>VXAD01004603.1:3346067-3388182 GCA_013399195.1 Dicrurus megarhynchus | reverse complement strand
GGGCCGGTGTCACCTGAGGCCGGCGGGGGAGGGCGGGCAGCCCGTGCCCTCCGCGGCAGGTGCGCGGGGCCCGGGGCGCTGCGGGCCCTGCCCGAGCCCCGGCAGGTGGGGCAGGGCAGCGCACAGGGACCGTCATGTGTGACCTCACCGGCACCTTCACCCTCTGCTAACGCAGCTCAGAGGATGAGTCCGGCTGGTGTGTGCTCTGACACATCGTAACAGCCCTTTTACGTTCCTTATGCACAGCAGGAAAGTGGAGCTTTTCGTGCTAAAGGTCATAAATGTTAATTTAACTTGCGGTAATCTGCTTAGCTTTTGTTTTTATCGAGTGCTATACAAACACTATCCCACAGTGCTCAAGAGCTGGTGCAGCAGGGACTGGCTGGAGCAAACCCACCGTCCTGTAAACACACATAAAAAGCTTTAAGTCTTCGATTGCTTCCCGCGAGTTTGGAAAGGAAATAAAAATAGCACCGTCCTTGAGAGGCTTCCAAGTCTCATTCATCTGAGAGGCACTGAGCCGCCAAATTCCCACCTACACCAAGTTTCCCTCACCAACATAGTAACACTGCAATGAAAAAGTGCATAAAATAGATTCTGTGGTACTGGGCCAAAGAAAAACGTCATTCTTTTCACTCTTCCTCCAGAAATCATCGTATCAACAGTTGATGCAAAAAATTCAAGCCAATTATATATTAAACACATAAAACAGCATTAGTGCATTACTGGGGCTGAAAAATCAAATATTCAAAAGTCAGGAAATTACAAATATTAACTTCTCCAAACCAATATTGGTTTGGCTTCATTGCGCATCTTACACACCTCACAGGACCTAGATTAACTAATAATGAAATGTGTAGATGTGCAATGAAAAGAACTGAATGTTGCAGCAGCAACCTTAGCTTGGGGATTTTCTTGGGTTTCAAGTACTTACTTTCCCAGTCCACATTCTGCAGTAATTTTTGGCTGTGTTTTACCAACTCCCACTGAAGTAAATGAAATTGCTTGAGGCTTTGTATCCTTAACACATAACCAAGCACTTCATGTAGCTCAGGGGTTTTTTAGGAAAAAAAACATTAAATGTGAATTTTTGTATACCAGGAGAGGCCCTCACAGCAGGCAGCGTTAATCCACCCACTGTTAAATTGAACTTCTCTGGTGGGATCAGTCTGGACTAAAGAGCCAGGAGAGAGGGGAGCAATGCCTGTGTCTGCTCTAGCAAGGGGATGGGAAGAGCAAGGCATCCAGCACTCAGGGATTTTACAGAACCAAAAGGGCTCCAGCAGCACCTGGTAAAGCTGGATACAGGAGAAAGAGCACATGGGGAAGGATATGGGACACAATCACAGTTGTTCTGTACCTCTGTCTGTCTGCCTCCCTTCTGCCCTCCATCTCTGCCCTCAGACCTACTGTAAAGCACACAGAACTTGAAAGGTTTTTCTGCAAAAAATGGCCAATACTTTAACAAGATTGAATTTGGATTGGATGATTATCCAAATATTGAGAAGTTTTACATGGAGAAAATTTCCATTTGAGGTGTACAAGAAAGAAAAAAAAAAAAAAGCCATGTTTCGGGATTTCAGTAAATCTGTGTTTTGAATTACAGTAAATATTTTATAAGTCTAATGTTAGTTTGTTTCTCTCTTAAGCTGCTGATGCTTGCCACTTTTGCAGACAGAAGAGTAGTCTGGCGGCCTGTCAAGCTGATCTACCATGCAATTCCAGCCACTCTTGGACTCGGGTCTGTCTTGGCAGATAGGACCATTGGGTCCCTTAGATTTCATTTTATCTTAATTGGAGAAAAAATAGGTAGGGTTTCTTTCCCAAAGTAAATACGTGCCTTGTCACTGGGGTGAATTGACTGCACGCAGTGACTAAACCTCGCCTGCCTGGAAGAGCAGGAAGAGTAGAGAAAGTTCAAGTTTAAAATAGAAGGCATATGAGAGAACACCCTGTTGAGATGAGGCTCACATCTCTCAGAGCTATTATTTCAGACTCCATGAAAGCTTAAGCAGACATCTCTGCCCAGGTTACACTTAGTTCAGGTTTTCAAGGCTGTTGTGCAACCACAGCAGCTTTTAATGAAAGATGATGTTTTAGGAAAGGTGTTGGTGTTCAAAACCACCTCTTGCTACTGCCTTGGTTTCAGCCTTTGCTTGGAAGAGGGTTAAGGAAGAAGGAAAAAGTGAAAGCAAAACCTCACAGATATGCAGAAAATGGATTAATTCAGTATATTCTGAAGCTGTGAGTCTAGTTTACTTTTTTTTACTCTTTGGTTTTCTCTCCAAGTTAGAACCATGAAGCAAATGATACTTGGACTTTTCAGAGTCAGCTGTTCTACATGTAATCCAGAAGACACAAAGCCTTTTTCTCTATGTTTTGCATAACATGAAAATGGCTGACCTCGACCTAAATTATATCTAAAAGATTAGCATAGGAACTGATATAAGAGGATTTGCTGGAGGTGGGGGAGATGAACATTTATTTTGTAGATAGGAGCAACTAAAAAACAGGTAACTTAGAAATGAAGATTCCTACTCAATCTCTTGTTGTAGTTTACAGTGGTGAATATTCATTAAGTCATCTTTGTAGTAGTCTAATAATGTAAAGGAGCTTTAAAACTGATACAGATACTTACACAATTCAGCTCTTACATGCTGGCAATAAAAGAGGTCTCATGTAAACTGAATTGGACCTGCAAGCCTTAATTTTCTCCCAAATTTATTAAAGCTTTGGAGTAAGAGGCTGGGTGAAAAAATATCCAAAAAATATCCAAAATAACCCTTCATCTGAATCAGATAAGAGAAGAATGGAAGTGCCATCAGGGTAGCTCCATCTCAAGAATCATAGAATGGTCTGGGCTGGAAGGGACCTTAAAGATCATCTAGTTCCAAGTCCCCTGCCATGGGCAGGGACATCTTCCACTAGACCAGGTTGCTCAAAGCCCCATCCAGCCTGGCCTTGAACACTTCTGGGGATGGGGCATCTGCAGCTTCGCTGGGCAGCCTGCTCTAGTGCCTCACCACCCTCACAACAAATAATTTCTTCCTAACACCTAACCTAAACCTACTGTCTTTCACTTTGAGGCCTTTCCCCCTTGCCCTGTCACTACATGCTCTTGTAAAATGTCCCTCTCCATGTTTTTTGTAGGCTCCCTTCAGGTACTGGAAGGCCACAATTAGGTCACCCTGAAGCCTTCTCTTCTCCAGGATGGACAAACCCAATTGTCTCAGCCCTTGCTCATAGGAGAGATGCTCCATCCCTCTGATTAGCTGGGTGGCCCCTTCTGGACTCACTCCAGCAGCACCTTGCACTTGGTCTTAGGAAACCTCATGAGATTCCCAAACCTCATGAGATTTGTTATCAACCTAAAAAAACACAGAGCATACTTTTCAGTTTACAACCAAGCTCAATATGGAAACAACAGGAGATGTAGATGAAAAACACCAAACAAAATGCCAAAACAAGCATCCACATCCTTTCTGTTAGCAATCTGCCATTCTCTGCCAAATCAAAACCATGTGGGTTTGGGTCTATAAAAGTGGTGCAAAGCAGGGTTAAGATCTCCAAAAGGGAGATGAGAAACAGACAAGAAATGGCCACACATCATGTCACTTGGAAACGGTGGAGCAAGGAAGAGAAGTTCCACGAGAAGCCAATTACTTTTTTTAAGTTGATACCACTACATTCACACATGCAGTGATTTTCTTTTGGCAGGGAAAATATAAAAGGGACAGAGGAAAGGCAAAAGCACAAAACCTCTGAAGACAAAAATTACTCTGTTCAGTATTTAGCATGGGGGAATTTGAATCCTAATGCAAACTGTAAGCAGCCATGTTTTATGGAGGGAGATTCATAGGGAGCACAGGAAACAGAATTTACCCTACAAACAAATGCCACTTGATGAAATAACGGGGTTTAGGGATCACTGACTGAATCCAACTCTGTACAGGTCTAAATCTCCCACCCAAATAACACCAGCAAGGCTTTGAGAGGTAGAAAACCTTCATCATCACCATAAGCTGGAGCACACATATTGCCAATTAATGAACCTTAAGCATCACAGAATTCCTCACTAGCCAGGTACAAATCATTTAATAGTAAAGCATACTACTAATAAAGTGATCTTCCTCTTAAGTGCTGCTGAAACCCATAAAGGGATTTCCTTCAGAACATTGTTAGCAGAGCTTGCTGAAAGAGATGTTTTCCCCTGGGAACACCAGTGGATTTGTCAAAAATGGCAAAATCGAAAACAATGAAGTTTCCCACTCTATGGCTATAATAAATATGTTTTAGAATACTTTGATATGATCAGCAGTTTATACCTTGTACCAAGAATTCCTTCTTCACTCACCCCTGAGTGTACTTGGGTCTGTTTTAGTCCTCGTTCCCTCAAATAAGTTACAGTAGATGTTATCTCAGCAGCTATCAGTACATCTCCTGACAATATAATCAGCTCACAGACTTGGAAAGCATCTCTTAGAATGAGAGTTTGCTCTCAACCCTGTTTTAATGGGGTTGGAGGTTTGGGTTTTCTATCACCTTGTTTGAATCTTACACACATCCATCCCAAGTTGTAAATGAGTAACTATGTCATCTCCCCTATGCAAAGTTTTCCAAACCACCAAATTCATAAACATCGATATCCCCATTAAACTTCTTAGCCATAATACTGTCATGAGACAATACTTAAAGACAAAATACTGTACTTTAAAAAAACCCCACATACCTGCACTACATGATGTCATCATTCAGTTTCTTTAAACATAGTCTCTTTCAAGATTTGAAATAGGTCTCTTTCAAGAAGCCTGTCAAGTTTATTAACTAAATACATATACATAGAATATTTATGTCTACAAGTATTCCACATTTTTATTGACTCTTTGCATGATCATACAAACATCTTTTTTAACCTTTCAATGTTAGTTTTTCAAAAGTGCACTGTAAAGAGCTTAAGTTTTCTTGCTTAAGAACAGATGATGATTTAAGGTGGACATGACCAAAAGTGGCACCTCGCCATGGCTGGGTAAGGACCTTCATGTGAAGCTTGTGCTGTGTTATCGTAAGATTCAGGGATGCTGCATTCCACCAGCTGTCATTGTCCTTGCAGCCAGGCTATGTGCAAAGGCTAATCTGCCCAAACTCACACACCCAGGTAAACATACTCATTAATTAATCAGTGGACTCCTAGGCAGAGATCATTGCTTGGATAGAAATGAGAATCCCCTGGCTTTCTAATCACTGTATCCTCCCAACAAGACTGAGAAAGCAGGTCTTCTTAATCAGGTCAGCTTTAATTACAAGGTGAACAAAGGAGATGGGGGAACTTCTATGAACATAACTTCAAACTACAGAGCTTTGAGAGATAAGACACTCGAAAATTTAAATGTTTATGATACAGCTGTATTAGCTCAGCATTTGGTGTACTGTCAGTATTTGCAAATCTTTGCAGTCTGATCGATAATACCTTTTGTTTGTTAGATAGATTTGCACCGTAATCTACAGAAGATATGAAGTATACATTTAGTAAATATTTACAAGCCTTTGTAAGGTTTAACCAGACATTTGCTTTACCTATGCAGTCTGGATGCCTTATCAGTTGTTTAGATGTAAATTAGTTTAGAAATTAAACATGAGTAATGTTTCTATGCATATTAACTTCAATTCGTAGACAATTTAGAAAATTTGGGTGGATTTCTAATTTATTCAGACATGACAGCTGGCACAATCTAACAGTAGAATAAGCCACCTTTCAGGTCTGCTGCCCAAATCCAGCCTTCAGCCAGCAAATATCAAGTGCTTTCCAGAGGATGCTGATTATTCATAGGAGTGTTTGAAAACAAGGGGTGGTCTTTGCCCAGTTCCAGTTTAGATGAGAGTCAGACACCTTGCAGCCGGCCTCCCTGTTAGGAACTTCAAAGAAATGAAAGACAGAAAAAAGAAAGAAGCTGTTCTTTGCATAGGGAAAAAATCTCTGAGAAAGTTTTAAGAAACATTGATGGCAACATTAAGGGAATATACCCAATTCTTTCCCACACATAGTGATTATTGTGGAGATTTTTTCAGCCCAGCAGATAATTTGCTTAAGGAAGGATTTTTTAGTGAAGCAGCAGGGTCAGGAAGCATCTTTCAATATGCATGGATTCAGGAGAAGGAAATCACTCATTCAAGTCATTTGCAAGTAAAAGTTCCTTACCAGATTGAACGCTTTCTTGCTGAATAAATTCAATTCTTCTCTTTAGGCAAGAATATACTCCTCATACTTCTCAAATGTATATTTTAAATGCTGCAGGTTGCAGGCTACCTGATGAATCTGGTACTCATTAAAACTACAATGGAGCTTTTTAAAAAAGTTCTATTCAAAGCAGTATGAAACTGGTTTTTGTTATCAGACATAAAAATTTCATGCTCTCATAATCTTCCAAATGTGGACTGACTGTGGTAAGGCCAAATGTACAAAAAATTAGGAACTGAACTTTATTAAAGTGAAGATGTGTTACAATGTCTATAGGCTGCTTTAGAAACTGACTGCTGTGTCTACTAAAAAATTTCAAACAGTAAATCAAGGAATACTAAATATTAAAAGAACAGCTTTTTACTTGCCATGGATTAAGGCCCTCTGTATGCACTAGCATACTGACAGATATTTTATATGAAAATTGGTTATTAAAAAAGCCAGTCTCTCAGCTCTACAAATGGTATATAATTTACAAATAGCCAATAGAGATGGTATATTTTATATTTACTTGCATTAAAATATAAAAAATCACTGTATGGTTCCCACTCTGAAAAGTTTCTGCAGAATATCCCTAACCCTGTTCTAATGTTGTGGCTGACATAATGGGGAGCCCCCAGTGCCAGCTCCTTTAGCCAGCAATTTGTCCTTATGTTTTGTTGAGGGTGCTTTGCTCATAACTAATTCCGTAAGGAAATTCAGCAATGCCAACCTTTCTTCTTAGGAATAAGTAAATTCCCCTCTAACAAAATGAATTAATTTTTTTTTCTATAAAGGAAAAACTATATCCTTGTGCAGTGTATGAATCCTAGTGTAGGTATATGGCAAGTTTTTAAGGAAGACTTCCTACACTGCTGTTTGTTTTAGCACTTTGTTATGCAACTGGATCACAGGTAAATCACTGAAATATCAAATACGTCTTCTGCAGGTTTCTTCATTCAGAGGTGTGTCGACGACAGACCCAGTTGCCATTGTGCTAAATAGCTACAAATACTTCAGGCAGGTGGGTTAAGCTCCCTGTATGCATTTGCCATTTTTGACTCACCACTGCATCAGATACCAAAGACACAAAGCAGGTGGGGAGATTCTAAGCACAACAGATGTGAGTGCAATCCCAGTAATTAACTAATACAATAAACTGCCATATTTATTAGTATGCTTACTGAAGAAATTCTTGAGTTTAATATCTGGGTAAAATGACATCAGAAGAAGGAAGTGACAGCTCCAGGAAAGCAAGGCCAGTGGGCTATCCTTGGGACAGTACAGCCCTACTGCCTTAACACAGCTGATGGCTTTATTAATTGTAGTTAGTCCCACTGCCTACCCTAACCACTGGAGCTGTAGATTCAGTTTAAGAGCAAATGAATGGTAGGACACCATACTGTTTGGCATTTGAGAGCCTGAGAGAGTTCAGAAAGATGACAGCAGCAAGCCTGTGGAGCCACCTCACTGTTTTATTTCAGGGCGTTGCTCCTCACTGGTGGCGAAGGGAACAGGGCTCGTAGCAGTTCTCAAGTGCTGCTGTAATTCTGCCACAGAATCAGCCGTTTTGTTGTCAGAGCCCCAGGCTAACACAAAAATTAAATCATACTGATATGACTTATTTTGCACAGCATTTTCCATCTGTTGCTCTTCTCAACAGTTCCATTAGAAAGTCATGTTGCTTCATACTCTATTATTAACAGATGTTGGAGCAGAATAATGTGTACGTGTTCCTGAGAATCAGAAGTGTTGCTAAGAAGAAACCTCTGTCCTCGGACTTGCATTGTAACACCACAGCAAAGTACCTTGCTGCCATGTGAAATCCCACTTGTGGGAGGGTTCCCTCCCCTCTGGTTCCTGCTCTGGAGGCTGCTTGGGGCCTCACGCAGGATCTGAGCACTTCCAAGGGTGGGGGATACTGCAGCCTCCCTGGGCATCCTGCTCGCTCCAGTGCCTCTGTCCAGCTCTGGGAAGAGTTGGGCTCCGTCTTCTCCTCACCCCTCTCGGTAGCTGCATACACCAGGGGGGCTCTCCCTGAAGCCACCTCTCCTCAGGGCTGAACAAGCACAGCTCTCTCAGCTGCTCCTCCTCCCTCAGAATCTCCAGCCACACAGTATCTTGGCAGCCCTCCACTGGCCCTGCATTAGTGTTTCATTTTCTTGTGATGGGGAGCCCAAATTGGGGCAGAGTAAACAAACAGAGGGACTAATGCCTCCCCTTCAGGGGCTGCCTGGCCTTTTGCTCACAGGGCCTGGAGTGCTGTCAGTCTCCTTTTTGCTACAAGAGCGTGTTGCTGACTCACAGTCAGCTCCTTGTCCGCCAGGTCTCCCAGGTTTTATTCTGCAATACTGATTTCTGGACAGCAAATCCCCAGCCTGTAGTGCATCAGGGCCCTGATTCAACTCCCCCTGCCAGGATTTTAGTTGGTTCAGGAGTTTATTTGACTGAGTTCAAGGTCAGCCTTTCTGCTGATCTGAGCTGTTTGTTGGGAATAAAGCTAGAGACAACCTCAGCAAGGGCCTGCCTGCCTCTCCATCCCTTGGGAGCTGCTTTCAAGCCGAGGCTCTTGCACTTGGCCTCTGCCTGAGCGACACTGCAGCTGTGCTGCAGCTGTGTCAGTGCCCAGTCTCCTACCTCCCTGATCCTGACTTGCTGGCTTGATTTCCTGGCTTGACCTTGAACCTGTCTCACCACAACAGACTTGCTGTGTGGTCACTGGACCCAGGCTGACACTGGCCACTCTTTCCAGGCATATAAGCACAAGAAGCCCCTTTATATCCTTTACATCATTTGCTAATTTCAACTCAGCTTGAGCTTTGGATTTTGCAGTTCTTTCTCTGTGTTCTCAAGAAGTGTCTCTGAATACCTCCTGGGCTGCCACCTCTGCTTTCTCCTTCAGTGTGCTCCCTATGTGCATCTGAGCTGGGTCAGGACTCCCCTCTCCACCCACCACAAGGGTACCCAAGTACAAGCGTTACAAGTGTAACACAAGTACCCAAGTGTTACTCTTGCTTTAATTTCCATTTATTGCAGGAGACTACTCTTGTGCCCTAAGGAGGTTGTCCTTGAAAGGACTTGCTCTCCTGGGCCCCTTATATCTCCAAGTCTGTCTCACGTGGGGATTTGCCAAGTCTCACGGTCATTGCAGCCAAGGCTGCCCTTGACCTTCACCTTTTCAACCAGTTCTTCCTTCTTTGTGTGTAACAGGCCCAGCAATCAGTTCGTTCATCACCCGCCACAACAAAATGTCCTCAATACACTTCAGAAACCTGGATCGGTTGTGCACGGTCCTGTCACCATTCTAGTAGACAGGGCATTTGAAATTCTCTGTGAATGCCAGGGCCTGGGATAAAGAAGCACTCAAAACAGGACTAAACAAAAATTCATCTTCATGCACACATGTTTAGACTTCAAATAACCCTGCAAACACATGTGATACCTAAGAGAAACCTCATCATGCACACTACAACGTGAGTGGGAAATGCAGCCTAGAGCTGTGGTGAGCTGCAGTCAGCCAGACAGTGTGGATGGACACAATGGGACTGAGCCTAAGAGCTCAAGACACCAAGCAAGAGGGCATCACCTTAGGTCCTGGATTTGGTGTTGACCCTAAAGAAGGAGAAGATCACTACATTCTTATCACCACCGCTTCTTGAAGTAGTTAATCTCTTCATATTTCTATCCAAACAGTGTCAGAAGTAGCACATGAGATCCGATTGACTATATTGGAATACAATAGTCTTGAAATCCTCATTTTCAAGGATCAATTTTTTATTTCTCTTGCAATCTCCTGAGAAAACAGAGCTAAAATTCCTCATTCAAGGACCTTTTACACATTAAAATGTAATTACACCCTATAAAATAGTCCAAGGACATGTTCTTTCTGCTCTATTATTTCCTAAGTTTCTTTAATGCCAACTGTCAAATGTGGTATTTTGTATACAGGCTTCTGTGGCAAAGCATCACTGATGTGCATTTCAAAAAGCATCATGAAAGTTGTTATCTGTCATTCATGGTTTGCTCATCACACCTAGTATTACTTAACAAAACTCAATTTATATATGTAAACAAGGCTGGGCCTGTTCCCCAGGGTACAAGCCAGGCAATCTGAAATATGCCAAGTAAAAGCATTTCAGAAAGCTTAAAGAATATTCCTGATACCAGCATTTGTATTTATAAGTATATTCATTGCTGTCACAATCAACTGCAATTGTTTGTTCCACTTTTCCTGAAACATTCTGGACATTTTTTTCCCTCACATAATGTACAGTAAGTTTCGCAAGTGGGAAGACACGGGGAATAGTTTTACAGAGCAATACGTCATTTTTCTTTTTCACAGAACATATGTCAGGCACCAGCAGATTCAGGAGATGTAATCCATATGAGAGTTCCTCAAATGTGTTACAAAATACAGTCAGAATCTTGCAAAAGGAATTTCTTTCTTCAATGTATAAACTTGGGATGACAATTAGGTATAATCAGTCATTCAGTACACTTAAAAAGAGAGACAGAATGAACTCCTTTCCACAGTAAAACTGTAGGGTATTTCCAGGCATTGGTTAAGTAAATAAAACTTGGTTTGAACTGAAGGACCTCCTTAGAAGACTTCTAGTTTAGCCTGGAGACATGATATACTGTGATTGTGATGCGAGGCAATTCTTTTTCAGTTTTGTAATCTACAGACTGAATGAAAATTATGTACAGTAGAGAGTGTTATCAATCTTCTCACATCATAGAGGTTGTTTTTCTGATGGATACAGTCAGGGATTCTTGAAATAGTCTAACTGTAGTGCCCATGCACTTACCCAAATGCTTGCGGTTGCCTCTGCTGTTTTCCTGAGACTGCCTCTGTTAAATGTTATCACTGAAAAATTTAGATTTCTCATCATGCAGTCATCAACTTTTAACAGCAGTAACCCAGAGAAGTAATAAAATATTGTGTTTTATCGTAAGATGATTTCTGGCCTGCTGAGGAAGTCAACGAATATTTTCAACAAATCTGGGCATTACCCATGAAGTAAATCTTCTTTCATCACACAATTATATGGCAGAGGAACAGTCATCCACTGCCAGTAAAGATATTTGTCTTACCTATTTTGTTTAGGACTCATTCCTCACTGTGCTTCTCAAACCAAAGACTTGGAGGCTTTCACTCCCTGCAACAGAAGAATCAGTGCAAACCACCTTTAATGCAAGCAACAAACCAGCATCCCTCCAGTCCATCTGCTGTATCCAGCTACACAGGAGATCTGTAGCACTCAAAATAGCTGCTGAAGTATGACAGTTCTGCTTCTATAGCTACTCTTTTGCTAAACTCACCCTGCAGTTTCAAACCAAGTACTTGACCCAGGTGCATTAACTAGGGACAAGCAAGGGATCCCTGTTTCCTGGTGGCTGCTCACAGTTAAGCATCTAAGAGAAAGCATTTCTAGAAGCAGGCCGTGAAAATATCTGCCAAGAGAGAATACTTTTCTTGATATCATAAAATTTAAATCTACAGTCTTCTCAGAGCTTTAGAAGAAGCTGTATTGAAAACATCTGTCCTGAAGCTGGGTTGCAAGGCAAATAGGATCCTAAACAACTGGGACAAGCACTGGTTGACCTGTGACCTGCAAGGTCATTGTGCTGCCTTGCTTCCTTTGCTGTCTTCTCCATCTAACACAGGGGATTTACTTCTGCAGAACCATAAAGGAGCCAACAGGTGCCTGAGAAAGAGGCAAAGGGGCCTAAAGGATGAGTACTAGTGGTGGAAAATTTCTTAAAGCCCTCTGACAAAAGATGTTGCACTTTCTTGTTTCCATATGAAACAGGATGCTTTTCTGTGACAAGCAGCAGCCATGCTGTTTCCTACTTCTGCTTCAGCAGAAGTAGAAAAATATCTTCAATGCATTATGATTAATTTACCTTAAAAATGGTTTTCTCTGTCCTTAGCTCTTTAGATTTTACTGCCTATTCATCTGTGTCGATGAAATAGTTACAATTTGTAATTTTTTTTCTGTCTGTAATGTTAATAAAGTACATTGAGAATGTTAATTAGCATTTTATGCTTCAAAGAACATTTTCTTAATATTCTCTGCCACCACCTTTGGGGTAAGAAGTTTATATTACTAAATGATTTTGAAATTTTCATGTCCAAAAAAGGAATCTTGATCTGACTACGTTCAGTTCAACGTTGTCTATTCTGACATATTTTCCCAAATATTGTCAAAATAATTTGCTTTGGCCTACTCTTTCCTTCCACATTCCTATGTTGTCAATTTCCTTCTTTTTGCAGGGAGTTCATTTTCTTCAATTTCCAGCACTCTGAGCAGCTCTGCTGCCACTTATTTATGAGCTCCATCATCTGAGCTCTTGCCATCAACTCTCTCCATGTTGGACTGAGGAACACATCATCCCTCGAGCACTGGGATAAAGTTGTGTTTTCCCATTAAAAAAAAAATCATTCAAGTTTTCAAATTCTTTCATTCACTAGCTTGTATATAAACTCAAATTTGAGAATAATTGATCTTGAAATGTCTGGCTGAATATACAGCCTGCCTGAAACAAGAGCAGGAGAGCTCCCTCTGTCCACTCCCATAGTTTGTGTGAATCCATGTGGATCCAGCAGAAGACTGATTCAGTGTGTCAGGGGTAGGGGATGGAGGGAGACCTGCACATCCACCCAAACAGAAACACAGGGTCCTCTGCTGTGGCTGAGAGCATTTTCCAGGAAGAGAGAGGAGTGTGACGATGTTAAACCAAACAAGAGAGGAGAACACAAAGATCTCTTTGTCAAGTTTCCAAGACACAGTTGCCTTCATCCTTTCTTGGTGTGCAGAATGCTTCCCCTGGCCTCCTAATGAAGCTGCCAAACACCGCCCTCTTAATATTTCATGCATCATTTCACTGCATAGACCTTTCTGTCCTCGGCATTTGTCCCATATCAGTTTTTATCCACTGCATCCTCACAGTCCTGGGGAGAAACTTCACCATGAGGCTGCTGGTACAGAAAGCAATGCTGCCTCTCCCAGTGAATCCAGGAAGGTTTTACACATGGACTTCAGGCTGTAAGAATGAATATGATCTTTTTCATGGGTGAAGCAGCCTGACCAGATACTCTCAGCAGGGAACTGCAGCCGAAGTTCACATAGAGGGTCATTACTGCTTTGTTTTCCAAGCGTTAGCATTAAAAAAAAACCCAGAACCTGAGAATTCAACTGATAAGCTTGGCAACCCTCTAATCAGCTGTTTGTAACAGAATTATAGAGAGCAATCCAAGCCAAAAAGTTCTACAAGTCCCACCGTTTCCGCCCATCACACCTTCCGGCACAGCCGAGTGCTCCTTCGTGCAGCGACAGGAAGCGTTTTGTGCTCGCTCAGATGCACTTTGTTACCAGATGAGTCACTGTGGTCTCTGCCTGTCTCCCAGTGCAAGTTCATGCTGAGGGGGTTTTCATAGTTTTCGCTTTAAAAATGTATGTGGAGTTCAAAGTTATGTTGAAAGTAAGTTTTCATTTTTCAAAGCAGCCTCATGTGTCTTAAAATCCACTTAAATCCAGAACAACAGGCTGTGATTAAAGGCAGGGAATAGACATGTTCAAGGCGACAGATTAAGCTCCATATCATTAATATCAGCCCATCTTCACAAAAGTCAGGTAATTTGTGCCAGCTGATGTTTTGGCCTTGCATTTTGAATTTCCAATAAGAAATTAGGAAAACAATACTTAGAGTGGTTGAGAGAGTTATAAAAAAGATCTGAAATTATTATTTTAAGATTTCATGTCTACATTTTTGTATAAAACCCAAATGTTTACTAATCAGGTCAAGGCATGCGTCTATTCAGGAGCCATCTCAGTATTGTTGAAGAATTTGGCAAAATTCTCAGATCGACTTTCTTTTGTAGCACTTATTGCCAGAATGCTTTGTCATTTTCCAAGAAATGTATATTTCTTGGCTTCATTGTCCCAGCTGGTTTATTGATTCCACGGTTCTCCTTTCCAAATCACTGTTCCAGCTCATTGATAATTCTATCCAGTGCTGGTTACACAAAATGTTGTTGAAAGTCCTCTTTACTTTGAAAAGCCATGTGTTGACCAGTATTTTTAGTTAACAGATATACTCAGCCAAGATGACAATCTCCAAATTTTCTACTTCAGTGTTTTTTCCGCAGAAGGCAATGAGCTGTTTGCTGCAATAAACTCTTCTGTTTTGCCCATACTTATGGCCACAATCCATGCTCTAAATCACTGTCTACATTATTTTAACATAAATCCTCTTTCAAATACCCTTCTAATTCAATGGCATGCTGTAAATCAAATACACACTATTATAACTGCCTTGAGACTCTACTGGAGCTCTTCAAATATACTCTTTAAAAGAACTGCCTTTATGGCAAGCTTCAGGGTAAATTTACAGCATGATACACAAAGACTTAGTCTCAGGATCAAATTCTGCATGCAGAGAAGCTTAATGGCTTTGTCTTCTCAAACACACAGGTGGTTCACTTTAGAAATATATATAGTCCCACTGAAGTTAATAGAATTATGGGTATGCTTAAGGGTAAGTATATGCATAAGTATTTTCAGGAGTATTTCCAGTATTCCCGTTTATCGAGAAAGCTACATATTTTAAATCTTACCTTCATAATCTGCCATATATTTTTCTCTCTTCCAAAGCATTTCATCTGCTTTTGGGGTGACTGGCAGATTTGGTGGTTAGCAAAACTTGATAAAAAATAATCCACTAGCTTAGCTCATCAAGAGGTTGGCTCCATTTAGTCACACGTGTTAAAAGCATTTCTAAGAAATGGACCTGGGTGACAACAGTCCCACAGGAACAGTCCCCAGGGTCAGGTTTAGGGCTATCTCAGTTTGCTGTTACAGTTTAGGACACAGAGGTACATTACAGGTTTGCAGTGCTTTCTTAAGCCTAATCAAACACAGGCAAAGGCTACACCACTGCCTTTCTGCCCCTCCCTCCCCCTCAAAAAAAAAAAAAATCGACACCCTTCCCCCCCAACAACCCCATAACAAAATACAAAAACCCTCAATGTGACCTCTGTCCTTCTTGTTTCCTCCCCACTGACAGAGAAGACTGCTTTTGCCAGGCAGCCTTGGAGTGCTGCTTCTTTCTCCGCTTCATATATATGCCTGAGACTTTAAACCCTGTCTACCCAGCTGATTAGAAAGGATATCAGGCTGACAGCCACGATGATGAAGACCAGGAACAGCATGAATAATAGTCCTCATGGTTTGATATAAACTAATATATCAGGTTACCTATTTTCCAAGAGATTTCTACCGCTGCACAGCAAATCCACTTTGAAACTGCAGCTGGTCTCTGGGCACACGATCACATGAGCAAGCCAGGATGAGCCCTGGACAACTGTGGTGAGGAACAAACAGTCCACACTTCAAAACACAACTTTCTGATCATCTTATCAGGAATAATAGGCTCTGTAAGAGACAGGACATACTGAAAATGCTAAAAAAGTTAAACTGCTTAGTATGTCTACAGCAGTTTTGCTGTACAATAATCCAAGAGAAAATGTCTCAATGTACTTGCCTTCCCAAGGGGTCCCAGAGGAGGAGTCCAGATTGCAATTTATGTCTAGATTGTCTGATTTATGAAGATCCTCATCTGCCAAATTCAGCAGCCTACAGAAATTAATCCCAACAAGCTACCATCACGAGAAAGCTAAATGTGATTCTCTGTCTCCTGGGCAGAAAACCAAAACCTGGAAGATTAAATAACCTATTGCACAGCACCGAGCAAGATACTTGCAACCTCAGACCACAGCGATGACATTGCTGCCCCAGTATTTCAGATCAAACACTATCTTGGTCAGTTGCTTATCTCTAAAAAACAGTTTCTTCCAGTTCAACAGATCTTAGGGAACAAACCATCCTTCTGCAAAAAAGTTGTTTACTGAGCTTTTCAACAAAGTCAGTAAAATAACTATTGTAAAATAGTTAATTATCACATAAATATTTACTCATTGTGCGGGCACCTGAGATGATAGCAGGCTGGAGGCCTGATGTGACCTCTTCACTTGCAGAGCTAAGCTCCTGCACATGCATAACCACTCTGCACTCAGTGAGTCAATGCACATACACATGAGCATGTAAAGTCCTGGATCTGTGGCAACCTGCTCTAACTGCTCAATAGATGTTAAATACCCAAACTTATATGTAAAGCTTCAATGTAGTTGAAAATGCATGCCTGCCCCTACTGTCTTGTGTAATACAAGAAATTTGAACAGAAAAATGAAGAGATACTTGCTAATGTTTGACTGAAGACATTATACAGACACTCAAAACCAAGGGAACCTCACCCTAACCCCAGTACAGGCACCTGCAGCTAACATTAAGAAAAAAAAAGTGTGTAAGAAACCAATTACAGGGAGGTAGAATTATTTATCAATGATGTAATAAACTATAATGAAATAAGCAAGGCCAGCATAGTTAAAGATACAAAGCTTTTCAAAATGTGGAAGAAGCATGAGAAGAGGTTCTGCTAAGATCACTTCAATAGCCTACAATTGAAACCCACTCTCATACTGTGAAGCTGAACACTAACAAGAATTCTATAAGGAGAAATCTTAATTTTGCTTATGTGAACCAGTGTTTTAAATTAAAGATGTGACAAAGTTATTCCCAAACATGGCAACTGGCAGATTTCTTTATGAAATAATTATCAAACCAACAAACAAGGTTATATTAGACTTTTAGAAATCATGCTATAAGGGAGTTGCACATGGAACAGTTATCATAACTTGCTTAAGTTTAGTTAAATGGAAAAAGAAACAAATGTTGGTCTCTAACTATGATTTTCATTTCATAAGAACAAATCTTAAGGAAGGGAAACTACGTGAAAAACTTCCCTGAAGTCATCCAGAATATTAACACTAGAGTCTTGGGATTTTCTTAGGCAAAATTAGCTAAAACTACCTGGAATTGGTAAGTGAGGAAAACTGTAGAGAAAAGACTTCAGAAGTAGCCACATGATAACCAGTTCCAAAATCATTTTAGGAGTAAGCACAGAAGCTGATACAAACTGGGAAAGCCAACACAGAATAGAGGAAACAAGAGAGTCTCACGGCAGATGAGAGTTCTGGTAGGAAGAAGCAAGCTAGCTTAGGAAAACCGAGGCTGGCAGGGCAGCTGATCCCCATTTCCCTACTATCCTTGAAGTTGCTGCTACCAAAAGTTTTTAGCTTAAGTTATAATAGCAAGAGCTCAAGGAACTGGGCTAAAAAACATAGTCAACATGGAGATTCAAAGAGGAAATAAGGTTTCTTTTCAGAGAAGTGGATTATGAAAGGATTATGACAGTGCAGCTTCCTGGGTCAGGGCAGAAAACAGCAACTGAAAAGGTCACTCCAAACCTACAGCCTGTGCTCCTATCTTTAGCCTAGTGTCTTTTCCTATTCTAAACACCCTAATAAGTAAATGTAATTTATTGTGCTTTATCAAGTTGTACAAGACATCTTCAGGGAAAACAATAACCAAGCTCTTCTGCATGTTTTTCTCAGAGTCAGGGACCGGAGCCATGGCATTTGGATGAAAAAATCTTTATTCTTGCCCAGTTTTCTCCTGTGGAGCCAAAGTGTCTGATTCTGCTGGCATCCAGTTTCAGTTCTGATTTCAGTCCAGTGAACCTGGTAACTCTGGGCTGTGATCTTTTACACCACAAAATTTCTCACTGTCTTTGTAGCCAAGTTTATGATCATCATTTCTCACAATAAAGCAATGCTGCTGACTGTTTCAGATAATTTCTCACTATAGTTTCTGGCCTTTCTATTCTGAAATTCACGGAACTGACATGTAAACTGGTTTTCTCCTTTACTTCTCTCTTTCCCCAATTGTACAAAATTACTCTAAAGATCACGTCATCTGTTTCAGTCATCTTTGCTTTTGGCAAGTAATGTTTCAATATCCATTTCCTGATCCTATTCCTAAACGATCATAAATAGAAAAACATGAATATAAATATGCCAGTATGAAGTCAATGCCAAATGACTCCTATGTCCCCAATGTCCTATATAATACCAATATAATCTACATTTCAAATCCTGCAAAAGGTTTTTGCATTTGCATTGTCACCACAGGCTCCATGAAGTTGAAACTGGAGTGCCTTTGGTTCTACAGCACTCCAGCTGAAAGAGTGCAGCTTTAGATTTTTAAGCTCAAAAAACCAGAAAGACCACATTTTCTACATGGCCTCAAGCTGCAACATGGGCAAACCTAAACTTCACATGGATAAGCATGTCTTATCCCATGGTCTAACAGGAAAACAAGGGACAAGCTCTCTTCTGACTTTGGGAAAAGAGGTGTTGGTTTGCAAGAGCACCAGGGTTTATAATGATTAAAATACAGATGCAGACCTCTGCATCGTTTCTTGACTACGTGCTCTTGATATTACTCTCTAAGTCTTGTTCTTTCACTTTTAAAGTGTGCCTGGCTGAGAGCACTTCCCTTTTGTTATGGGCCAGAGAAAACTGATTGCAACCTTTGCTTTCTTGTAAGTTCAAAGGGGAAGATGAGGGGGAAGCATCAACCTATGGAGTAGGTATATGGAGGTTGGTATTTCTCTAAGTTACCAGAAAACAAAATAAAAACCTGCGCCTGCAAATTGCTGGGAAGTCATAAGGGTTCAAGGTATGAACAGCCTGGTGGGTTAATGAACACCCCTACTTCTTATGGTGAAAGACCTGAATGGCATTCAGCACATTTTTCCACTGATTTTAATGATGCCAGGATTTCATCCTTCATTCTCAAGGATTTTTATTACACCGACACATATATTACAGTCCACCATCCTTATGGACTGCTTCAGTAAGGAGTCCCATCTTGGTTTGGAAAAAGGATGATTTTTGATGAGTCTTTGTATATTCTCCGTTGCCCATGCAGCTTGTGCTGGCACCCACATCCTGGTCAGACAACACAGTGCCAAGGGACAGGGAAATTACACCTTTCCTAGTAGTAAATGAACATACTCATCTGGAAGAACCTTTAAAAAGCTCCCTGAGGTAGTTTTCTGCCAATTCAGTGGTCTGAACAAGCCACACAGATGGTGAGGCAATTTCCAGAGCTGGCAGCAGAGGAAGAGCAGGATCACCTCTGGCCAGTGGCCACTCCAGCAACTCCACCCTCTGAGGTGAGGGAGAGTTTTCCAGGGGAGCTAGAAGGGACCGTAACTCGGCTACTGAGAAGTGCAGGCTCAAGAGAAAAGGCCCAGTAGATGGAGATTTATTTAGAAATCATTTAAATTATAATTTTTCTGATGCAACAGTTGAACTTCTGTCTAAGGTGCACTTTATTTTGTATTCTACTAAACCAGTTATTTTAGGGATTAAGAGTCCATTTGGCGTGCCTACTCCGAGGAGGTGCTACAGCCTTCATTCTCATTTCAGTGCTCTCAGACCTTTGCTTTCACCACACAGACACTGAATTAGTTTCCCAAGCAGGATGTGCAAGCACAGGGAGAGCATCTGCTTGCAAGCAAGCAGGAACGCACTAAGGGGAGGGATCAGACACTGGCACAAACATTCCCTTTCAGACCTGTACCGGGTCACTGCAGTCTCCCCCAGGCCACACATGGCTTTCTGGAAGCATCAGCCCCTCGGTCAATGAAAAGGGCCATTTGTTCCCAGTACCACAGAGCTGCTACAGCACAGCACTGGTGCTCAGGGGAGGCACCGAGCAGATGCTCTGGGTCGCTGCTTGGTGGCCTGGGCTCTGGCATTGCTCACTGCAGCTGCTGCTGCTCTGTTCTGTACATATTCAATGCACTTAAAATCTGTTCTCACATCCCTACCCGGCTGCCCAGCACACTAGTGCTGGAACAAGAAGTGCATTGACGTGAACAGAGCAGAAGTTAAGTCTGAAAGGAAGGTGGCCCCATTTCCTCCATCACAGAAACCAGCTCCACATGAGTATTCCCCACTCACCAGAGGCAACCATCATGACCAGAGCCACCATCTCTGAGGTTTTGAGCTCCCAGTACTTTCAGAAGCAATACAGCTCCAGCAGTTGCTTCCCTAACATCTAACTTTTGGGGAGGAAAAACTTTTCTTCCCTTCACTAACATGAGTGTTACGTGAGGCCGTCTTACAGCCCAGCACCGGGATCCTATTTCTGGCCCTGGAGGTACATTCACACCACTTGATTTGGCATCCCTTCACATATACTAAAACCAAACGTGCTAATGCAACAAGCTGACCACAGCTTTGCTGTTCTGCACATGCACAGTTACTTGTGCTGAGTGTCCACATTAGCCTCCTGAGCCTGGACTAATGCACAGGGAAGAGCCCTAGCCACAGCTACCGGGATGAATACCATGCTTCTCCTGCCTGAACCCATGCCAGGTTCAGTCCAATCCCCAGCTGCAGAGCAATCCATGCTTTCCAAATGAAGAAGGACAAGTTTAGTGGATAACATAGCAAGGCAGAAAATAACTATTTCACGAGAGGTTTTAAAGTTCCCCCATGCCTTTTTGTTCCGCTGCAGAAATGTCGCAGTCGGTTTCCTGCATCCCAGATGACTGACCAAACAGCTCAGGATCACAGAGTTACCCCGAGGGCAGTTTCTGGATTGTCACCAGGTACCAGAAAACTGTCATGTCAGGCTGTATGTGACTTCGGATCCCTGGCTCTTGAAGGCAAGTGTTAGACTAATCTCCCACTTCTGTTGACTGAGGCTATTGACAAATGGGTGCTCAATGCCATTTAACTTGCATTGTAAACATAAGTGGTCCTGTAAAGTGGGATTTTTAATTTGACTTGTAAAATGAGATTTTTCAAAAATACTCTGTGACCAAGTTGCTAATTTTAGTAGGACTTTCCACATAAATTCTTAATTCAGACAAGTTTTAGGTTCTCATTCAATTTTCTAATCAGGGTCTAAGTGCACCAACAGGCTGTGCAGCTGTTTCCGTCCAGCTCTACTGCTCAAAGCTGCCTGTGGTATAGTGTAGCTGTTCCATCTGGGATTGGGCTTGCATGAGAAAGCATTCTAAGAAACCCCACTCCTTCACTTGGGAAGTATTATTTTATGGGGTTTTTTAGAGTAAAACTTTTCTGCTAAAAATCTTTGTCATGAGAGTGACTATAAAAATAAAGTTCAGTTCCCAAAATTCTAATAGTCTGTCAAGTATTAAAATTGTGTCTGAAGAGTCCCTGCAACTATTACTTTTTAATGATACAATATTTTTTAAAAAATGCTTCAAGGTTGTTGCTATGGAGTACCTAGATCACCTGCAGCTATAGGAATAAGCATCCTGTAATGTATAATGAATGATGAGGCTCTACTTAATTTTGCCCAGGGCTTGTTTTGCCTTAAAATGTTGGGGGTTGTTTTGGGGTTGCTTGTTTCAGTAACATTTTTGGTAGTTTTAAAAAGCTTAAGTACAGTCCAAGGAGAATTCTAGTGCCGGTGTTTTACATCTTTTTATACCGAGTACCAGACTCTTCTTCATAGTTAATCTTCAACTCATCTAAGAGCAGTTTTAGCAGAAAAATTACTATTTATAACTTTATGGCTAGGACCACTGGTAGGCAGGATAATGGGGAAGTAGACGGATCCGCCCTTGCCCTGAGACACAGGAGAAGTTAAAATGTTCCCTGTCCACTCCTAGCTTAGATGAGATGCTAACAAGAAGCAGGGAACCCTATACACTGTCAAGTCCCTATTTCAAAGGGAACAGAACCCTTACACTTTTATGAATAGTGCTGAGTGCCAAAGGTATTGGATAAACATACATCATTTCCGTGCAGTTTTATGAATCATTCTGTAGCATGTATTAATCCCAGATGGTATGGGAACATCACCTTTGAAATGAATACTGCTGTCTGAACCTTACTGACTTCTGCTGCCCAGAACCACCACAGCCCTGTAACACTCACATAGAAGGCACAGCTCCCCGTTCTCTCTCATCTCCTGAGAGACAGCCTTCCTCCACCCAACAACCTAATGCTAGTTTAGATGCTTAAAAAAAAACTTAAGAACCCATTGGTTCCAGGGCTGCTGAACAGATTTTGTCAAGCTTTTACATATTTGAGAATAGCAGGTTAATTTCATGGTATAGAGGGACAATATAACTACAGAAAGGCATGAGGCATTTGGTTTCTTAAGGCCCTTGCTTGCCTGTGCAGACAGCTCAGCACTTCTAGAAGGCCCAGAAACAGAGGTGTGAGTGTTTTTGGAAGCACTTCTTGCATTGAGAGAAGATCACCTTGGCCAAGCTGTTGTTTTGGGTTTTTTACAGCAGCAAAAGGTACCTTAGCTTTGATCATACTTGGGGCTGAGTGTCCAGTTCAACTCTAGCTGCAGCTCCTGAATCCCACCAGCCAAAATAGTCCAAATCTTGAAACATTCAATGATTTCAAGTAGTTACTACAGTCCTTTAAAGTTCAGTGTTTACTGGAGAAAGCAAACAGAGAGGTGCGAAAAATGAAGTGGAGCTTAGCTGCTTGATTCACCTTTTCCAACGGTGGCAATGCTTCTGTGTGAACTTCAGCAGGGATTCAGGAAACCAAATACATCCAAGCACAGCACCATTACCTCAGTCTGAAGCAAACCAGAGCCAGTTAATTCTGCAGAACTAGCTGCTCTGTGAAATCCCAAAGATCAGCGACAGAATGCCTCACAAAGGTCAGTGGGATGAGGACTAAGACAAGCTGTAAATAAGAATTGACTCCCAAAATACAGGATCTATTCACTTGTACCTTCTCTAGACATACAGGATGTGCTAGAAAACATCCTTAAAAGGAGTTTGAATAAAAAGATAAAAGTCCCATGAATGATCCCACTGGCATTTTCTCCACATCTCATGTAATGACTAAGTTCAAGGTAGCATTTTTAGCGCATCATTTCCAAATTCTCTGGAATTTGGAAATGATGCCCTGGATTTTGTGAGCTGTTTGCTAAACATGAGGCATCTTTACAGAGTGCTATCCAGAAGAACCTGAGTGCTCTTTACAAAAAGCTGATCATCCTTCACAAAGCTCCAACTCTTGGCATACAGATAATTTTCAGAGACAAATTTTCCTTTTTTTTTTAATTTCTTGCCCAAGGCCACGATATTCATCAGTAGTCTAGGTTAGATTTGTAACATATTTTAGTTACCTGCTCAAGCCACAAGACCCTATTGCTGAAACAAAGGGCAAAAAGAGCACAAGAAAGCCATCCCAAATAACCATTCTCTCATCCACGTCTGAGAAACATACACTAAAATGTTTTGATCAGAATAACATATTTTTACTAAGATAATACAAAAAACTAACCTTTTCTCCATTATCTAGCAATATATTCTAATAAATATATTTTTAATTCCTCTGCAAATCAGACTAATTATTCTACTATGTAATAAAATAGACATTTTTGACATGTCCTTTGCCATTTAAAATTATTTTATTCTCATGGGATTCATGCCACTGTCCCTTAAAGCATGCCAGGAGCATGTGAATGTTAATGCAAACAGAAGCAAGGTCTGAAAGGACTCATACAAAAATTCTCTTGAATTTTAAAACTTCTCAAAGCATAAGCTTAAAACTGTAAATAAGTATATAACTATTGGATATTAAGCCAATTGAAATTTTAAAAAAAGCTTCAAAACCATCTTTCCAGTTTAGTTATTCTTCACTTTTTAGAAAAACTATTGAAAGTATGCAATAATAAATTATTATCTCACATCTTTCTCATACTGAATGAGATCCACATATGTTTTCAGGGGTTATACATAGTATCTGCAATCCTCAAACTGAGACCCTGTTCCACATCCCATCTTGCCTTCTACAGAGAGCTCCTCCAGACTTGTAAAAAAAGTTACATTCTACCATCATTTCCCAAGACTTTTGGTCACCCACAAGAGATTGGAGGAAAAAAAAATTAAAAAAAAAAAGAAATCAATCCAAAGAGCAAGAGAAGCCCCATAGTGTAGTACAAAAAGTAGCAACATAGCAGCAAGCAAGGTAAGAAGAGATATTTACACACAGGCTGCACTTTATTTCCAGTAGAAAACATTTAATATATACACCAATGTTTTCCAGCTGCCTAAAACCCAGTAATTCCTGCTAACCGGTTTCATGCATAATCCTCACAAGGAATATTTATAAGCTATTTCTTTGGCACAGAATTATTTTAACATTCTTATCATTTATACCTGATTTACAAGCTAGTTTCTGGTCATTGTGTACTACAAAAGATTTTTCCTTTCCTCCGAGTTGCAAGAAAAATAGACGAGCTGCTGTGCACGAGCTCTGGATACATTTCAGTTGGGGATATTTCTTTGACAGTAAGAGACAAGATGAGAGCACAGACAATCCACAGTATTCCAGTGAATTAATATCAGATGACTTTGGTGGCTGTGACAAGCAATAATTTGAATCCAAACCATGTAGAAGGCCTAATTCTGTTCAGGCATAAATTGGAGCAGCTCCACTGAAGCAAGTCCAATTTGCTGCAGAGGTATCACAGGATGCACACACCACAGCTCTGGGCACTGCAGGGCTCATGGAGGCACAGCACCGCACATGGACACTCGGGCTCTGGTTGCTGTAGAAACCCTGGAGCTATGGGAAAAGATTCCCCAACACCTTTATCACTGGAATGGCACCACCCATGGTAACAAGCACCAATCCCACTCAACAAGCTCACTCCTCCACAGCAGCAACTCCTCTCTGCAAGGACTGCAAGTTATTGTAGTAACCAAAAATTGCCCTGACACCTCTCAGAGCGCCTCTTTTAGGATCACTTCTCCAGCACCACAAAGAAAGCTGCAACCCTTCTCTCTGAGATCCTGTCTGACACCTGTGCCAGCTCCCTGTGCTCCATTTCCCACCGCCTTTCCAGCCTTCCTCTTCCTAAACCAGTGCATAGGCAGTACTAACAGCAGGTTTTTCATCTTTTTGTTCTATGTTTTCAGCCTCCTGGGACTCAGAGGTGGTGTCAGGGCATATCAGCACCTCCACACGCACAGGAGGGAGGAAGGCCCTGTGCTCCCAGTCTGACCAGCCAAGGCCTGGGCAGTTTGCACATGGACCAGTCCTCCCCAGTGCTGCCTCTGTCCTGAATGTCTTTGCCATCCCTGTTCATTCCCTCTGCACGTGAGGAGCTGAAGATGTGTGCATTAACTTACCCAATGCAATAGGATACCTCTACATTTTGCCAAAAACTCGAAGGCAGTTGTGTTGTCACCTATGTTTGCTGTGACTACAAAAAGTAATTGCATCTATAATTTGCATTTGCAAGTTATTCCACAGATTTCATTAATCTTTTCCTAAAAATGCTACTAAGGAAGTGGGAGATCTGTTTAAGGATAGATTCAAGAGGATATTTTAATTGTTATTTAATAAAGCAGTGCTTCCATGTTTATTTAACGGTTTCCTCATAGCCACTGGTGCACCATTATCAAATTAAATAACATCTAATCAGGCTATCAGATTATTGTATTTTTTTATGAACCAGCAAATGCTTAATGGGTTTTATTTTAGAAACAAAAACATTCATATTACAGGAGATTAATGCTATGAAAAAAATATCTATATTAATATCCCTGAGCAATAAGGGATATGAACTAATGGATAGATGACCTAGTTACAAAAATGTGATCATTTAAAAAAAATTCAATATGATGTATTTTTAAACCTCACAACGTTAATTCTTTGAATATACTTCAATACAGAAGCCTTCTGTTATGCAAAAACATTATACATTCTGACACAGAAAGATGAGTTTGGTTTTAACTGAAAGAAATCCTGGCACCCTCTGTTGCAGGAAGCAGGGCTGTGTGCCATAATGGAGCTGGCATTCCAAGGCTGGGTGGGCAGTGTCCCTTGCTGCCCTTGCTGGCCCCAGTCTCAGGCCAGCAGTGGCACTCTGCTTGTGGCCACAAAGGTGTTTTGAGCAGCAGAGCCACTGTTCCTTCAGTCTCCAGGCCACGCTGCTGAGCAGCTGCTGCTGGCACCAAAAGGAGGCGCTTAACGAGAGCCGAGGGGGCCAGCATTCCCCACCACCCCGGCAGAGTGCTCTGAACACTGCAGTGACTGCCTCTGCAAAGGAAAGGCTGCAGGAAAAGAGAATCAGCGGCCTCCACGCCCTCAGCCAACCTACAACTCGATGTGCAGCATCTCTGTATTGCATATCTAAGCAGTTCCATACTCTTTCAAAACTGAATTGAGCACAAATTTCATCTTTAGTTCCTTCTGAGAATAAGAAAAATGCCCAAATTACATGTGCTCTAATAGTATTTTCTTTTGTCTCATACCACAAGTTCTTCTGCTTACTCAACCAATTATTCCTCCCTTTTCTACCCAGCTCCCACCACTCAGCTTCAAAGCAGCCAGTCACTTATTTTCTACATTCTATCACCAACAACTCCAACACCATGCAATAAAACTGCACTGGACTGCTTCAGAGCAAGATGTTTCAGACTCAAGGCACTTAAATCGAGGTTTGACCCTGCAATTTTACAGCAGTGATGTCTCCAGAAATGAAGTTAAGGCCATGTCGGCTTCATAATTTTTTAATGGTATGTCTTATTCCAGGATGGAGAATTCTGGAGAAGTTTGAAAGACTGAGAAAAGAAAATCTGAAGCTGTTTTAGCAGCTTCCTGTTGTTTGTCTTACAATGCTATCACAGTGAATCAGTAGGTCAGACTTGTAAATACCGTCCTACCTCATCTCTGGTTATTACTCAGCCAAGCCTTTCTAAAATATTTAAGTAATCGTTCTCTTTCTCTATTAAAACAACAGATGGAATTCCCAACCTTCAATTTTATGTCAGGATTCTGCAGTAATTTATTAACAGCCTGAACTCTGTTCTCTTGAGGGTTTAACCTGATGGTTGAACCCAATTACATTACAGTCCTTTGTTCATCAAGGGACATATGTAATATGATATTAAATATGAAACAACTCGTGCCTGAATAATGTAGTCTTTGTGATACAAATTGATGGAGTGTGGAAGCCCAAATTCCAAGAACACAAACTGTTCTTAGTTCTGATTTTATATCACAAAAATTCAGGACTAATTCCACTGCTGTCAGCTGACTTACTAATGTGAAACTGGCATAAATTAGAGCTGAATCATGGTTTGTCTCTCTCATTATTGTCAAGGCATGCTGAAGTCCTAGTCATGCAGCTCACAAGCTGGTTTACGACTCCCAGAAATCAGTATTCATTTACATCAGTATATCCCTCCTCCAGATCATATCAGTCCCACCAACACAACCTAAAGGAACCCCTCCACACACACAGTATCCAGACTAATTCCATGCAGCTCAAGGAGTGTTTCACCACAGCATGGAAACCTCCCACACAGAGTGGGAAATCTGCTTTGCTGTGGCAGTTATATTTGCCATTGTAAAATCACTCCTTTAAGCTAACTTTGGCAGGTTAGCATATTGCTTTTTCCATTATGAATCTTCCCTTCCTGCTCTATTTTTTTCCTTTTTGCATCACGATACAAGCCTTGAATGTTCATTACTGTGCTTCTCCCACAGTTTGCTCCTAGTCCCACACTTTCTGGACGGCATGGCATCCTGAGCTCTTCCATCTGGCTCATGTGCCCCTGCTTTTTACCTATGTTCCAGACACTTCCAATGCATAAAAAAACCCTAATTAAGAAGTTAGACCAATGAACACATAATAACCAGGGAACCTTATATGCAGAAAATGTCACTGGCTAAAGATCTCTTGCTTATTTTGAGATGATTTACATGTTTATCCCAAGGCTCAACATCCAGCTGAAGCATTGCTGTCAAAACAGTTCCCCAGTAACACAGGGGACCAAATGCATTCGTTTTCATGTTAAGCTATAATTACAGCAGCAAAAAAGTGTATTTTGAAACATCCAGCACACTGAAATAGCAGGCTGTCAGCATACTTGGCACACAATAGGAAGGACAAGATGGGTGGAATCACATCTGCCTGAACTGCAGACCTCAGAAAACCCACAGCTAAAGTGGGAGACAGTCTATCATCCATGGGCAAGAAACAAGCACCTCAAAAGCATAAATAACTTGATTGGAGGACAGATGCTTCAGAGAGATTATCTGTACTTCAGAAGAATACAGTCCCTTGACTACAAAGAGAGTAGCCAGCAGGTCAGGTATGGGCATGTACAGTGCAAGTGTCTAAACAGGGAGCAATTCTGCACATGGTACCCAAGGGGAACAATATGTCTGCTAAATATAACCAGTTGTCCTCATGCTTTAAAACACCACTTGCCCTGACCACAAGGCTCAAAATCATCTTGGTTAATACAGTCCTTACACGCTAAGTCTAGAGATGGCCAGGAAGATCAGACCTTTTGCTTTGCCAGGTGTCAGTCTGCTAAAAAAACCTGTACTTGTGCTTCTAACTCAGAAAAAATGTAGTTCAAAGGCTGCAATTGTGTTTCCATCCCATGAAGCAGTTTTGCTGCCAACTCTAAAAGCTTTAAAAGCAAGACTGGGTTTTGAAATTATTTCATCAGAGAGCAATAACACTTTCTTTATGGTTCAGTTTACCATGTGTAATTGCCAGTGTTAATCTACACAGAAGTATTCCAAATCCCAATCCTAAAGAAACTCTAACCTCATCCAAGTTTGTTTCCTGGAACTGAGCAAAAGCAAAGCACACAGCTCAGTTTTTGAAGGAAGTCTAGGAAATATGAAATCATTACCTTTCATATGGGAGGATTCCTATCTCTTTTAACTTTTTATAAGCTCATTTACTGGTTTGGATCCTTTAGGTTCTTAAAGCTTGCCATAATTTTCATATATCTTTCTGGTATGAATTTAAAATCCAGTCAAAAAGCTCGAGTCCATCCCAAACCTTTGTGAAGGAGGACTTTGACTGCATTGTTCCAAGTGCCTCCATCAATCTGTCAATTCCCTTTGCCTGGAAAGAGAAGATTGCTTAGGAAGGTTGGCCCCTTCCAGCTGAATCACTGGCATATGCAACAAAGAAGCAAACCAAAACCAAGCATCTCCTGTCCTTGTTCACGCATTTTAATACAACCAACCTTTTTCCCCACCTATGAAGCATGAGTCCAGCACCTCTGAAAAGCAGTTGAGGTTTTTTTTCATTTCAACTCCTCATGCAGTCCAAGTCAAACTGAGATCAAGTGCTATTTTAATTATTTTGGTATCTAAACAATCATATTTCAGCAGAGACAGCTGCAGTTCAAAAGCACAAGCAAATATCTCTTTTTTGGGGTAAGTATCAATCTGCCATGGGTCATAGTAGTAATATCAGATGGTTGAGAGAATTATTGGAAAACCTGCCCCAAGACTGAGGTGTGCAGTCCTCGGTCTCTCCCTTTGTGAATGCATTGCTATGGTAGATGATACAGAAGCAATTGCACCAAGTCTTCAACCAACCCAGTGTAAATATTAGATCTGAAATGAAAGGGTTGCTTTTGTGGCAGAGCAAATATTATATATCTTATAATTATGTTCCCATCATGTTACACCAGAGCCTGTCAAGCCCCTGCCCTCTCCAGCTCCCAGCAGGCTGGGACACACTGCTGTAGCATCTCTCTTCCATCTCTATGGAGGTCTGATGCTCCTTGCTCTCCCACACAGGTCCCATCCCACCACATAACTCCACACTGGAGTGACCTGTGGTTTAGACAAGAGCAAGTGAACTAAGAGCTTCCAGCTCTCAAAATGCTCACACATTTCAAGACTTCAGGGAGCTGATTTTAGAAGTGTTCCATTAAGCCTTTACTTCATCCACTGCCAAAATCTCTTCAGATGTGAAGTGTGTCTCATCTCTGCCAAACCTGGCTGTGGGAAGTGCTGGAGCCCCCACAGGACACGGGGTCAGTAAGCTCAGGCAACTCAGTGTCCTGCACTGCATGCACATCAGATGTTTTTCTCTACTGGGAATTATTTTCCCCGTCATTCTGAGCAGTGTAATACGGTAACACATTGCATTGTGGAAATGAGAACTCTTTGTTAAATCAAACATCTTTAGTTAGCAACACACAAACCAGTGAGCAACAAACTTTCCACTTATGAGTTGGTTACTTAGCACTTACAAAAGGGACACAAACACTTGCATAATCCAAGATTACTATGAGTCCTAATCTTCCTTATTTAAGCAATGTGCAGGGTTACTACTGACTCAGCATTGGCATGCTATCTATTGGATTATAATCAAACATGAAATGATTTAGGCTATTGCTTTTTAAATGCTCATGGGACATTTTTAAAGCACATTCTCTGTAGAGAAAGAGAAATAAGTGACATCACTCATGCTATGAGCAACATAACCTTACAACAGTGCTGAGCTACTAGACAGTAAACTGGATATGAAAAATCAAGGGGCTCTTCAAAACCTGATTCTGCAGCAACTCTGTCATACAGAGGTGGCACTGTCATACAGCTGAAGAAGCAGAGCCCAGAAAACAGAAGGGACATTCAAAGTTGACACGTGAACCTTTTAAACCCTCAGTGCCTTGGCACACTGCTGCGCCTGGCCTTGTCCTTCCTCACACAAGGCTGCACTCACCCCATTAAAGGCAATGAGAGTGAGATCTTGGAGGAGTTGAAACTGGGCCCCATATGGGGAATCTTACAGAAGTCAGGCTGGTTAGTAGGTGTTTTGTTTTTAATCTGCTAAGAAAACTAGTAAAGAGCTGTTATCTTCCTAACCCTTATGGGTTTGGGGTTTTGTTTGCTTGGGTTTTTTTCTGCAGCATAAGAAACAAATTAACTTATTCCTATTTAATTGATTTTTTTGCTGTTCTCTAATAATAAAAGAAAAAACAAAGGCTATGGGTTAGTTACAAATGCAATAGCTCTTCTTAATAACCACTCAAACCTCACCCTAGAGTCTGAGGTCTCTTAAATGTATACCAATGGAGACAGGCAATGGGGAAGGTAGGACTTGTGCTTGTCAGAAAAACAACAATATTAATTTTAGTTAAAGATTTCTTTCCTGTGTTCCTGTTATACAATACTACTCCTCTACAAAACTATTTGGTTTGGGTTTCTTCATGTGCACAGCAAGGGAGCTCATGATGCACACTACCCTGGAGCATTACCTCAAGGAAGAAAACTCTTCTGTATCAAGCTGGCAGCATGCACATGAAATCCATACTCTACTGGCAAATATTGATCCCTCTGAGTAAGAGCTAAGTGAATTTCACTGATCCAATCAGGCAGGTGGCTTATCATCCTGTACGCAACAAGGAAAGGGAGCAGAGCTCTCTAGAGACAAGGATCCAGAACAGGTTAGAAGGAAAGGACACCTGACTATCCAAGCTGAGAGCTTTATCTATTTATATGGCTGCTCTGTAAAGCTCTTGCCACACATGGGTAGAATTCAGGCAAGACACATGCCAGATCCTAGACCTCACAGGTTATGTACAGGAGCAAAGGAGAAAGCATTAACAGCACTGCCACAGAAACAGTAGAAGGACTCTGTAGGCCACAAAAAAAGCTCTTCACCCCAACAGTGACTCTAGGTCTCTGAAAAGTAGAGTAAAAAAAGGTCTTCAAATTTCTCCTTTCTGTTTAACTAAAAAAAAAATATATATATATAAGAGCAGTACTTTGGTTTATTAGACTATTCCCTAGCACAAGCAATAAGTTAATTTTAATACTGATCAGATCACATGAAGATGATTGTCTACAGTGCTCTGCTAAGTCATAAACAAGCACTCAAAAGAAGCTGCACTCAACAGCCTGCACTGCACATAAAGCCTTTGGCTGGTGTTTGGCACAGGTCTGGGTGAAGAAAGCTACAAGAAAGGCTCTGTGCTTGTTTTCCTAGCTCCCAAGGCTTCAAAAGTGACATCCCCACTAAAATCAGATTTGTAAAAACAACACAACCATCAATAATTTCATCATCACCATGTCATCAGCAAATATCTGATAATTATCTCAAGGCAACCATTTTTAATTACTCATTATTTTAAAGCACAGAAATACTAGGTGAAGAATCACTCAAAAATAAATGCAGACCTAAATAGGGACCAGAAGCTGTGTCCCACTGCTGACAGGAACAGCATTCCATACCTCCTAGGTGTGAGGCATAACCCCCTCAGACCTCAGTTCAGATCCATGCCAGCCACAGTCAGCAGCAGCTCATACATAACAATCAGCCTGGTTCAAACATCATCCAAGATATTTTTCTTCTTTTTCAATGTCAGCACAGATAAACAGCTTGAATAAGGGCATCAGAGTTACAGTAAGGGAAAGGCAGTCTTGTGAGGAAGCTAAACCAAATTAAAAGAGAGCTAATTCCCTGCAGCCACTGAGGGTACCCACATGTTCAATGCAGAAATTTACCAACAGCACTGAAGAAAAATTACTCCATCAAAACCTACCACTGGAGGCAGCAGCTGAGAAAAAGTTTTAGTTTTTTCCAAGATGAAAGTTCTCATGCTTGGTATTTTTATCTGGGTTTACCAGTATCTTTTGCTTAAAAGCAAAAAGCATGCTGCCATTACACCTGTTACAGGTGAAGACAGCTCAGTTTAACTGATTATTTATGAAAACAAAATAGTTTTACAATACTTTAGTCCCAAAAGCTTCTCTCCTAAAAGAAACCCACCAATACACACATTCCCCTCTTCCAAATAAAATTAAAAAGCAGCCCAGTAATCACAAACAGCCCTAGTAGCAGAAATCTTGATGTGGTTCCTTTAGGATAACATCACACCTACACACAGCCAAGACACAGAGGGACCCCCTGGGCTGAGCTTAAATAGAGCCCTGGGCCCCAGTGGCAGGGGGTGGGAGGGTGCCCAGGTGAGGCTGTTCAGGGCATGAAGGCTTGTTGGTGCCTTCGGGGTAATTACTTCTACTCCTTCTAGCTGCCAAACATACTTTATATCACCTTCTTTAGGTTCAGGAGAACCCGTATATGTCCCATATACGCACACACAGAATAATCCCCCAGAGCACTTTCTCCAGCTCTGCCTACCATTGAAATTAGCTAATACACCTGCATTCTCTCCTGTAGGAAAGCCTTCACTATCTTGTTCAGTAAGTGACTGGAGGTTTCTGCCATGTAATAATGTGAGGTGGTTTGTACCATAGGTTTGGGATAAAAACAATGTGGTAGAAATCCCTTTTTTACTGGGGCTTCCACCAGAACTATCACCCCTTGATAAAAATATGTTTCTTGCTATCCATAGGTCACTGTAGAAGACAGATAATGAGGCATTCAGTCTGAAGGTGTGATAGGATACTCCTGCCTCCTGCCTTGCAGGAATGGAAAGGAACTATGGACAAACATGTACAAAATCCCTGCAGGGAGCAGCAGGGTGACTTCAACCAATAGATTCTAGATCACATAGATTATGTGTCTACTGCATGCACCTCTAAATGGTATTTCCAGCTCGGCAGAAATCAGTCCTGACAGAATCCACCCCTCATATCACAAAAACAAGGCTGTTGGTTTTGATCTGCCTATGTATTACATGAATGCTGGTTTATGCTAATTGCTACTTCAGGCCACAGATAAAGAAAACAAAAAGTTCAATGCTAGTCTGAAGTAGACTGAATTATGTTATTTTTGGCCTTTTTTTTTTTTATTAGTTTAAATAATTATCTTAACTCTTTTGTTCTAGGAAAGACATAGAAAAACCTATGAAGTGCTGTATCTTTCTTTTCCTTACTGGAGTTAAAACTCTATGATAACTCTAAGTCTTCCACAAGTACCCACAAATATTTAATTTGTGTCCTCATTTATAATCCTTAAAAAACAGTTTTAGAAGATTTTTTTCCTGTGAGAGAACATAATCTTCATCCAACTTGCAGAGGAAAGAGGCTCTCTTCCCAAGCGGAGCCCTTTACATTCCTATATGCCTTGTACAAACAAAACTGCCAAGTCCTTGAAATGCCAGTGCTAGTTCTTGCAATGGACTCCCTCCATATGTGCTAGAGAAAAAGCAATGAATCACAGAGGGAAACAGAGGCTAAAGCAAATCAGCCCTTTCCCATTAAAGGCTACCATATCCAGCATTTCAATTAGCTAATATTGATACTGTAATTTTGTATGTTGGTGATTGCACGTGCAATACATAACAGCAAATTACTGCAATCACCAACTGTTGAACAAGTGCTTCTGACTCACTAGCTACTCTTTGATCTTAAAATTGTAGCTTCCTATTAACAGTTAAGTACCATAAATGTACATTAATATAAACGAGAAAGGAGGTAAGTTTACAAAACACAAGAAAAATTAAGTCAAGGGAAAAGGCACAGCAGTGAGTAATCATGGATGTAATGGCAGTCTCCCTATTATGCTCTTTCCTTTCCTTGCTAGCTCACTGTAAAAATCACAGTGGTTGTTACTGCTAAGGGGGATTTGACACTACAACAATCCCTCAGACCCCTGAGCATTTCAGACTGCTCGCCTTTCCCAGTTTCCTTGACCTCAAAGTGCTCAGTAGGCACTGGACAGTCTTATCTTTCATGAGGAACTGTGCAGAGGATTTATGCTGATATAGTCAGAGGGCCTGCGATGATATTTAAGAATTAAATTCTCATTTTTGCTAAGATTGCCTTACATCATGATAGAGTAAGGCAGCATTAGCAGGCATCAGGTTCTCATAACTGGGTAGCTGCCTGTTTTTTCTCTGGATAAGAATGCAGTGGTGATGAGGGGAACACCAAGAGAGAAACCAGAGTCAGATAGTAGCAGAGATAATCAATTTTAAACAAAGCTAAGTTGTACATTATCTGCATGCTCATTAATTACTTTGTTGTTACTGTGCTCAGATGTCACAATGGCACCACACCATGCAGTAGTAGATGCTCCATTTAGTGTTATAATGTGCCTTCTAATACATCAGCACATAGAAATTGAAAGGCTGTTTTCCTTTCTGGGTTTAAAAATACCTGTCATTGCTAAGATCACAGCTGACTACATTATCTAGCGTAGACAGCTGAGAATGTGAGAAGGTTCACTAAAAAGCATTGCACAAAAATTTCTAATTCTCTTCAAAGAAAGGTTAGTCCATACAAAAATGCAGAATCTATTAAAAGATGCTCAATAAGATACATTGCATGTTCTCCAAATGTCTGTCACAGATGGCTTTCTCTCTGTAATTGTGAGTTGAAAAAAATACTGATTTATGTTCCACAGAACACAGGAAAAAATACAGAAGGAAATTAGAGCCAGCCACTAGAAAGGAACAGACTCTACTAAGTAAATTGCAAAGCCATAGGAAGAGCTCTTTTACTCAGGGTTGAAACTCTCCTAACATCCAGAGAAGAGGGCTGAATGATGTGCAACATGTCAACATGTCCTTATTTAGGGACTGCTGCCTTGGACGGGATGCCAAACAAGGGGAAAGCAATTGAACCATGACAAAAGTAGGTAAAAATGTGTAGTGCTTTGGCTCAGAAGTCACATGTATGGAAAGCCCATCAACAAGTGCTATTCCCAGCAAAACACTGCACAACTCGTGCCTGGGTAATCCCTGCCATGAGCATTGAGAAACAGCAGCATCCCAGGCTGCCCGTTCAAAGAGTTTACTAAAGCATTTCTGGGACTGCTCACTGTCCTTATAAATGCCAGTTTTCTGGGCTGTGTATGGAGGTACCAAGTGGCAAAGCAAGATGTGTTCCCATGGACATGCCCTAACAGAGACTCTGCAGAGGACAGACCACACTCCTTCCCATTGCTCCCAAAATGTGCGCAAAGGTGGCACATTCTGCGACAGATCTAAGGAAGCTCAACTTTTTAAAGACTTAATTCCACCCAATTTTCTGAAAAATTCCCATCATCTTGGAGGACTCAGTAGACTGCAACAGAAAATTTAGTCTCCTATATTCTTCAGAGATACAGGGGCTATATGACCTTTTGTATGGGCCCCTTTTCTGTGCCCTAAACACTATGTCAGCATGTGCAGCAACACAAACCTAATGGAATGCGGCCACGTGAGAATAGACTCCAGCAGCATCTTTGCACTGAAATGAAGGGTTCAGATTCTTATCACAACACTCCTCTCTGAATTTCATCACTGAAACCGATTTAAAATCCTTGTTATCAAAGCACTCTCATCCACGTGAATTTTACAAAGTTGCAGCTAAAGCCTGTGACAGAACATTCTGCCTTCACATGTTTGGGGCCTCCTGTCTGCAACAACTGAAGTCAGCACCAGTCAGTCAGAGCCTGCTCTGTACATCCAGAACACAGTTACCACTTATTCTCTGAAAATAAGCAATTTACTCTCCTCCAGATGCTTGTGGACAAATGGATCACTACAGGCCTTACCTGCTGATTCTTGAGAAGTATTTCATAAAGTAGAGCTTTGATGGTTTGGAATAAGTGAAAAAAAACGCCTCTTCATTTTTATAATATTTTTCTCATTGGAAAATGAGAATTTATCAAATTGCTACTGAAGTTGAATCCTACCAGTGTTATGGAACTGGGACCAACATCTGCAAAAGCAGGTCTAGTTTTACTGCTTTCAGCTAACTGAGATATATAACTCACACGCCTATAAAACAGGCTACTCAGCTGGAAAACCAATGTATCTTCAACTTGTGACATTTTAGTATATACAGATTTTCTTAAATCATTATTTGTTGTTATAGTCAGAACTGCTAAACAGCATAATCCACCAACTCAATCTGTAAGGACAAAATAAGTGGTTGTCATTCAGCACTCCATCAACACCCCCTCTACCAGATGCCTTCTCAATCTTCTCTTCGTCATCCAAACTCAGCTGCAATACTTATCCTGAATACCATTTTTCCAAATAAATCCCAATAATGTGGTATATAAGGTATAGATTTTCGGTTAGTTGAGAGGTCTGTGGCTGTTGAGAACTCGATGTGTGTGCTGAACTCAGGTATTGAAGTTCCAGGGGACTCCTGTGGGGCTGCAGCTTTGGAGGGTTGGGTCACATCTTCCACTGCAGGTTTTGCATCAGTGAGGTCACTGAGAGCTTAAAGGGAACCCGCACAGCCTTTTATAAATTAAGATGTTAATGTCAGGTGAATTAAGATTACACCACTGGGTTAAATGCTGCTTTCCTTGATTATTTTCCTAGAGTCTGGTTTTAACAACACAGATTCATGGAATGTGACATCAGGTGGAAGGTTCATAATTTATATAAATTATGAACTAGACTGATGATGCATACATCAAGCAAGTAAAAACAGTGCTAGGGAAGAAAATAAGCTTCCAGATTGGGCACAATGTTTGTACACATTTTTGGATCCTGCAAGGCACCACATAGAACAGTACATGAATTTATAAATAAAATTAAATGCTTGAAACCAATTTGATACAACCACTCAATCATAATTATTTAGAGCTATTCACTGCTGCTGAACAATATACTTTTCGTAAATTTTAAGTGTAATCAGTATCTCACTATCTATAAAGCTGCATTGTTTTCAGCTCCTTAGAACTGTTATAATTTTTAATAAATTAAGCTCCTGTTTTCCAGACTCCTCTTTGCTTTAGGGTAAATGTTTTACAGAAATTTAGCCAAGAAAGATATAGCCTTTATATAGACATATACATATACTTATAAGTTTATATAAGACTGTGAGAAAAGAAGTAGTTTGTTGTGTTCACATTAGTAATTCCAATGACTTTGAGCACCACTTGTGTCCCCTGCTCTGGAGCAGCAGTGCGCTTGGCAGGGAGATACTGTCCTAGGAGCTCTGTGTGTTGGGAATGTGACTTTTGCCAAATATGTGAAAATGTATCCTAATTTGGCCTAGTCATAAACTGTAACAAGCCATGCCTTGCAAGTACCCCTATGTCCTGCTGTACCTGCTGAATACATGCAGCTACATTCTCTGATTATTCCAGGAGAAATGCTCAGATTCAGGGTAAAGCATGACTTTATTTGCAAATTTTCTTCTGGACTTTTCTCGGGTATTCCTAGGCTGTCTGGGTCTGGAATCAGTGAAAGAAGGCTTTTCTCTGGTGCTGTCTGCACTTCCTGCTGGCCTTAGAGCTTGTGGGAGAGAAAAGCGTCTGATTTACACACAGAACCAGAAAGGGTTGAACTTTAGTGGGAGAGAACAGAGGGTAGACTTCAACCGAGGCAACAAACTGACACTCAGCATGGAGGAGGAATAAAGGGACATCTGATGAGCAGCTGTGTTCCCTGAGAACCATCATGTCTGGGAAGGCAAAAAAAATTAAGGACTGAGGAGGTAATCACTACATCGGAATGGGCAACAGGAGAGCAACCAGAAGGGGAGATGGGTCACCTTGAGTCCACAGCTTCAGAAAAATCCATGTAAGTAACTAGAAAAGGCTGAACAAAATGTTTGGTGACAAAGAGTCCAGCAGCAAGGCTTCAATTCCACCGAGGCACCTGAGCCACTCAGCTCCTGCTCTGGGCTTTTGGAGATGCTTGTCTGTGGTGAAACTCTCAGTGTCGAGACTAAGAAATCTGGGACAAGGAAGCTGGAAATGCTTCATCACAGGCATTGTGGTTGGGAATGGGTCTGAGGCAGAAGACCTGAGAAGGAAATCTGGAAGGTAAGAGTGTATCTCCTGAGAAACACCATGTACAGTCTGAGATTGTGCTGAAAACTGACACTGGACTCACAGAAGAAATAGGTTAAGGAGGCAGGTATGGGAAAAGAGAAACTGTGCAACTGTGCAGTTTAAAGTGGTATCGAAATACACCAGAGCACAAATTATGTTTGCACTGACACTGATTTCAAGCACAGCCCAACTAGGGAGTCCTTGCTAGCAGTGGCTCCAGATGGGCGGCATTTGGCATCCCAGGGGAGCACGGCTACGTTAGGCACCCCATCCCTAAAAGTTACCCACATACCTAAGCACAGCCACCGGCCACTCACAGAGGAGCCACAGATGGGCCTGGGCTGGGGCTCCATCACTCTCGCTCCGAGGTGCCGCTTCCCTCGGGGTGGGCGGGAGGTGCCACTGGGGATGGCGCCGGCGGGACAGACACGGGCTGCCACCGGCCCCGCGTGTGCCCAGGCGGAGATATCCCCACCGGCACTTCCAGGCCTCCGCGGGAGCCGCCTCCGCGGTTCGGAGAAGGGGCCGCCCCGCAAACTCTGCCCGGGACGCTTCCCCGAGCCCCGGCCGGGGGCAGCCGCTCACCTCCGACACGAAACGCATCACTCGCAATTAGAGGTTTGATGTGATGCGGGAGCGCATGGTTTGCATTACGGAAGAAATGACCTGATAATCGCCTGGCAGCAGCGTGCAGATGTGCTAAGTGACTCCGGTCCCGCTCCCGGTCCCGCTCCCGGGTGGCACCTCCCGCTCCCCGGCGCCTTCGCTGCTTTCCTGCGCACAGCAGAGGCTCGGTGGCCCCGGGCTGGCCACCGCAGGGCACCTTAGAGCGCGGAGGTTGGAGGGATAAACATTGCTTTTGATCAAGGAGCTCTGAATAGCAGTAAAATACGTCAAATGCTTTCTGGTAACTGCCTGAAGTGTAACATTCGAGGAGCTGAAATTTGGAAAGAGAAGAGGAAATAGTGTTAGCGAGGGGACAAGGTCCCAAGTGAAAGGGGTGTGAATGTCCTGAGGTCCCCGGCGAAACCAGCGCTGCTATGGCCACCCCGCAGCCCCGCTGCCCCCGGGCCCACGCTCCGTCCCCGTCCCGCCGCACAGACGGCTCGGGCTCACCGGGGCACTGCGAGGTGTCCTCAGTGGACGGGGGGGAACGGCGAGGCTGTGGCTGCACTCAAACGTTACCTTAGAGCCGCCGCAATCGCTTCTGTAACCTGTCCCCATCCACTTACTTGCCAAGTCTTTGTGAACAACAGACTATAATTTCTTTATAAACTCTTTTAATCATTAATCACCAAGCAAGCGTGTTTCGTTTAAACAGTTACAAGAGGACAATATCAAACTCGCTTGCAATATGAAACCTGAAAGAGCTGAAGGCTCCAGAGAGCCGAGGCTGGTTGCTTTTGCTTTCAGGCTGGCCAGCAGAGCGCAGTGGATGCAGCTGCTGGGGCTGTGGTGCTCTCCGAAGTTGCCCGCTCGCAGAGGGGTAACTGTTGTGGTTCTGCGTGCAGACACGTGAGTAAGAAACCTCTCGGCATCAGCTTGTATGTTGTCTCCGCGACTTAGTAAAATTATTTATGCTAGGGTAGTAAGAGTTGGCAACCCATCTTATGTGTTTTACCGTGACTTTAAATGAGTCAAGGACATTTTAAGTCTAGGGAAGGTCGTTGACAGATTTTCTTAGTTAAAATATTGCAGCATTTCCCATTAGCGTTATCTCCTGGAAATAGCATAAAGAGCACTACACAGCAGCTATTTAATTGACTGTCATTTTATAGAAGTTCTATTTCCCTTGGCAAATCCATCACGTTCAGGAAGAGAACCCATGCCAGAAAGTCTGTTTCCTTCCAGTTTTCATTTAAAAAAAAAAAAAAAAACAACCAAAACCAACCAGCCAACCAAACAAAAAAAAACCCCAAAATACCCACACACACAACCAAAAAAAAAAAACCACCCAAAAAACCCACACCAAACCAACAAAAAGATGCTAGGACCAAGGGACCAAGATGCATTTTGTGTCCAACGTAGTTCAGCTTTTCAGCACTGTTTCAAACTTTAGGAATAATGTTTTGCGATAGAGTAGTTATGGTACAGAAAAGTGACAGAAGATGCTGGACTCGGTGCAAGAGCAGATGATTTTCATGGAGCAACAGGATCTGGTATTCCAGCTAATGAGAAATAGTTTGTATTTTGTACATCAGAGAAAGAGGCCTCCGAGGGAGCAAACGGTGAGAGTTGTGCTGCTTCCAGTGGAGACAAGATCAAGGCCACAATAAGCCACTGGCCAAGCTCTGTTACTCCTCCAGGGTGTGACTGAACCCTCACCTGGGTACCACAAGAGGTGTGGTATCTATGGCTATACCACGGTGCGTTTAACACACACTGGAAACAGTGGAAAGAGTGGGTGAAAGCGTGTGACAGGGAGCTCGAACATGCATGGTCAGGTTCTGGATCCAGTTTTGGTTTTTACTTTTCAAAGTTTGTGTTGCAGTCCGAGTGGCAGCATTGACTCAATTTTTTTATTAATTCCCCCTTGGTACTTCTCTACGGAGACTTGTCAGGAGGCAAGGCTTCAGGGAAATAGAATTCAGATGATTGGGACCTATTTACAGGCAACAGCAAGAGACTGGGATCATCTCGTCTCCCCTCCTGCTCCCAGTGCTGGTCTGTGCCCTGAAATGAGCTATTTTTGGAGCACCAGTATGCAGAGCATTTTTGCAGTTACACACAAAATAAAGGGATTTAAGAACAAAAGATTGTTCTGGACAATCAAACTGGAATGAGTTGGAAGGATACATTTAGGAAGTGGTTTCTTGGACACTAATTAGGACCATTTGCTTGGGGTTGCCATTATTTTCCTTTAAGACTGGAGGGCACGATAGATCAAATGATTTATATATCATTAACAATTCTTGTTAACCATAAGCAGGGTTGGGCTTTTCCATACTGATTACCGAGTAATGCAATAAGGACTTGTTTTATTTCTCCTGCAGTGTCCATATGAGCAAGTTAATGTGAAAGACGAGTCCAAAAAGAAGCATNTTTTTTTTTTTTTTTTTTTAATGTGTGACTATTAGCTTTTTTCATTCTGTGAGAGTGGCTGCGAAGCTGAAGCCCATCATCTCTTTGTGGCTTCCACTGCTGGAATACTGGCATTTGCTGTACCTGATCCTGGCTCCCAGTGAATGCATTTTAATTATCATAAACCACAAGCTGAACCATATGTGAACGTGTGTTTTCGACAGCGCATCACTGAACCCCTTTCCCTTTCTTTTGCGCTGCAGGTAACAGGCTACAATCCTGTAATACAATTATTTTCACTTTAAAAGAAACTAAGAAAGGGAGCATATGCGATCTGTAAATCCCACGGGTGTATCTAATGTTACTTTTGTAAGCAACGTGATGGCCGAAAATCGTTGATACCCAGGAGTTTGGGCTGTTGAGAGGGCGG
>VXAD01004603.1:3327448-3345709 GCA_013399195.1 Dicrurus megarhynchus | reverse complement strand
AAAAAAAAAAACCACCCAAAAAACCCACACCAAACCAACAAAAAGATGCTAGGACCAAGGGACCAAGATGCATTTTGTGTCCAACGTAGTTCAGCTTTTCAGCACTGTTTCAAACTTTAGGAATAATGTTTTGCGATAGAGTAGTTATGGTACAGAAAAGTGACAGAAGATGCTGGACTCGGTGCAAGAGCAGATGATTTTCATGGAGCAACAGGATCTGGTATTCCAGCTAATGAGAAATAGTTTGTATTTTGTACATCAGAGAAAGAGGCCTCCGAGGGAGCAAACGGTGAGAGTTGTGCTGCTTCCAGTGGAGACAAGATCAAGGCCACAATAAGCCACTGGCCAAGCTCTGTTACTCCTCCAGGGTGTGACTGAACCCTCACCTGGGTACCACAAGAGGTGTGGTATCTATGGCTATACCACGGTGCGTTTAACACACACTGGAAACAGTGGAAAGAGTGGGTGAAAGCGTGTGACAGGGAGCTCGAACATGCATGGTCAGGTTCTGGATCCAGTTTTGGTTTTTACTTTTCAAAGTTTGTGTTGCAGTCCGAGTGGCAGCATTGACTCAATTTTTTTATTAATTCCCCCTTGGTACTTCTCTACGGAGACTTGTCAGGAGGCAAGGCTTCAGGGAAATAGAATTCAGATGATTGGGACCTATTTACAGGCAACAGCAAGAGACTGGGATCATCTCGTCTCCCCTCCTGCTCCCAGTGCTGGTCTGTGCCCTGAAATGAGCTATTTTTGGAGCACCAGTATGCAGAGCATTTTTGCAGTTACACACAAAATAAAGGGATTTAAGAACAAAAGATTGTTCTGGACAATCAAACTGGAATGAGTTGGAAGGATACATTTAGGAAGTGGTTTCTTGGACACTAATTAGGACCATTTGCTTGGGGTTGCCATTATTTTCCTTTAAGACTGGAGGGCACGATAGATCAAATGATTTATATATCATTAACAATTCTTGTTAACCATAAGCAGGGTTGGGCTTTTCCATACTGATTACCGAGTAATGCAATAAGGACTTGTTTTATTTCTCCTGCAGTGTCCATATGAGCAAGTTAATGTGAAAGACGAGTCCAAAAAGAAGCATTTCAGCTCTTTTTTTTTTTTTTTTTTTTTTATGTGTGATTTTTGTTTNTTTTTTTTTTTTTTAATGTGTGACTATTAGCTTTTTTCATTCTGTGAGAGTGGCTGCGAAGCTGAAGCCCATCATCTCTTTGTGGCTTCCACTGCTGGAATACTGGCATTTGCTGTACCTGATCCTGGCTCCCAGTGAATGCATTTTAATTATCATAAACCACAAGCTGAACCATATGTGAACGTGTGTTTTCGACAGCGCATCACTGAACCCCTTTCCCTTTCTTTTGCGCTGCAGGTAACAGGCTACAATCCTGTAATACAATTATTTTCACTTTAAAAGAAACTAAGAAAGGGAGCATATGCGATCTGTAAATCCCACGGGTGTATCTAATGTTACTTTTGTAAGCAACGTGATGGCCGAAAATCGTTGATACCCAGGAGTTTGGGCTGTTGAGAGGGCGGGAGCGGCAGGGACGGATGGCGTTGTGTGTTGTGATGTGTGGTGCTGTGGAGTGTGTTGTTTGCTGTGTGCTGTGGCATGTGGTTCTGTGTGCTTTGGCGTGTTTCTGTGTGCTGCGGAGTGTGTTTCTCTGTGCTGTGTGCTGTGGAGTGTGTTTCTCTGTGCTGTGTGCTGTTGTGTGTGTTTCTGTGTGCTGTGTGCTGTGGAGTGTGTTTCTGTGTGCTGTGTGCTGTGGTGTGTGTTTCTGTGTGCTGTGTGCTGTGGAGTGTGTTTCTGTGTGCTGCGGAGCGTGTTTCTGTGTGCTGTGTGCTGTGGAGTGTGTTTCTCTGTGCTGCGGAGCGTGTTTCTCTGTGCTGTGTGCTGTGGAGTGTGTTTCTGTGTGCTGCGGAGTGTGTTTCTATGTTCCGTGTGCTGCGGTGTGTGTTTCTGTGTTCTGTGTGCTGTGTGTGTGCTGTGAGCACCGCCGAGTTCGGCTGTCGCTTCTCACCGGCACAGGCGGATGCCCGGGGTGGCGGAGCGCTCCCGCCGCGTACCGGGAAAATCCGCCCTTTGGGATAAGCCCATCCCCTTCGACTGCTCCGGAGGATGCTCCCACGTCTCTGCACAGCGAGCTCGGCCATGCCTAGGCACCAGCGCGGAGCCCGGCCCCGGAGCCCTCCCGAGGGCAGGCGGGGAAGCCGCCGCCGGGCCGGGCCGGGCCGGGCTGCGGCGTTCCGCCGCGGGTCTCCGGGCCCCCCGGCCCCGGGAGATGATCCCTTCGTCTTGGGGCAGGGCCGAGGCGGCTCCCTGACACACTTGCTACCGGATTAAATCCCCGGCACTGAGGTGGGGGATGGGAGAAAGAAAGGCTCCACAGAAACACTTGGGTTCCTGAATAATTTAAATTCTTTGTATTTGATTGAACATCGGTCTGTTTGGTATCTAACTTTGTAAAAACCTTTGAAAGACAAAAGAATTCTGTTTGCAAACATAATACGAAGTGTAACGCACACCACAGATATTCATGAGCACCCGGGAGGTACTGAGCACTCCTGTACGTTCGAGGCCCTTGCCAGGAGCTCCCACATCTTTGTTTCATTAACACGGAGCCCTCCTTTATTTCCTGGTAAAGTTACCGACATCCGGGCCGCTGTATTTATTGTCTCGCACGACTTCTCCCACAGATCTTCATTAAGGCTGAATGGCACTCATATAACATGTTCTATCATAGTGTCGATGAATTGCTGCACCCAGAAAACACTAAACGAATCCCGAGCACAAAAAGTATTTCTGAGATGAAGCCGGTCTGCTGTTCTCGCGGAGCTCTCTGCCAGCGGGGGGACTCGCAGGCGGTGGTGGCCTTCGGGACATCCCGATGCCTCGCAGCAGCTCCGTGATGGACCTTGGCTGGGAGGGTTTGGGGTTACCCGGAGAGACTGTAGTAAATAGAAAGGCTTGGGGGGATCTTATATATATATATATATATATTTTTTTTTTTTTTTTTCTGTTTGGTGGTTTCAAAGGAAACAGCCAGTTTCATTTAGATGGGAAACTATTGTCAGTTTCCTGGTGTCCCATTTTGATCCTTCCTCAGCCTGGGTTGAACGAAATGTCTCGAAACCTATTCCAAAAAGATGCTTGTACAGGCTTCCAGATGCTAAGATTTAGATCATTTGAACGTCAGCGCAGCCTTCTGGTAACAAAAAACATCCAAATGGATTTCATTTGTGTGTTAACATCCGTCAGATGGGAGAGTAGCACAGTTTAGAGCTAAAGTCTGTTTTCATCGTTTTAGCAACTGGGTCCACATGAACATCTCGTCTGGCAAGTCAATAGGTTGAAGCTACACTGAGCAGACTGAGTCCAAATATCTGAAATGGCTCGGAATGGCTGTGCTAACAAATACTGATTTAATGTATGAGGCTATTACTGCTGTTTATATAGCTTCATGTGTGCGTGCAAATAGGTGAAGAGGGGGGTCAGTGCGGGGAGAGACAGCTCTGAACGGACCGAGGGAGCTATGTGCCCCTCAACAGCGGGCGGGACCCGATCCCGCGCCGAGGTTCCACCCGTGGGTCCGCGTTCCGTGCGCAGGAGCCGAGCCTGGGTCCCTGTGGCTGCCCGAGCACCGGCCCCCGCCGGCGTGCCGGGGTCTTGTCCCGGCTGTCCGTGCTGGGTGGGGAATTTGTAACGCACGGGCCGGTGCTGCTGCCGCGGCAGCAGTAATGAAATAAAGCATAACATTAGTTAGGCGCGACGCAGCAGGTGGCTTATTATGAGCCTTGCATATTCCTCTGCCTCGTGCTCCCATCAGAGCGCTGGTAATTGGGGAAAAAAATATTTTAAGCGATTTAGAGAGTAAGAGGAGAAACGGGGCAGAGCCCGCGGCCGCGGCGTCCAGCGGGCCGGAGCCGGAGCCGGGCTGGGCTTCTCCCTCAAAGTCGCAGCAGTAACAACCGCGGTGATTATGATACTAGTAATTCTTATTGTTGTACCTTGGCTCAGATGGCGGCTGCTCTCCCAGGGAGGTTAAGAAGACAGCAAGTCCCATGAAGGCCCCTCTCTCCCTGAGCTCTCAGTCGCTTCCCGGCACGCACAAACAGACGGGGCTGCTCCCGCTTTTGCTCGGGATGGCTTTAAACTTCCTGGTCGCCAGCGGTTCTAAGGAAACCTTACTCTAAAAGCCCTCGCCCACCGAACCGTGGGAGCAAGACGGGTTTGCAATGGCCCCGGAGCTGGCACAGCAAACCCTACGTGATGAGAGCTCATGGTCCCTGCCCTAAATCCATTCCTCCTGCAGAGACATATTCGGCTTTTAGGTTCTCCGGCAGAAGTACCCACACAAACTCACACACACCCCCCACCCACATCTCCCTGGCCGGTTTCTCCAGGTGAGCCGCTGCTGTTGGGTGGGATGTGCCCTTTGCTGCCCGCCCGCGTTCACGGTGACCACGGCACGACCCGCCGCGGCGCCCCGGGCTGCCCACGCTCCCCACCCCTGCCCGCGGAAGGGCGGGCGTGGGGCCTCCCCCCGCCGGCCGGGACGGACCCCGGGGCGGGGAGAAGGGCTCCCGTTGCCACAGCGCTGTTCCCCGGCTGCGTCCGAGCTGCTGCCCCGCCGGCAGAGCCGGGGCAGACCGGGACCCGCCGCCCTGCCCCTGGCGCACGGCCGGACCCCCCACCCGCGGGTGCGCACCCCGGCGGGGAGCCGAGCCCGCCCTGCTTCCTCCGCTCGCCGCCGGGGCTCCGCTGACAAACTCCGAGGAAGATCATTAGCATCCCTTCCTTGTCTTTTTTTTTTTTTTTAAGATAGATTATCAAGCTGGCCACGTAGACCTGAGGGTCACATGGCTCAGGGGAGAAGGACAGAAACTGTCGCAGGAGTTAAGAGGAACGGGCAAACAAAGCCAAAGCGAGAAGTCACCTCGTGTGACTGCTGCAGTAACAGCTCCCCGGCCCAGGGTCCTCGCAGTGAGCCCGTTCCTGCGAGAGCCATTCCGCCGGGGCCGCCGGGAGGCGCGGCTGCAGCCCCTCCGCAGCCCGGCCGGGAGCGGCTCCTGCCTCCCCGACGGCTCTCCGCGTCCCCCTGGGAGGGAGTGCGAGAAATTACTCCCGACCCTATATTTTTCTATTGTTTTGAGCCGGTGGATCAATTGTCATCAGTATTGTCACCTAAGAAGCAATGATTCCTATTCATCTTGGCATCTGATTTTATTCTAATGGGTTAAATTGGGTTCACTTTTACAATTATCCCGGGTTTGACTGCGTAGTATTGCATGACAACTCACAGTTTCATCGGGTTTGGCAAAGCGAGGTTGCTCCATGAATCCGTATATCATATCACATCAGATCAGGCTGAAGTTTGCTGTTTAGCGACTCCATTTGAGAGGCTTTTTATGAAAGTGGGAAGGGTTGATGCAGTCCATGGCTGGTTCAGTGCGATTTGAAAAAAAAAAAATGTGGAGAGATGGCAACAACCCGGGGTTTGCTGCTCAGCTGTGAATAAGCACAGAACGAAAAAAACGACGTGATGGGGAAACGCTCAGCTCTCTACAATATTTTTAACAGCCTCTCAGTCCTCGCTTTTTTTAAAAATTTCCTAATATGTTCTTTGCTTTATTAGTTTTATTTACAACCAGCTCCCCATTAACACCTCACCTGATTACTGAGGAGCTGAGACAGCTAATCAAGAAAATCCAACAAACCAGCCAAAATCGAGAGGTGGGATTTATTTTTGTGCTTTCATTCAGTCTTCTTCTTTATTTATTTATTTTGTTTTCGGAAATATTTCGAAACAAACAGAAAATAAAAGGCAGGTATCAGTGTATGTTGGCGAAAGGTCAGAGGTTAGAAATTCACGTCAATTCTGTATCAGAGGCTATGTAGAGGGCGGGAAGAGAGAGGGAGAGAAGGGGAAAAAAAATCTTTCCACCAAGCAGCTTGTTTATTTTAATTAACATAGGGATCCTCTGCTAGGAGCAAGGAACAACCTCCATCTACTGGCTAGATCATTGCGTCTCTTCTCCATTCAAAACCCATCCCTCATCTCTCATTAAGGAGGGTACAATTTTGGAAGAAGCTTCTAAGGTCTCAAGGTAAGCTCCTGCATGAGTCTTTGCTAGCAATGCAGCTATTTGGACCTCACGGATGTAATTTGCAGGGTGTTTCTTTGGCGTCGTGGTGTTGTTTGTTTGGTTGGGATTTTTTTTTTTTTTAACAACACAGAATGGTACTTTCCCCAGGTGTATTCGCAGATAACATTTCATGCATCTATGTTTTAATCCAGAAAAATAGCTCACCTTGGGAAGGCTGGGCCTTTCAGCTCAGTTTTAAAAAAATGTCGCTTTTTTTGTCCGTCTTTTAAATTTTTCTTTTTTAATGGAATGGCTCCTTTCACCTGTCTGTGAATCCAGTCTGTAAGGGAGTCCTTTTCGGAAGCAGCGAAATATGATAATTTCCGATGGCTTAATTACAACCGGAGTGCAAATACGATTACAGTTAATACCAGACAACTAAGGAGCTGACAGTGCTGAGGTCCTGGGCGGTGAACAGTTTCATGTTAGACAGTTATCTGCCTCTCCTGCTTTCTTCTGGTTGTGTGATCACTTGTTCGTGGTCACAGCGCTTGGCTATGGAGATACGTGTTCGGGATTACTATGCAAAGCACCTAGTTGTTTGGTATTTAAATATCATCTTCCTAAGCAAATGAATACGTGTCTTAATTGACATGTTTTCAGATTACCGGGAGGTACAAGCACATTGGAGGTTTGGGGATTTTTAATCCGATGCCGGTTACGATTAAAGACACCCTGCGCTTGTGTCCCTCGCACCGCCAGCCCCGCGCAGCCTGGCAGGGGAGGAGAGGGGCTGCTGCCCGAGTCTGGCTGCGATGCACCGGCTTTTACATGTTCCTAACACAGTGATCCGAAAGTTGCTCTACGGTACACTCGAGAGGACTAAGGGGAGGAGAAAAATGGTGATGGTAAAATATGTTGTATCTGACTCCGAAGTGGATTTTTAAATAATGTCGGGCTTTAAAAAGAAAATCATAAAATAAAATAAAATTTTAAAAAAATAAACCACAACCTATTTGAATACTGAAAACGATATTAGCTACATTCGGTGCCATGCCACCGCCGAGAGATGTAATTCTATTCAGATTTCCCTTCTTTGTGTCTAGTTTGGTTGCAGTGCCGGCGGACTTTACAAAGAGATGAGGCTGATCATTAATAGCACTGTACTCCATCACAAGCTCGTAGAGCAGAAAATAGCGTTAGGATTTAAAAATAGACTTGGCTTTAACCACCCGACTCGCAGGCAACAGGATCGTAATCCTGTTGCTGTTATTACTACGCACATTAAATTTCTGGAAATGATTAAACTGGAAGTGTCTTGAAAAGTTCAGGTGCTGACGGAGAGGGTGTGAAGCTCTGGTGCCCTGCGGGGCGGGAGGCGGCTGGCCTGGGCAGTGCCCTGCGCCCGCAGCCGGACACGCCACGGCCTCAACTGCGGCAGGCGAAATCCAAACCATTTCTCCTCAGAGAACACCTCCTCCTCCCTACCCCCACCCCCCGCCTGAACACCCTCCCCTTTCTCCTAATTATTGTTGGTCAATTATTAATTTGCATATAGACCTTGTCCTAAATCCTCCGAACTAAACACAAGATCGTTCACGCTGTGATAGGCTTTAGCCCGTAGCCCGTGGCCAGGGAGAACGCGGGCTCGGTGGCAGGGCGGATCCCCGTGACCGCACGCTGAAATCTTCCCCGGGCACACGCTAATTGCGAAGGTGGAAGCGGCTCCAGGCAGCGCCCGCGGAGCTGCGGGCAGGGGCTGCGGCGGGGCCAGCGGGATGGCCGCGGGAGCTCTCCAGCCCTGCGTGGGCAGGAAAACAGTGTACCTGTGGAAATCTCCACAGCGATTTATCCCTCATCCTCCCCCCAAGCCCTCCCATTAGCTTGGGGGATTCGGGTAGAGCCTTACAGAAAGGAAAAGACCGAGAGCGCCTGTCATGTTACTAAAATATTCTGAATATTGCACATCAGATATTCTTCCCCAAATGCTGCGGCGAAAGGAGATAAAAGCATCCTGTGATGAGAAACTGCCGTTCACAGACAAAGTGCTAATGCCGATGGATTCATGAGGGACAGGCTCATAGATTTGGAGTTTAGATTCCCTGTCGTGTTCTTTGTGAGCTTTTCTCTCCCCTCCCCAAGCAAACCAGCAAAATTGTACGGAATCCCTCGTGCTATAATGGCAACCTCTCGCTACCAGCCTGCCTTAGAGCAGTGGAGCTCCAGTTCACAGCGAGGAATGAGATCTCAGGAACATTGAAATAGATTTACCTTGATCTCCTACAGGCCTTTTGGAAACGGAGAAGTCACGTTTGATGCTAGCAACAAACTTTTAGTGTCCCTTTAGGTAAGAAGTGGTCTGCCAGCATTAGGACGTTAATCAGAAAACGCCTTGGAAACCCCTGGCCTCCTTTACTGGAGCAGCAGTAGCTAGTAGCATATCCTTAACCGTACCTGATGGAGCAGAAAGAAGGGACCCTCTAATTAATTAAGTGTGTCCAACCGGAGGAGGCTCAGTCATTTCTGAGTTTTGTTATGAGTCTGCCCAATTACTCCTAACGGCGCCGTCGAGCTGAGGTAGAGACGGGAATTTAACGAACAATATTTTCCGTGTCTCTGCCTTGGACCGATGCTTTGACGCCGCACCTGCAGGAGTGTTTCGGTGAACCCGAGACAGCAAACGCGAGATAAGCGGGAGGAGAGGGCAGCGGTGCCCGCACCCGGGGCACCCGAGGCGGGGGCACAGCCTGCTCGGGGGCCACAGGATCCCCACTTTAGCTCCCAAGGGAACTGGGCCCAGCGGCAGCCGGGGGCTTCCTCCAGACCCCTCCTTTCTCCGCTCCCGGCGGGTACGATGAGTTTGACGGTCCTCAGCCCGTCAGGGACACGGTCACAGCGAGACGGCGGCGGCGGCGCTTCCGAGAGGGGTCTGCGGGGCCAGCCTGGGCGGGCGGGGGTCGGCGAGTGGCCCTGCCTGGCACACGCCGGGGTGTCTTTGGCAACCCAAGCGCCACGGGAAATGCAGACCATTTCCAGGAGGGCAGATGCAACACGAAGCGGAGGCAGGGTGAGTTACCCCAACAACTCAACTGGATGGGAATACAGAAAAATTTCCTTCGAAGGGGAAAACACCCAGAACAAACCCTGAACGTGCCTGCAGAGTGGAAAGACTATATTGCAACTATTAGAAATAAACTTGTCTCTAAGTGAGATTTTTTGACCTGTGTCGACAGCCACCGCTGCGATTCCCCGAGCCAGGCGGGCGCACGCCGGCGGTACCTGCCGGGCGCAGGGCGAGCGGGGCGATCCCTCCCGCGCAGGGGTTCGCCCCCGCCCGCAGCGCCGCGGCCCCTCCTTTCCCTTCCCTTCCCTCCTCCCCGGGCCCCTCAACAAAGCCGCCGGCCCCGCAACCGGGCTGGGCCGGGCAGCGCAGCCCCGCGGGGGTGCCGGCCGCGCTCCCGTTCCCCGGCGGGGCTTGGGGCCAGAGGGAAGCACCTCCGCCCGTCTCCCGGAGCAGCTGGGGCGTCGCGGAGCGGAGACGGGAAGGAGGGGGTGGGGGAGGTTTGGGGATCCCGAGCGAACAGCTCCCGTATCCCGGATTGAATCACCTTGTTTATTTTTCCTGATGTCTTACTGTGCTAATTGACTTGTTTTCTCCAAGGAAAGCCTATCTTTCCCTCCTTCTTCCCCACACATAGATATATATTTTTTTCCAGACCGGGAGTGCTCTGCAGAAGACTACGGCTTCTGGAGGGATCTGCCCTTTTTAAGGGAGATTCCCTCAGCCCTTTGAGTCTCATTGGTTTTATAGCTATTACTCTCTTATTAAAACACACACATATATACAACACATTGATTTCCATCCAAAAGGGCTAATTACATTACTTACAGTAAATAGCAGCCCTGCTGTCCAGGGTCTAGTGTGCCAACAGAGAAAAAAAAATCCCGGCTTATTTCACTTGATTGACTTCATCTTTGTGTGAAATTATGTTTTATGAGCTGTATTCTGGCACTCGGAGGAATGTAACAACATTCAATCTGCAAATAACATTAATTTTAGCTACTTAGGGGGAAAGAGAGGGGAAGAAACTGGCTGCCTGAATCTTGGGTTACATGGAAGAGGTGACTCGAGGAGCCCCTGAGGATGTCTCTGGGATGCTTTGGAAAGGAAGTGGGGGCTGGGATACTTCTTTCACTAGTCGCGCTACGGCTTGGTGTGGAGTGTCCCCCAGGGAGCAGGGAGCGCAGGACTGCCGCCAGGAAGATCCTTCAGTAGGGATCGAGGTGTCAGGAAACAGCCGGCAGCTGTTTTAGGGAAAGGCAGGGAAGAGTGGTGTGAAAAGTAAGTAGGAAAACGGGAAAAGGAGGGGAGGGAGAGCAGACAGAGAGATTAGCCAGGAAGGAATGCATCGCCCGGTCCCCTGCACACAATGATCGCTCGCAGTCAGCGGCTGGGGAGGGGCCGAGGGGAGAGAGTCCCGCCAGGGCGTCCCCGGGCCGGCCGGGGCTGGCCCCGCGGAGCGCCTGCGGAGGGGCCGCATCCTGCTGCGGGTACTGGCGGGGGCCCCGCGGGACAGCAGGGCGGGCAGCGCCCCGGGAAGCGCTCGATCTGCCCGGGCCCCCCCTGCCTCCGGGGCTCCCCCCCGCCTCAGCACCCCTCCGCGGGTCCCCGGGCCCGGGGAGAGCTCCGGCCGCTCCGTCCCGCCCCGGCTGCCCCGCACCGGCGCTCCTCTTCCTTCTCCCGTTCCCGCGGCGGAGCCAGGCACGGCGGGGCCAGCCCGAGCGGCCGCCGAACGGAGGTTCCCGCGGCGCGGCCCGGGGGGAGCGGGGGCCCCGAGGGGAGAGCGGGGCCCCGGGCCACCCTGCCCCTCGCCAGGCGCCGTCGCTGCCAACTCCCGGGACTCCGTGTTTGGGGGAGGTAATAAATCCCACCCCACCCACAGCCCCGACCGTAATGTTTGTCACTGCTTGCCCATCACTAGGGGTTGAGAGGAGTATGACAGGTCTTTGTTGTCTGAATAAAAATCAGTGGCAGCTCAAGGGAGAGAACTCCTCCTACTAAATTATCAAAAATGGGCTGGCTTTAGTCTCTTAACAAATTGGACAGAGCTCCGGAAAGCAGCAGTCCCAAATCCAACCTACAGGCACTGGGAACTTTAAAGCAACCTGGGACTGCTGAAAATAGCACTTCTTTTTGCTTTCTTTGTATTCAAAACTATATCTTTTCCCGACTGATTCTACTGCCCCAGGTCCAAGTCTCTCCAGTCAGAAGCCCCAGCTCTCCAGAACAGTAACAGACCCTTTAGCTCGCTTTTATTATTTTATTTTTTAACCTAATTATTATTACATTTTCTCCCCCTTGTTTGTTTTCTGCACATCTTCAGGAAGCCCTCGGTGCTTGCGCAAAGAGAAGCTCCTATTGCAACCTCCCTCCCTGCGCTGTGCGCCTCGGTGTAAACATTTTGGATGATCTAAAGACTCTGGGGTCTGTATATGGAAATAGTGGGGTGCAGAGCAGAAGAAAATACTTGTCCTTTCCGTCCCCCAGCCATGCTTTTCCACGGGATCTCCGGAGGCCACATCCAAGGAATCATGGAGGAGATGGAGAGGCGATCCAAGACCGAGTCCCGCCTGGCCAAAGGGGGACAGATGAACGGCCGAGAAACGGTAAGAAAGGAGCTGGCGCTCTTTGCAAGGGAATCCCTGCAAGCATGGACCCGCATCGGGACAAACCCTGGCTTTGGGGAAGAGAAAGACGCTGCTTGCCTCTGCCCCTTCCCTGTCACCCCTTGCTTGTGGAACCCCTTCCGAGGCTCCCTGTAAACCCACCCGTAACGCTGGGTGCTGTGCTGGCCAGGCTCGATTACACATTAGTCTAATCCCTGTCGTTGCGTGCGCTCTCTGGAGCAACGGGGAAACTGCTTTAAATCGTAGCAGGGACGGGATTTCAGCCCTTGCGGCGGAGCAGCCTTTTGCCCCCGCTCGGCTGCCTGCGGCCGCTCTACCCCTGCAAGCAGGGCTGCAGCTGGAGCTCCCGAGGTGTGCTTTACTTTTATTCTGCTTTCCTGGCACCTCCTAAATTAAACCTCAAACCGCGACTGCTTACTTTTCGCAACTGTCTTTGGTCTGAAGTGTGTGATTGATACAAAGAGGCTCTGCTCTCTCTGAGTGTTATGCCGGCCGACTACTTTGCTTAGAAAGTAACATCTCCTCTTTCCTTAGTCTTCAGAAGTTTTCAGAAATGTACTAAGGGATGGCGGAGAAATCGAGTGTCACGCTGGGCTTTGTGCAAAGCGAGATCTCCCTTTCTCCAACTTGTAGCTTCCGCCGATCGCGCACAAGGCTCCGCACACAAAGTAACGGCCTGGAAAACTGCTTTAAGGCTTTGGGCCATAGGGTCCTTTACCCCCTCTCTTAAATAAACTCATGCCTTGTTACATGAGGATTTGCAATGTAAATTTAATTCACCTTTCAATTGCTGCAAAAAGAAAAGTGGGCGAGGAACACAACTTCAGATTGAAAAATGAATGCGGAGTTGACACTTTAAAACAGTTGCGACTTTAGAACAAGATGTTTTGGATTTTTTTCCCCTGCTACTTTATCAGCAAATGCTGCCCCAAGTTTCACGGCCGAGCTTTTGTCTCCGCCGTCCCTCCGTCTCCCTTTGTCCCGAGCGACACTCCTCGTGGGGAGCAGATCAATGGGAACTTGCAGAAGTTTACTGACAAAAAGATGCTGGTTTGAGCTGAAAACAGCCCGTGCCACCTTTCGGCCCACGTCCCTGGCCGGGCTGGTGAGCGTCCACACTCGCTGCTCTTTACACCATCCACCTGTCTCCTTTCTCTTACTCCTGTTTTAAGAGGCCTGTCTTTCTTTAGAGACGCGGTTGCGGCTCGTTTAAATACGGGTGCAAATTTGCCGTAGAATGAGTGCAAGCCTGAACCCTCTGCCATAAACTTTAGGAACACCAAATCGGTATTTTTCTACTTTAAAATGCTGCTCCTGTGAATTGCTTTAAGATGAAAACGCTAAAGAAACGGGGAAGCTTCAGTCTTTAAGTTCAGAACTTCAGAAAATAATGGGCTCTGCTTTTTTTACTGCGGCCTAATCCGTTGCCTTCACGTTTAGAAATGACATTAGATCGTTAGAAGAGGTTTACTGTGAATAGCGGCAACCACTTTGCTAGCGGGGATGGTCCCGGTTCCCCCTTAAACTTCCCGCCAGGAGCCAAGAGTTTGGTCCCAGAGAGCCGTGCCTTTGTACGAGCCCCGGGCCCTGCGCAGGACCCGTCCCCAGCCCGGCCTGCCTGCCTGTCTTTCTCTCCCTGTCTCATCCCTTGTGGTGTGGTTGTTTTGCAGAACATGCCCCCCATGAGCCCCGAGAAGCCTGCTTTGTGTGCTGGTTGTGGAGGGAAGATCTCAGACAGATATTACCTGCTGGCTGTTGACAAACAATGGCACCTCAGGTGTCTTAAGTGCTGTGAATGTAAACTGGCTTTGGAGTCAGAACTCACCTGCTTTGCCAAGGACGGCAGTATTTACTGCAAGGAGGATTACTACAGGTACAGCAATCAGTCCCCATGGGTTCTAAACACATCCCCTCAAAAGGCATTGTGAACCGAAACGCTCTTTTCTCCACACGGGCTTTCAAAGGTAGCTTTTCGCAGTCACCTATTCCTCAGTCCTGTGAACGTGTCCCCTCAGAAAAGTCTCGCACGTTTCAGAACTGAACGGGCTGTCAGGGGACGCGCTGACTGAGCATGTGTGGCGGTGCACAAACAGGCGAAGGCTCTCCCGCTGCTCGGCGGTTTCCCTCCGTAAAGACCCGACCAAAATTTCCCTCTGCCCGCAGCTTGCCAGTTTCCCCGAGGGCCGGAGCCCGCCGCCCCCGCCCAGCCCGGCGGCCGGGCCCGGGAGCGGGTCCCGCTTGTCCGTGTGTTACAGCTGTCCCGCTGGTCAGCGCCCCGCGGCTCTTCTCGTCATGACAGGAATGCCAGGGGAGCGGGGACCGCTTCCCCACGCTCCGGCCTGCCTGGCCCGTGCTCACGGGCAGCGGCAGGGCTTTCGCCAAAGTCCTGAGAGAATAGCTCAGCTCGGCGGAGAGTGCGAGGCGCTCACCCTGGGACACCAGAGACGGCTCCCTGAGGATGTCCCGACACCAGGCGGGCCAGGGGCCACAGCCGGTGGCACGGGCCGTCCTGGGGCCGGGGGGGCGCGACCCTGTCGGGGACAGGCTCCCTCACGTGGCCGGGAGGGAAGGCGGGAGGCACCGGGGCCAGCTCTGCCTTTGCCGTTCTAGTTGATGCCCACTTTTCTGTTTCCTTCAGAAGGTTCTCCGTGCAGAGATGTGCCCGCTGCCACCTTGGGATCTCAGCCTCTGAAATGGTCATGAGAGCCAGGGAATCGGTTTATCACCTGAGCTGCTTCACCTGCACCACCTGCAACAAGACACTGACCACGGGCGATCACTTTGGCATGAAGGACAACCTGGTTTACTGCAGGGCCCACTTCGAGTCCCTTTTGCAAGGAGAATACCCCCCTCAGCTGAGCTACACCGAGCTGGCTGCCAAGAGCGGAGGGCTGGCCCTGCCTTACTTCAACGGCACTGGCACGGTCCAGAAGGGGAGGCCCAGGAAACGAAAGAGCCCTGCCTTGGGAGTGGACATCGTCAGCTACAACTCAGGTGGGAAACACACGCCGAGTCTGCCTCCCGCTCCCCCGAACAGAGCGTTCTCGGGCTTCCTCTCAGCCAGGCAGTGCGTGAGTAACTCAGCCAGGCCAAATCTTGCTTAACCATTGGAAAATCAAACAAACAGCCCTCTGAGGGTTGGAGCGTTTGCAGGAAAGCTAACAGCAGCCCTCCTCAAAGGCTGTCTTTGCCTATTAATGTCAAACACCCAAACTTAGCCACTTCCCAGGGTAAAGACAAAAAAAAGAAAAAAAAATAAAAAGAAAAAAAAGAAAAAAGAAAAAAACCCAACCCAACCCCAAAACCACATAGCTCTTTCTCTGTTGGAATCTCAGAGATACAGTTATCATTATTTATATTCAATTAGCTAAAAGCGTTTCACCACTTAAACCTCAAATTGGGAGTAACCAAATGAATCAGAAAAAAAAAAGAATAAAAGTTACAGTATATGGTTCCTACAACGCCAATGTAGTATGCACATATCAGTTTATATATTGAATTTATAGTGATTAATTCTTCAGGCTGAATAATTTTGTTTTACTGACTCACAAATGATCAAACTGTACAAGAGGTCAACGAATAAATGTTGTTCCCTGTAACTAAACCCTAACAAATGTAATTAATGAGAACGGTTTCTGTTCTCTCAACAGTAGGAAAGGAACAAGTGTTGCCCTGTATTAAATATCCTCTCTAACTCCAATCACTGAGTACCCAAACCGTGTATAAACAGTACTAGCGGCCAGAGGTGAAGGAGTTTCAGGTATGACCAAGCAGTTGAGGCAGTTTCATTAGATGAAAGACGAAAGCAGTAAGGGTAAATACGAATTAGCAAACTCCCGACTCCAAAATTGTTTTAGCAAAACTTAAGCTTCCGATGGACGGTAACAGAGGAAAGAAAGCTGTGGGCAGCAAAAGTGATGCAAGGTGTACTTCCCCGTGAAGCGTGGAGCCGTCCCGGCTGGGGCAGGGAGCCGCGGGCTCCGGGCCTAGGGCTGCGGACCGCTGGCCCCACCAGGGAGCCGGGAGAGGGGTCAGGGCCTCCCCTTCCGACAATCGCGGATCGGTAACAGTGCCCCACTCTCGGCCCGGAGCTCTCTCCCCTCCACCAAATTCAACCCGCTGCCACTTAGATCCATAAGGAATCTTCCACCGCCCCCCTGTCCTCCCCACCCCTCCCCCGGCACCTCCTCTGGGGCCGCTCGTGAAACGGGCTTTAGCTGGGAACCGGGGAGCTGTGCAAGGCGATTTCATCTCCTCTGATGCGTAGACCTTGGAGCCAGGGTAATCACTGCGCTAATTGTTCCTTGTTAATTGAAGATGACATTGGAATCCCTGGCTACGGAGCGGCTTCCAATCAATCCTGAAAGCTGCTAAAGAAAAGGGAACCTGTAGCGCAGCCAGGATTCATTCAGCCCAGACTTCCAATGGTGGATTTCCCGTGCGCCCGCGCTCCTCTCTGGTCTCTATCCCTGGTCCACACAGCATCACCCGAATCCTCAGATTCCTAAAGGGAAATATTTCTAAGGACAATTTAGCGTTAGAATTAGAATCGGAAGTTAGAGTAAGATGAAGAGTTGTGGATATGATAAAGCACCCCTTAAACTTCAGATCAGGACTCAAGAGAGACATTATTTGTGAACGCTGACGTAATTTTTGTGTGCTAGTCTTAAAACTACCCTTCTTTACAACCACGGGCCATATAAGATGGACCACTGACTCAAAATCAGATTAAAAAGCACCACCCATTATGAAAATACAGCTCACTGCATTGAGAACTCACAGAATCCTCCGGGCAACGGGGAGAAAAAAACCAAACCAAACCAAATCAGCAGACGCTCTGATGCATTGGACTCAGGCTAGATGGCTGAGAAATGTGTTCTGTTAGGGCCGTGATTTTATTTTTTTTATAGGTATTATCTAGCAATGTCCAGGGTTGACACATGGTCTCGAGAAAGTTTGCAGCCAAACCGTGCATCCGGTGCAAACGGCTCCAGCCCATTGACCCCCTGCGCTCCAGATCCAGGGGGAGGAAAGCGAATCTGGAACAGCTACGAAATGAGTTGCAGTAGATGAAATCTCTTCTTGAGAGAAAAAAAAAGTCTCTAATTGGCAGCCACTTCCCTACACACATTTTTCGTTCCCTGCCCTGTGACTCAGTAACTGCTCTTGCACGTAATCATTTACAAAGGGCAAGCAGTCGCAAGAAACTAAATGTCGGATACCCGGCTGCCGCCTTCCGAGGGAGGAGCGGGGCCCCGCAGCCCCGGCAGCGGCGGGCGGGCGGTGTCCGGGCCGGGTGGCCCCGCGGGGATGGCGCGGCGCGGTGCCCCGGCCGGGGACAGCCGCGGGCACGGGCACAGCCCTGCCTCGCACATCGCCCCTGCGCCGGAGCGCACCGAGCCGCGACCGCGCTCCGCAGCCGCGCCCGCAGCTCCCCACCCGCGGCCGGGGCTCTCTCGGCACTCCGGGGCTGGGGGCACCTCGGCTGTGACCTCCCCAGTAAGTCAAGTACCTTCCCAAACAGTCCCGGCCGCGGCGTCCATACCCATGTGCCGAGCCATCATGGAAAACGACCCCGAGCTTTAAAAACGAAACTCCGATGGAGCCAACAACTTCACCCAGCTGAGCATGAGCATGTGTGTATTCACAGCCATCCAGCAGGCCCTGGCTTAGATTTGTGTGCACATTGTGTTTCAGGGGAGCTGAGCCCTGGTCCAGAATGGAAAATCAGACTCTGCTGCAGGATCTACAACAGCTTTTCTATTCTGTATTTTGTTTGCTAGTTTAATTTCTTTTTCTCAGCTCCTCGGTTGTAAAGTGGAAACACAACAATAAATAACTCAAAATGTTATGAGGTAGAAGTCACTCATACTTGTGAGCTGCCTGGAATTAGTGTGAAAAATGGAAGAAACTATTCAAAAGTACATAAAACATTCAAAGCTTTCTCTATATTACATCTTATATCACATAATTAATATGTATTTTGAGGGAAACTGTGTTGACTTACAGCTTACAGGATATAGAAATGAGATGGTGAAGAAGATTTCCCTAGGAAAATATTTTACACAGCTGTTCCTCAAAGAGCTGTTTACTTTATTTCATTATATGTGTGTGTGTGTGTGTATGTGAAAAACTATGAAGAGTTCACTCGAAGAATTCTTGGCAAAAAGAAGCAAACTGTTCTAGCTCTTTTGAAAACAAAAATTAAACTACCCTCCAATCCTGCTGCAAAGAAATGAGCAACGTCTTGCCTGACTTTTTGCTTTCCCTTAGTTCTCCAGGAGATAGTGTAAAACTCTGCTCTATGATGTGGCCAAACCACACAACACTGTTTTGCTCATGTAAAACAGAGTGTAATCATTATATAAACCAGGATTGTCTGAAGATTCTTGGAGCCGTCTTCTCATTTTCTCTTGAAAATAAAAACCAAAATAAAGTAGACCATCGACAAAAAAAAAAAAAAAAAAA
>VXAD01004603.1:3278229-3327429 GCA_013399195.1 Dicrurus megarhynchus | reverse complement strand
AAAAAAAAAAAAGGACAAAAGAAAAAGTAGAGTACAGAAACAAAGGCAGTAAGCAGGACAGAGGAGCCTGAGGAAGTTTGTGTTGCTGCTGTAAGCCTGAGTGACCCAAGGAAAATAGCACAAACAAGCAGCTTGCAACTCTGAAGTAAAACCTGAGGACTCAATTCTGGTACTCTGATTTATGTCAGCTCATAAGTTACTGCCCACGCAGTTTGACTGAAGGCAGTGTGATTGCTTGTGAAAACCAGTAGTAAATACAATCCAAATCTGGTCTGAAATTGTTTTTAAGGCAACTTTCAACTCCTGGTCTTTTCAGAAGTGTCAGCTTACTTTGTTTGAAAGTACAGATATACTTCTTACCAAGACTAGGAGCAAAGCTAGCTATAATTAAATATTCACCTGATTTTCTGTCAAAGTGTTGTCTTACCAGCATCTGTTCATGTTGACTTGTCTTATAATTCAAAAGAGAAAACACCTTCAAGAAGCTTTTTATTTTCTTGTGGTTTCAAGTTGCTTTGCCTCTGTTTTCAGCACTGCCGACATCAGTCTCTCTGTATTCTGTGCTCTCCCTCTTTCTCTTCTCTCTCTCTCAATTAGGAATGGGGATCAGCTAGGCCTTGTAAACAATCCAGTAACTACTGGAAAGCAGTTCAAAAATCAAAAAGAGCAACTAATGAAATTCAGTCTAATTTACAGACATTCTGAAACATTCTTAATTAGCTCTTCTTTAATTAATATTCCCTGCTATGATGACACCATTAATTTTCTCCTATATGACTGAGCTATCTTTATAAAAAGAGATCCCAGAAATTGCTAACCCTTTTGTTTAAGCTGAAAAGAAAAGCATAGATGTATTTCTTACTTTTTTTTTTGCTAATACTGTAATTTATTTCCCAATATGAAGTAATGGTGCCACTGTCCCCAAACAGCTGCAACTCTTGTGTACAATTCACACCCATAAAAGTGTAATCTGAAACAAACTTATCTTTCATAGAAAGATATTTGAAAATACTGAATCAGGGAAAGCAGAGAAACTCTTTTCAAGTTTTGAGCCCCTAGCTGCTTGCTTGCAGAAATGTCCTAAACCAGTACCAGCTAAGAGCTACTGCTGATTGTGACTGGGGGACTGGATCAAGTCTGGATGCAACTGCTTCCTAGATATATTTTACAGATGAAGGGCTTTGAGCCCAAAAGCATTTATTTTATCAGCAAAAAACTCAGCTTTCTTGATGAACTGTCATAACAAACTTTCCTGCTGTACATCTCTTTTTATAGGTGCTTGTGATTTGGGGGAAAAGCTCAGGAACATTCAAAACACTGGTTTGACCTTTACTCTTCTCTCAAGCTAAGAACATTTCAATGAGTGAGATTTCAAAATCTGAATGAGATTTCAAATGACTCTGAGCGCCCAAAGCAAAACCATCACCACAGGGAAAATACTTGTTTGAAATAAATGCCAAAGGAGAGAGAACTTTCTAAGTCTGCCCTTAGTAGGTACAGGCCTGGGGGTCATAGCATGTTATAAGAACAGGAAATGATAATGTTCTGGATCTTTGTTGGTCTCATTTAATTATCACATCTGTACTTATCCTTGGACCCTCTTAGTCCCTCCCTCCCTCGCTCCCTCCCTCCCTTCCTGTTACTCAAGATTTTTGCCTTCATTGATCTGCCCTACATGATGCATGGACTCTAACTCCTGGTTCCACTTTGTTTATTCAACAGGTTGTAATGAGAACGAGGCAGATCACCTGGACAGAGACCAGCAGCCTTATCCCCCATCCCAGAAAACAAAGCGCATGCGTACCTCCTTCAAACACCACCAGCTTCGTACCATGAAGTCCTACTTTGCTATCAACCACAACCCAGATGCCAAGGACCTCAAGCAGCTTGCCCAGAAAACAGGCCTGACCAAAAGAGTTCTGCAGGTAAGAAACCACATCACGGGCTTGACAGAACTTTCCCCTGCTAGTCAATAGCCTTTCCCTTTTGTGTAACAATAGCAGTATACATAGAAAAGTACTTTTTCTGGGTGTGTCCCTAGTGGGTGTGCAGAGGGGTATTGTATTATGTAGCAGGAGTGCCAAATGTATGCCTTACTGCCCCAAGGCAGCCAAACACCAAACTGTGGTTTATGATTAGCTGCATCCTCAACATGAGGAAAATGTCTTCAGAGTCCACCCACCCAGTAAATATCCTGGGGTCGGTGGTCTCTCTGTGGTGACTGCACTAAGGATAGAGGTGGCAAATCGACTGATTTTATGGGTGAAGCCTTTGGGCTCCCCTGAAGGAGTTAATGTGGCCCTTCAGTAAGCAGATCCCCAATGTGTTTGAAGCAAGCTTTGACCAACATGATCCTGCAGGACCAGCTGGCTCCCCCTCTCAATGCTTGTTCGACAACTGTTTTTCTTAAGGGCCTACATAGTCAAAAGGCACTTCCCTGTGAAGGACAGCCTAGCAAATTATGTTAAAAATCCCTATATGGTGTGTGATAGCTCAGTGAAGTTAAAACGAGGTGTGTATTACATGCAGAGTGCCAAAGAAGGGCAGCGAGTGAGGTAGAAGGAGAATCTATTAGCGGCAATTCCTTGTCTGTGTTACATGTCACCTAAACCACTGCCAGTGAACCTCACAGAACAGAAAGACTAGATGACCCAAATCAACAATCTGTATGACAGGGATGGTGTAATTACCCCTCCTTTGTCTTCAGCCTTTTCAAATAATCAAGGCAAACTTTCAGCCTTGGCAAAAGTCTGCTCACTCACCCTTTGCCTCAATCTTTATGTGTCTTGACCCCAAAGCTACCCAACCCCAGAAACACTACGTGGCCATCAAGAAAGTTGCTTTCTTTGGGTAAGCGAGTGAGCAGAGTTTTCTTGAGGCTGCTCTCTGAGGGCTGTAAGCACCTGTAGCATTGGGCCTGTACACAGAGGGTCAGTACCACCAGTAGCAGAAAAGCTATAGAATGACTTAGGTGATGTGCCACGGAAAATCAAACATCAAAAATGACTTAAAAAAGCAAGAACAAAGACAAAAAATGAGCAAAACAAAACAAGCATCGGTAAAGAAATCCATTGGGATTGGTTTGCAGGTTTGGTTTCAAAACGCAAGAGCCAAATTCAGAAGGAACCTTTTGCGGCAGGAGAATGGGGGTGTCGATAAAGCTGACGGCACCTCGCTCCCGGCACCGCCCTCAGCAGACAGCGGCGCACTCACTCCACCCGGCACTGCGACCACTTTAACAGACCTGACCAATCCCACTATCACTGTAGTGACATCAGTGACCTCTAACTTGGACAGCCACGAATCCGGGAGCCCCTCACAAACTACCTTAACGAACCTTTTCTAACATTTCACTTTTTTTTTTTTTTTTAATTCTTACTCTTCATTATTATTATTATTATTATTATTATAATTATTATAATTATTATTTTCAAGCCTTTTTTTTTTTACAAAAAAGAAAACAACAAACAAACCCACAAAATATTTGGGACAATAAACAGCTCGATGTGTAGCATCTGCAGCCACCTGGCAAATGAGTTTGAAGTAATATGTTGCTATAATAAATGAAAATTTATTGTTGTTAAATTGTACTCAAATTCTTTAAATTTATCAAATGACTGAAGAGGAGGTTATGAATCATTCTAATAAGTGCCTCTTAAAATTGTATGTTACTTATTTCCAGAACCTTGAAAAAAATTGGTTGTTACCCTCCCCCCAAAAAAAAGATTTTATTCCTCCTTGATAACCAGATAAAAACCATTTTAATTATAGCCAAAAGAATGCTGCTTCAGGATTGTATGTTCACTTACAGCATTTAAGAACCCCAAATTTAATTTTATTTTTATAATGCATCCAAAAGCTTTGTATGATTCATTTTTTAAGTGTAGAAAAATAAATACAAAAGGAATTAAACTAATCCTGGAAACAGTCAGACTGGAAGTACCAGCGCTCTTTCCTTAATGCATTAGTCACAAGCCTGCTCCTCCCTGGGCACTGGGGAGTCTCACTGGGATAGTTAAATGCTCCTCTGCCAGTTCTTCACCCAGCTGGGACGTCCTTGGCCACCACTGAAAGCCATGCCTGGATGGAGGACTTGGAGAGAGACCCAGTGATGAGAGCACGTGTGGGTGAGGATGGCAGGACCAGGCCGTTGGTCTCCTAATTTGTGCCCTGCACATTGAGGAGGCAAGATCTGGGAAAAACCCTCCAGAGTGAGCTCACTCCTATAAGGATGTCATTAAAGTAACAATAGCAAAGTAACAATGCAAGCGGAGAGTCCTACTGATCTGAAATGTTGCCTAGGAAGGGGTTTTAATTTTTGTCTGTCAAGCAGCTCTGAAGTTTTGGAATTAAAAAAGACAAAAACTGCAGTTTGCTACATGGCTTCGATGCCGTACCTTTAAAGCAAACAGGAGGTTGCCCAGTTACTTTAGTGAGCACAAAAATAATTTTCAAGAAGGCGTATGCATGTGTACTATTCAAATGAACTTTTCATAAATCCTGCTTTTTTTTTTTTTCAGGGAAAATGGAAATAAGCAAAATATAATTTATTAAGATGTTAAGGAAAAAAAATACAGTACAATTTATTCATTACTATTTTGAATTTACTTTAGATGTTTCCTGAGATTGTATCAGACACTTTGTTTAACACAGCAACTTAAAATCTTTAGTTCATTAATATCTCTAACGTATACTTTAACTTTTTAAACTTCATATAAAAGAAAAAAATGTTAGTAAAAATCATACAAAACCAGGAATTGGCAGTGAATAAGTTCAAAGCCGATAAACTCAGAAGCCTTGTGGATGCTGATCTGAATACATTTCTTAGTTTACAATAGTGATCTTTCTTTTTTTAGTTTTATTTAAGCTAAAAGTCTGAATGGTCTGGGCAGTGGTGAATGTTCATTTGTATCCTTTTATTGTAGTTGAACACCAATTAGATTGTGGAGAGTCTCTGAAACAAAAACGAACAAAAACCAGTCAAGATCTATGTCTTGCTTTTAGTGGATTGTTAAGAATAACTTTGCACATATACCCCACTTTTTAGACACCATCAAATCTCTTTTTGGTGGTCAAAGTGGCTATTTAATATATTTTAAAGGTGTCCTTTTTGGCTGTATAAATGTGTGGTTACATATTGACAGTTCACTGCCCACATTAAAGTGCATTATTGTAATTTTTGCTCAGGGTTTTTAGAAAATTAGCACAGAAAAGTAGCTTATTTTTAAAAAAGATGACGGAAGAGATGTTAACACTGTAATAGAAGAAAGGTGTGTTTGCCATTATATATTTAGCAAGTATGGTTATCATCTTCTACGGATATTGAATCTTGACTTTTCCTATTTCTATTACCTTATGGGCATTTACCACTAACCAGACCAAAAGACCTTGGTAAGGCTGAGATCTTTATTAATACACTTTTACAGGTAAAAATATTGATACTTATAAATTTTGTTCTTTGACAGAACAATATATGGTACTAGAGATCTACTTTATTAAGTAGACTAATTAAAACTCAGTTCTACTATGTGCCTTATGATATACCTTGGGAGTAAGTTTGTGAAAAATCAGGATATATGTGTTGTTTGTTAAATTAACTGTTTTAAGCCCTTTTGACACCTCACTAGTTTTGTACTGTTTTACCTCTTATTTCTGAAACTCTTTTTATGGTGTATCCTGTTAGAGGGGACAAACATGTCATAGAAAGCAGTTGTGCACTCTTTCAGATATAGTTGATAAATCCAATAATCTTATATATTGAGCTTCGTGTTTATAGTACAGTAAGTGGTCTAGCAAAATTGTCCATGTTTCTTTGTTTATTGATAAATGCATTGTATAGAAACTATTTCCCCTAAATATTTATGGACCAAACAATTGTGATATATCCTATTAAATTTGTGTGAATAAACCATTTTGAATCTAAGGAGTTTTATTTCCCATCAGTTTTTTGTTGGGTTATTTTTTTGGTTTGGGGTTTTTTTTTGTTTCTTTTAAAAAATTTAAGGTCTACATGTACCCGTGTGTCTCTTTGCTTTTACGGTACCTATGAACAATTGGTATTAAACACAGAAACACGGCCTTTTAAATATTTTAATATTCTTAGGTTTTCAATTTCTTCATATTCAATGTATATGCTACTGCTAGTGCAATTAAGATTTTAGCCTTTTAACCTCCTTTTTTGAACATGCAAAGTAATGCCCCACTGATTTGATACTGAAACCCTGTCTTAGCCCTCTAAAAAAGCCAGAAAACTAGGAGCTAAAGTAATTGCATGACAAATATAACCTAAATAGTATGATGAAATGAATCCAGATTTAATGATAGGTATATTGAGCACAAAATAGAATTGCAGACCCTGAAAAGCCAGGTTGCTCTGTAGTTTAATAAATTGTCACTATGATTTCTTTCAGGGAGAACAAATCATGGGGCATTACAGCCAAACATCCCGACGTTTGAAAATTCCCTAAAGTATTAAAAGAAGGGGAAAAGTTTGATCGGAAATCCACTGCAGTGAAGACAAAGACAATATTAGGTTATGATAATCATACATTTAAAAATCTATTGAGCCAAAAAACAAAAATAAAAGACTCGATGTCATTTCCTGAATGTTAACAAAACATATGTTATTTTATGGTGTCTAATTAACAGAACTGAAGGCTTCAACAAATTGTGTGGTATCAAAAACAAATTTAGAGAAACTATGTATAAAACCAGAGCAACCTGGCAGCAATCTACCCAGCCCATATTCGAAGAAACCTTTTCTTTTTTAAAAAAATATCACATTTGTCAAGCACAAGTACTTGTAAAATAAAATCTGAGTGCATTCATTCCACTTGCTTGCTAATGTGTACTAGTCATATCTGTTAAATGGATTTTTGTAAATTCAAGAACTTTTCACTCATCCGAGATCATAGGAATCAAAACCCAGTAACTTTAGTACTATTGTTTCCGAATTAATTTTTTTAAAATGAGACAACTCTGCATGCACTTTTCCATCTGTCACATATAGTGTACATTTCTGTATGATGAATTTCTCTTTGATGTTTCTTGTATAATACCTTTCATTAATAAACATTTTATTTGATGCAAACATAGTTAACTTTATGTAAACACATAGCTAATTGTTCCAACTAATTTAAACATTTCTTTTGAAAGGAAGCAGTACAGTGCAGTTCCAATATGCTATATATATCTAAAATCAAAAAGAATGAGGTAGCAATACTATTGCACAGTGTAAAATTATTTCCTTTGGTGTTAATTTTTTAATTTTTTAACTTCTTGTATAAAACTGACATGTTTTAAAAAGAAATTCCCATCAGCATCGACAATAAAACAATCCCCAAATTCTTCATCAATATAAGAAAACATGAGCAGTACAGTGTGTAAAATCCTCAGTGACTTTAGAGTACAAGGATATAATTTGTGGGTCCCTGAGCTGTTTACATGGTCACTATGCAAAGAGCAAGTTTGCTACATAAAGTTGGTCCTAAGATTCCCAGTCCAAATCCCAGATGATTTTTACAAGCCAACAAGCAAGTGTAACAATAACCAATTCTTAGTAATGAGGTTTTGTAACTGTTAAGCAACTATTTGCAGAAAGATTTTTTAAAATATATTCCTATTTAGCTGTATAGCCAAAGCATATGTTAAACAAATTAACATATAAAAGACTTGCCAGAAAATCTTTCATTAAGATGACATTTTTATTATATACTAATGAACCCTATGTAAACAATGTAACTTTTATGAATGATGGACATTAAATATTTCACTTACGTGTATCCTCAGCATTTTGCATGTTTTCTTAAATCTTTCCCGTTTCAGAATTCTAAAAAGAAAATCATACAATTATTAACAACATAACACAAAGTTATGTACAGCTTACTGCAGCAATCTCTGGAAACCGGTAACTAAGAGTGCTCTAATGGCAATAAAAAGGTATCATTTATTGGTGGTAATTATGGGAAGCATTGTTTAAACAACAGTTTTATAGTATGTTGTAAAGTTCTATTGAAAAAGGTTAGCATGGTGGACTTAATTCAAATCAGCTTGATCAGAAATTTAAGTATATTGTGAAATTCTTAAGCTGAGCCTTATGTGTATTTATTACTGCAGAAAGTAAGTAAATGTAGGAAAGCAATTATTCGTGTCACAGCCACAATGTGGTTTCCTCTCATTGTCCTTAGGAAAATATATACAACCATTAATTATTCCAATCGGTAAAGAACTTGGTGGTGCTTAGGACCAAGAAGAAAAACTATGCACTATAATTTTTCTTTTGTAAATCACTGCATTCTTCAATAAGTTGGATTTCTCCCCCCCCCAATTTAATACTTAACAGAGATATTTCTAGTCTAGATACCTGTCCACGTGCTGCATTTTTCACCTCATTTAAATTAGGAAAATAAATTAATTAAATAATCCTGGTGAAATACTGGCAAAATCTAAAATAAAACCAGGAAAATTTTATTTCTCTGTGTCTGACTGAGACATTAAGGTTTGATTTTTCTTAACAACACTTAGCTTTATTTGGAGACAGTCCTGCACACAGTGCTCTGACTGACCCGACAAGTGGCATTAGACAATCCAAAATTTTTCAGAGATACAGAACTGTCTCCTGCATTAGGAAAGCAAACATGTGGAAAGGGCAGCATTATCTGAGAAAGAAAAAAAGGAAGCACTTCAGACAGGGCTTGAGAGTACGCAAGGCAAAGGTAGGTTTTCAGTATTGTCGTGAGTGAGAAATGTCTTGGGGGTCTTTTTAGTGCATATATATCCATGTCTAGACACAGAATTTCTTTGCTGTCCTGGTCTTGAAAATGAAGTCAAATTGTGCAGTCCTAGAACATCTCACTCAGAATTATTCACCAGAGAAATGCCTTGCAGGACCAGGTCAAGTGACAGAAGGATGACACTGCAGCCCACTGCAATTGGTGAAATATTCTCTCTCCAGTTCCGTGGGCTTTGAGCCAGGAGCTGAATGAACATGGAGATTAAACTACCCTCTTGTCTCTAAAGAAAGCATAACCTTCAGAATGAGATAGAATATATGGGACAGCAATGCCGCTCTGTGCTTTGGACTTCATCCTTCAGAGCTGCTAATCCAAGCACCTGGCACATGCATTAAATTGACTTCAAAATATTTCTTCCTCCTTCAGCCAAATTCAGGACACAAATTATACTATTGGAATTTCCAGAAGCTACTATAGTGTCAGAGACTTTATTCAGTTATTCTGCAATGTTGAACAATTCTTTTGCGCTTCTCACTTGACACAGACTTATCTCGACACATACCTATACACACATCCTTGTCTTGCCTTCAGATAACCAGTACTTTCATATTTATTTAAGTCATTCAAACCTACAGGAAGCAACTCTCCGTGCTTCCACGTTCTAGCAAAGGCAGTTGTCAGAATTTTTGTTCTGATACTCCTTTACTGTAAAACATTTTTCTGGAGTAGGTTTTATGTTAGAAGTTTGTACATTTGTATGGTTTATTTTTTTCTTTTCATAGCTTTGACAAAAACGACCCAACTGTAGTGCTTGATGCATCTAAGTGTACAGATTATTTTGCCAGCTTTTCTTGCAATATCCAGAAAAACAAATCTATGGTAATCAATGAATTCCTGGCTTGCATGTTACTGTAAGGTGTACCCCTCTGCAGATGGATTTTATCACAACAAACAACATAAAATACAGACAATTCTAATTTTAACTAATATGATTAATATTACAAATGATAGCATTTTTTTAGCTGTCCTCATTTCTGGCTCAAGTATGCTTCTGTTTTTGGAAATGGGATTGCGAAAAAGCATCCTTTGAAATTTCTGGTATTTGCTGCTGCTAGGAATAGAGGGCTAGACTGAAGGGCAGCTCTAGCTTGACAAAAATCAGTGTTATTTCCAACTTTCTCTCTTTTCAAGTTTGGCTTTAACAGAGAATAAAAATACTGTTAATAATTATTTTACTGCAAGATAATAAAAGTTATATATGCTTCCCTTTTGCACCTCAGTCGCACACCTCAGTACAGATTTTTGAGGCTGAACAGATACATAGCATTTTGAATCTGTGAGAATGCTGCCTATAGCAAGTAAATAATGAGGGAAAGAACAAGCTAAGAAATGGTTATCAAGTTGCAAATACAAGCAGTCCCTGGAAGAGATGTTATTTTTTTATTTAACGTCCTACGAATTCTTATTTCACCACTCTGTTTGAGGAATTTGGACCTACCATAGAGTAAATGATCAAGTAGCTTGCTTTGCCACATGCATCTTGATCCCAGAACTGAGATGCAATAAAGAACAACCTGTAACAAGATTTTTTCAGGAATTGTTATCTAGCAAAATAAAAAATTGTTGCCCAATGTCCTAAAAGCAGTAAAATGAAATGCAACCTCAGGAAAGGTGAAAGCCCTGATTACTACTATATCTTAGACAGAGAGATATGCAGGCTCATGGGTTCTGATTAGTTCATGGATGATAACTACCTTTACCAAACAAACACAGATCCCATCACAATAAGGAGCCATGCATGTAACGTCAGTAGGGACAGCTGAGATCAGTTTAGAAAGTAACCAGCTTGGCAGCTTGGAGGTGAGTATTTTTATCTGCCAAGAAACTTGCATTGTTACTGCTCAGGCTGCAGCCACAAGTGTTAGACAATGCCTCTCATTTTCTTTTCTGGCTGTCCAGCAGAATATCTTTAACTTTATGAGAAAGGGTGGGCTACAGCGAAGGAAGTTGAATGGACACTGAAAAGTACATGAATGGGATTGTGTGCCTTTTATGTGCCTGCTAGCATATTTGATATAAAATTCTGTGGCTTTGAGGCTCTGTCAGTCTCACAGACTGATATTACTGCTTTCTTTCTGCTTTATAATTTGAAGATGCCTTGCTTCTTATAGATGAAGTTACATAGATACATACGTACATTAGCTGAAGTAATTACCTACCCCATTCTGTCAAACATTTCTTAATAATCAAACCCTTGGATGGATATGGGATTTTTTGTGAATCTGGCTGGAGTAAATTAAGAAGTTAGTTCATTATGATATATTAGAAATAGTTTATCTGTCCAGAATTGTTTTACACTTACAATAATGTTAGAATTCACTGGAATTAAACGATTTCTTCTCTTTTTAACCTGTATCAGAGCACTAATATGACAGCAACTACATAGTAATACCTGGTTCAAAACACTAATTTTAACCACTTATGTTGTTGTGGATGGATCAAAATCGAGAAGCTCTTCAAGTCACAATTTACCTCTTAAATAGTACCATTAAAAGACTGTATGATTTGTAGCGCTCAGACCTTTTTAAAATAACATCCGGAATCTGAGATCTTTTTATCTCCTTGTACTATAACATGGACAAATTAAAACTGGTGAGCTTAAAAGCACGTTTGTGTTCTTGAACCTATTCAAACTGTCTAAATTAATCATATTTCTAACATGGACTGCTGAATTCTGGTGAAATCTGGAGCTTTTTTGACTAAATTTTCTTGATTTCTTCATCTGGATCTGCTGAAACTGAAAATCAGTCTTAAAATAGTCTATTGGACTTTCTGGTCTTTAGAAAAAATAAAAAAATGAAGTAATGAATAGCACCAGTGAAGAAACAATTTTACAGAATTAAGAGTTTTAAAATACGTGGGCTTTTTTTCTTTCCTAAGAAAAGTAACAGGGAAACCCATTTTCTGGGATCAGACACTCTAATAACTAGTTTCCAAAGGCCTCTCTTGAGTGTCTCTGAAGAATTTTGCCATTAAGTTAAATAACACTTCATTACAAAAATCTCTTGCTTCAAGTAAGCTGAATCCTCTGAATCCTCCAAATTATTTTACTCTTTTTTTTTCCTTCAGTGCTTTTGACCACCTGTGTTTCCTCTGTCTCATTTTTGCCCGTGTGAAGCCAGTCCACACAGGATTGTGGCCTGCGCTGGGGATGAGATTCTGCACTGGGCATCAGTCCTAGGGCTGAGCACGCCTGGCTGCTCTCCTTAAGCAACTTTTATTAATGCTGGGCCTTCGTGGTGTGTGTGGCAGGAGCCCTGCTGGGCTGAGAGCACTCAGCCCCTGACCAGCCCCACCTGAGCCCTCAGCTCTGCTGTGCTTCCCCTGCCTCCCATCCTGCTTCCATAGGGAATGCTGCAGGGCCCGCCTCTACCCCAGGCTGCCCAAGGACCCACAGGCCCAGCCGGCTTCTGGTAAGAAAGGAATACCTCATGATTTGGTCAGAGACTGCTTTTTTGAATCATGGAATAGTCTGGATTAAAAAGGACTTTAAAGTTCATCCCCTTCCTATCCCCCAGCCATGGGCAGGGACCTCTGCCACTAGACCAGGTTGTTCAAGGCCTGTCCAGCTCGGTGTTCATGCACCCATCCCATGCAACTCACCATAACTCTAATGGGCAGCAGAACCCTGAGAGGAGAAACTAATTTAAGCTCTTCTTTCGAATTCCAACTTGCATCCATATGCTATGATCCTGGTAATGAAAACATTTATGCTTGTCTTTAACTTCCTTATCCTATGTGCTACCACTGACATGTATTTAAATGGGATTATTTGCAGTACTGGACTTAAGTGGAGGTATGAAATCAAGAGTTTAGTGTATAAATTTATACCAACTCTATTTCCTTCTTAATGGTTTAAAATATTTTTAGGAATGTTAGTAGAATACCAGTGAAATATCCCTACAGCTTCTGAATTTTGCCTTGTTTGCTGTCAACTGCTTACATTTGCTTAGGAATTAGCATTAGAAGGAATGGAAGCAGCTGGATTAATGGTCAAGAATACAAATGGTCAAAGGATAAAACTATAATTTGAATGTTTTGCAAATATGTCACTGCCATATATGAAATGCATTCTGCACATATGTTATTAGTTTCCTGACTGGCATGGAATGAAAAGGCCTCCTTTCGGTATTTCAGGTTACAACAGATGTTATTTCTTCTGTGCTTCCAAATTATGATACTTAATATTCAGCACAACTTTTAACTAGCTATATGAGAGGCAGAGATAGCAATAAAGCATACCCAGATTTTGGGGTTTACTGCCAGTGTATAAATACAAAGCACCAGGGTTTTTCATTCGTGTTTGAACCATGAAGAGGATAAGCAAGAACCAGCTTTTAGAAACCTGTAGAAAAAAAGCTGTTTCAAACTCAAGCAATATTTCTAGGAGTTTTTTGATCCGGATTTCCTTGCTCACAGGTGAAAGTGGTTTCTTGCTCCTTCCCTTTAGGTAAAAAGATTCAGGCAACCCAAAGCCTGAGGAGGAAAGGGAAGCAGAGTCCAACAATGCCTTCACAACCATGCTAACTGTTTAAAACCCAGTTCCATGCCCCGCATGCAGTCCCACATGGTCACCTCAGTAGGATAATAGTTTGCCCAGGGCATAAATCCCATTGTGTGGTGACTGTCAATTACTCCAGGTGCAGAGCGCAGCGTGAGCAGAGGCAGTGGTGGAACACAGGCTGGTCCCTGCATCACTGCTCATGCTCCTCCTCCTGCTGCTGCTGTGTCACAACCTGGGCTGCCATCCCCTCCCTGGCTAACAGGGACTGTGTCCTAGGCTGGGGCTTCACCTGGAGTGCTAATGGCAGTCCTGTTCAGAGAAGTGTCTTTGCACATCCTCCTGAGGAGCACTGTGTGGGTAACTGACCGGTTACCAATGTCAGAAGGCAGAATACTGCTATGGGGGTATGCAGTATCCTTTTGTGATGTTCTGCTAGCCCTATGCTGGGTACAGATGGAATTTAGAAAGTGTGGTTCGAGTCCTCTACAGACTTAAGTCTGTCCTGAATCTAGGGTGAACTTTGATCCCCTATTATTAAAGTTCAAAATGGGGAATAGCAGTAGTAGGCTGAACAGGTAAATGTATCTGTGTGTTCTCCAGAGGGAAGTGCAATGTGCTGTGTATTTAAAGGCAAACAGTGGCATGTGATGGACCGAAAGGTTCATGGCTCAGCTCCTTAGAAGGCAGTGTTGTCCAGCGTATAAATTCTTCAGTGGTGAATGTCAGCTCACTGTGACCTTGCACGTACCTGGGCCATTCCCGTCTTCAGCTAAGTCGGAAGTTATTACACTCGAGCAGCTTTCAAGACAAGTAGACCTGTAGGCTCCAAACTGCAGCCTCTGTGATCCTCATTCATGCTCCCTGATTTTGCACTGCACCTTGTTTGAAAGGGAAATAGGGTCATAGGTGAGAATTTGCCATTACACACATGGAGCACGTGATCGGAATTAATCAATGTCATTTGTAGCTACCCTCAAGTTCAGCAGCCTGTCAAAGGGAATGCAGCAGGCATTAACCTGGTGTTTGTCTGCTGCCCTTAACAGCAAGGAGTGGTGGCTGGGGGATGTGGGCATTGCTGTGCTACTGCTGCAATACATTTATTATCATTAATATAGTACTGCTAGTGAAAGTGAAATCCAGCGTAGAATAATGGGAAAAAGTAAGTCAAAGTCCTTAAAAATGCTTAATATGGTGACAAATGTAACACACACAAAAAATTATTATTACAGTATTACATGTTTTGTTCCTTGTGATTTGATATTGCACTATTGTTTTCTAAGGGCCTTATTTACATGACCAGAATATGCACTGTGTGCACTTTGCAATAAATAAGGCTGGCAGGCTGGTACACAGGTATGACCTGTGCACTCTGTCTAATAGCATCTTCTTTGCTCAGAGATGTTCTCTCAGCCCTGAGTCATGAAACACCTTTTCTTATTTTACTTTTGTCTGTAATTGTACCATTTCAGTGAAGTTTTGCCCAAATTCACACTGGAATTGTGAACAGAATCAAAGTCTGTGGTGTAATTAAACCAATCCCGCTCACAAGAATTCAATCTCTTTTCTGAAGGCTACTCTTTATATATACAAAATGAGCCTGCTTGTATGTGCTCACATCATCTGTTTCCCATTATCCATGCTTTGAGACCTATATATGAGGAAACATTAAGTAAAACATTTTTATTAGACACTTTTAAAGTACATAAGAAAATGGAGAAAGTACTGAGTGTGTAGGGCAGTAGGTTCAGCGAGCTTGCTGTACCTGAGGCAGCATTTGCACCCTATCTCGGATGGTGACACAGTGGGGCTGCACAATTTCAGATTTTTCCAGCAATGACTGCAGCCAGCTCCATGGTAATAGGTTAAACTTGGACTTTGTAACCAAGCAAGACAGATTCACTCTGGAGCCTGAACACTGCACCTTGTGACTGTCAGCTACTCTCTCTGAAGATTTGCTTTCCCCACAAGTCTTTCTGAAGACACTGTTGATTGCTGTATCTACAAATGACTGTGCAAATGTGGGCCAGTGTCCTTGCAAAAATGCTACTTCATGGTTGGTATTAAAATAGTAGTGTTGGCATGGGATTGTGCTTGGATCCTTAGACTTATTTTCATCATAACTGTACAATTTGGGCTTTTTGGATATAGCAAATCCTATTGTTGCTCATGTGCTTGGAGCAACCATAAGGGCATTTTGTGCTTCACAGTCCTATAAATATGGTTAGATGCAAATTTTTCTGTGCTCTGTTAGGAGGAGTTCTCATTTTAAACACCAGTAGGATTTTTGGATGTAGTAAAAATACTGTAGCTTTCTGTACCCTAATTTTCAGAAATACCTGTCTTGTGTTGCCATGTGAAAAATAAATCCAGCTGGCCAAAATCTGGCTGAATTGCAAGAGACCAGAGCATAAGAAACATCATAGTGGAGAATGCAGGCAATTAGAACGATGCACCATAATTATACTTTTTAATTAAACAATCACAGCTACAGGTGACATTAGAACCTAACCTGATTATCAGCAACAACATATTTACAACTAAGAATTATGCCTTCAAAAAGCTTTTAAAAAATGGTAAAGTTGTTTGAACAAATGTACTGGCACACTGGCAGCTAAGCTACTGCTCCCTGTGGTTTTGTACTTTATACATCCTCCTCTAAAATATGGCCAAAGGCCTTTCCTTACAGCTGATTAGTATCTCCAGAGTTCTCCATTCACTTAGTGGCTGCCTCTCAGGAAGTGCTGGCAATGCCCCATTTTTTTTTCTCTATTCTGTTTTGGTCCAACTGTACAGACCAAATAGCAGTAACAAAACCTAAATGATCCAGGTTTGAATTAATTCTGTTTCCAAGGCTCTAATCTTGTAAAGTAGCAGATAAATTTCTGCAGGAGCCAACATTACTCAATACTCTTTTTATCTCTTTTTATTTTTTATTTCTTTTTCCCAAACACAGGATAGGAAATCTATCAATTTTTCAGCTAATATCTGGTCAGCATGTTATCTTATAAAAGCTGTGCATTATGATTTTGAGTCTTTCTGGAGACAAAAATAATGTGGTGTCTGTCTTCTGCTTTTAAATGAAAATTTAATAGGGAATTTGAAATTAGAGGAAAATAGAGGTTCTATCTGTTAGTCTTCAGGCAGCAGCATTATACTACTACTAATTGTGGTGCCACAGGAAGGCTTTAATAGCAGTCATTTCACATAACTGAAGGAGTACATCTGAGCATACAACTACCCTTCATTAGCACCTTTTTAATTATTTCAGTGCCTGTAGGTCAGCACATTTTGCATTGCTCCATTAGAAGTGATGGGCACACACTGCAGACAATGATCTTGGCTTTATAAACAAATAAAACAATTTCAGTTCTTTATCAGCCTGCTGTAAATAGGCAACACAGCACAGTTGACCAGAAGAAAAAACTCCATCTCCCATTTCTTCATCCCTGAGAACTAAAGCCTCTCTGCCACTAGAGGGTGAGACAACTACAAACCAAACACTTAAGCCGTAGACTTTCCTGTAGAAGGTAAGAATACAAAAAGTTAACGTGCAGACAGGACCTTGGTTATTCATATTTAGGAGAAAAGGGAGCATGCCATGGGCACAGCACACACTCATATACCTCAATCCAGAGCTGTGAAAAAATATGGGAAGAGTTTGTGATAATTAACAACAGTGGAACAAAACTCACTATCAAAACAATAGATTTTTGGGCCTTGGGGAGGCATAGTTATAAAACTAAGTTCTGATCTTCATACAAGTACCGAATTAAGATGTTCTGTTTCAACAAAGAACTATTTTTGACTTTAAATGACTGCCTTTTATTAAAAAAAACTGAAAAAAGGTCTCCTCCCTGCCTGCTTTTGATCTGTACCATCTATACTGAAGATTTTACTTGCTTTCGTGTAGTTTTTTGGCTTTTCTAGTATTTCATTCTTTTTGCTACAAGACAGCCTGATGCAGTTGCCCTGGTGTACCTTACAGAAATGCAGATTAATTGTTTTGTGTAGTTTAGTATGGCTCTGCACCTAGTCCTGGCAAAAAGCACTAATTCCTACTAACATGTCCAATGTTTCTTGACTAAATGTTTTACAAATAAGTCATGTTTTGATGCTTGCAGAGTCTCTTAGATCGTTTTCTCTGAAGACTTTTTTAACTCACAAAGAAAAGATGCCATTTACATTTCAATTCTAAAAAGCTACTCTTAAAACAGGGATTTAACAAATCAATACACTGTTTCTTCAGGAACAATATTTTCCAATTTAAAACAAAAATCAAGTCCCACAGGGAACTGTAACATCAATTAATTTTTTTCTTTTTTGATCTTGCAAAGCTCTCTGAAGAATTCTGTCATTAAATATGTTTTGACAATGCCTGCTGCCTTGTTACTCTGTTGTTGCTTCAGCAATCTGAAGGTCCAAATTCATCTTTCCTTTTTTCCTGAAGAAAGACTTTGATATTGAGTTTGTAAAAATACTAAAGGGCATGTATAGAGTCAGAAGAAACAAAACTATGTGTCACTAAGTGGTAGTAGAAGAAGAGGAAAAAGACAAGAAAACATTAAGTATCATAAACAGTTCTAAACTATTGCCTGAGAGACTTTAGTAACTTGTTCAACTTCTGTGAAAGACAATTGTGGCAAGAATTAAAGTGAAATTTTGAGATTCTACTCTAGTTAGGAAAGGGCAGCATTAATCTTTGTTTAGGAAATTAAAGTTTTCTGCTACAGAGTGATCAGAATTTTGTTGAAAGCTTCTTGTGTTAGCAACAGCATTTTAATTTTAGGGAAATTAACATTTGAGTTTCAAGTTACATGCAGGATTTTACATTTTCTGGCCTGAAAACTCTTCATGCCCAGACTAGATGCATGTCCAGATTTTGCTGTCTGTGTACTTAAAGCACAGAACCAGTCCTTACTGAACCTTGTTGAAATAAACAGGATTTAGGAACACATTAGTTTCTCTTTAACATTACCTTAATTCTGCTGTTTCTGTTGGTCTATTTTTGGTTCTTGTATAATATTTGCATAACTTCAGAGAAAGTGTGAAGGATTTTCCCTTTTTTTTTTTTAATAAGGTGTTATTAGAACAATGAATGCTTGCTGGTTTTATGTTTGTTTGTTTGTTTGTTTTTTGAGGATTTTAACTGAAAGGAAACAAATAATAACATTCCCTTGTGCTGACATTAAAAATCCCTGGCCCCTTTCTATGGGCTCTTTCTTTTTAGTGTCCTAAATACCATAGAAGTAATAGAGCGTTTACAGTTGGAGGCAATGGTTGCTTTCTTCGTTTCAGAAGAAGATTATTTTGAACTCTATAAAATAATTTTAAGCCTCAAGCCTATCCAAAAGCTTTCCTGGGAGGCACAAATGAAAATGCACAGAACAATCAGAATTGAATAGAATATTGGTTTATTTTCTGAATGGAAAGTGCTGAAAGCACAATAATTTTTAAAATTCTTATTACAACACTAGCATATTTAGCACAGTTCCTTATTCTACATCATCTTCAGCATCTTTCTGCTTGATGATTTCTATAGGATTTGCAGCTATTCAAGCAGTTTTCAAGAATTCAACACAAACCATCTTTTTCTGGACAAGAGAACATAGTTTTTATGGTTGAGAAAATTGGAGGTCTGTCCAGCTGTTATCTCCCTCCATTACAGAAATGCCACTAGATCTTAGCTACCTAGTAGTTTCTAAGGCTTAGAGCCAGACCCAATACCAAATTAAATTACTAAACTTATTAAATTCAACCACACTCTCAGTCTCAAAATGCAGTTAGCAGAAAGTCTCTTTCAGTTGAGGCATGATTTGATTTTAAGAAAAAAACTTGAGGCAAAAAGCCTGGTCCCTGTCTCCATTTCTAAGGCATGAGCTGCTCGAATCAAAATGCCAGAGGCTGGAAAAAACACATCTGTATGACACCTGAAAATGGTTTTAGGGTAGGGTTGGTATAGTTTAACTTGATTAATATATGAACAATAATAAAACTACTAGAAAGTACTAGAAACACCTCAGGCAGGCCATGGAGGGGCTGTCAGGCTGTGGTAAAAGGTATGAGCTCCCCAAGCCCAGGCCTGACTGAAAACTCACCTTTTCATTGTGGGGCACTTGGTGGAACCACGAGCTTCTGCATTTTTTGCAGCTTCCTTCAGACTAGTAACTCAGTTAAAGCTGGGTTTATGCTTTCTTGTAGCACTTTTGCTGGCTAGCTAAGACAGAAAACAACCACTTAAACACCATTTTTTCTTTCATTCCATGTCCTCTACTGTGCAGAGCAGCTCCTCAGGCTCTCTTGCAACAGCAGTGCTTGTTGCTTTGGTGCCACTTCAGTGCTCTGGGATTTGGGGAACTTTGCTAACCCTGTCTAAGCTCCTTCTCTTCTCTGTGCATGGCTTGGCCTCCAGCTTTAGCTGATGTGACGTTCCTTCCCACAGAAACATGAGTGGGAATGGCAGGTAGCAGCACAGTGCTTTTCTGCTGCTAATTCCAAATTGGGATGTCAGATAAAAGCTGAAAATGCTGTTTTGCAAACAGCACCTCCAGACAGGCTACACAGCACTAAGCAAAGAGCCAGAAAAAACCCTGCCCTCCACCTTCTGAGACCTTGAAAAGAAGGGTAATTTTATTATACTTGTTTGTTTTAGAGTCTGACAGTATTCTTAGGCCTGAAGAACTCAGTGATAAACATTCAAATTCATCATTCTAACAGTTTTCAACTTTCACAGTAAATTATTTGTTTTAAAGGTTGAACATGTCACATGGTAATAGCATCTAACCAGCAGCTATGAAATGTCTGCGGAATCAGAGGAGATAGAGAAATCTCAGTAAGCAAAAGATAATGACTGGGACAGCAGAACACAGTCCAACCAGGCAAGAGGGGGGGAACTCCAAAACCTTAGTTTTTACTTTATATTTTTGGATCATGTTGTAACATCACAAAGATCATGCCTGTCATATAAACTTAATCTGAAACTTTTAGTCGGGTTTTGACTTATGGAAGTGCCAGAAGGAAATAGCTGGTAAAACAATGGATCAAATTCTGAACATATTTGTATGTGATGAACTGGAAGTTTAAAATATATTTTTACTCATTTTTTTTTGTGGAACGACACTAAAAAAACCAACAAACAAATTTGTTGTTGTTGTGGTTCTATTTTCTTTTTCTTTTCCCAGCCACATCCAGCTCCAGGCAGAAGAAAGGCTTAAAAAAGATAGTTTAGTAGAAGGAAATATTCTTGGAGGAAAACCCTCCTCCTACTATGAATCTGACACATTTATCTGCTTTTGTGGAGAAGGTGTTATTTTAAATTTAAAAAAAAAATCATCAAACTATTGACTGAAATTTCTAAAAAAATACACTTAATGCTCAAAATGCACTTACTTTATATTGTACACTAACATGCAATACCTTAGTAAAGTTTTTTCAAACATGCAGGTACATGTAAGGAGCTGGTTTTATACTGCACAGCACCTTGGAGGACCATCTCTTGTGCAACACAAACTCAAACTTGAAAATACAACCATTGCAGACTGTCAAGTTTTATTTCCATATTTTTGCTCACTTTGGGTGGGGGAAAAAACCAAAAATTCTTCATTATGTTGTAGGATGTAATATAAGTAGGAAGAGAATTTCTACAACACAGCCTAAGAGAATAAGTCATACTAGCTTTGACACACGATGTATGTTAGTGTATGAGGCCCATTGTTACAGAATATATGGAATTCTAAGGTATCTGCACCAAGGTTACTGAAGTTCATAATTGCATGCAGCAGGACAATACTAATATAACTAATTGAAATGAAATATTAAATATTGTATACCCGATAGTGTTATTTGGAACTGAAGGGGTTTTACAAAGTATAACCATGCTATCTGAGTGGTTTTGGGTTGCTGCAGTAAACAGATCATACCTTGCCAGGGCACTGTGGCTGAAATGTTGCTGTTCACTAATGCTATTTGTCGTGCCATGGACAGCAGTGTTCTGTCACCCTTCATTTCTTTTCCATTCAAGCTTCTTGAGAGAAGCTCTGCACATACACTGCCTCAGCTTACAGAACTACTAACGTGCAGATGAGCTACCACGTGTTCTTTCTTTATGCTGCATAGAGCTTGAGAATAAAAATTCATGGCAGATCATGAGGTCTGGTATCAGTTCTCCGTAACTACTAACAACTGGGAACACCTAAACATCCTAAGAATAAAATAGTAATTTCATTTTCATCTATGATTCATTCAATTTGGTAACACTATCCTACCAAATACGGGCATGTCTGAGTTCTGTGTTTTGGCAAAAATATGAACTGAGACAAATTTGTCATTAAAGTAACACTGAAAGTTTTGAAGCAGTCAACATCTGGAATATAGGGGTGGAAAAATTAAAAGTTTTTTTTCAAAACAGTTTCATAGAAATGAAGACAAGATTTCTGTTTTGGGGGGTGGGGGAGAAGGGACTTTCAGGCCTCTGGTTAGAGAAAGAAAAGTATCATTAAGATGTTGGTAGCCTTCCCTTGTAGCATATCTTTCAAATTAATGAAGAAGCCCAAAATATTTAATTTAGAATATAAGAAGTGAAATACCTCAGAATTATAAGAGTATTGCTGGCAGCTTTCCACTGTGCACTGCTGATGTCAAAGTGAATGATTGCGGTATCATGCCAGATTTTCGAAGTGAATGAAGCATATAACAAACAAGTGACAGATAGGAACGGTTAATTTAGGAAAAAGAAGTAAGAAGGAGCAAACTGATACAGCATAAGAATGTATAAAAAACAAGAAAAGAAATCTTGAGGTAGTTTTAGTGGTTCTGCTATTTAATAACTGTATATAATGGGTTTGGTTAAGATTGTTTTTCTATGTTAGGTGTCCTGGAATCCTTTTTTGGAAGGTGTAGACAGAGGTCATAGAAGTCATAGTTGAATAGAACAAAATGGGAAGGAATATTAGTAGAGCAATCACCACTTTTAACTGCTGCAAAGTGTGCCCTGAATCTGTCAGCAGGATTTCTGTTTTTGTTTTTCAGAAGAAAAAGTATAGCAAAACAGATCAAACCTAACATTTTTTGTCTGAGTCCCCATCACTCACTGGAGGAAATGACAAACTCATTTTATGTGATTTTTATGGCTATCCCTTCCCCCTTTCCCTCAATTCTGTTTTATTCATTAATTGCAATTCTCAGTTTTTGTTCCAAGCTTTTTAAACTGGATTATCACCTTTTCATTCCAATATTCTCTCCTTGTTGCCTGTAGTTATCACTACCTTTTTATAAGGGCTGATTTCATAACCTTTTGATCTGCTTTAGTACTTAACTACCTGTACTTTATAACACAATCATAATTATTTTTCCTTATGAAGAAAATTAGTTTTGTTTTCAAGCTCCTGAAAATGTTTAATTTGAATGGCATAAACATTCATTAAACTCTATTTATGGCCCAACTCACAAATACTGTTAACTGTAGTACACACTAGGTATTTTCAAGTATAAAAATTACATTTATAAAAGTTTCTACGGGGGCAGTGCCTTGTACAAGGTTGCAAATAGAAATTTCAAGGACAGGGAACATTTAAATGAAGAATCCCAGTCAAAAAAAGCCCAAACAAACTAATTGAGAGGCAATGTGATTACATTAAATATGCTATTTCTCAGCAAGCACAGCAGATATTTATGTTATTTGTTAAGGGAAATATTCTTTTTAACTTAAATGATCCAGGCATATAGTTGTTCAGCTTTCACTTTCCTGTTTTGTTTTAGATCTTAATAATATTTTAGGTTAAATGCTCCCAGCATTTGGCAGTAAGCCTTCTCCTTGGCCTTTTCCTTTATTTTCACTGTGCTGCAGATGACCATATTCTGATTTGGCTTTTTTTTTTTTTTTTTAAGACTGAAAAAAAGACAGCTTACAGTGGTACTGAATAGGTGTAAGATCTTCAATAAATCTCATGGATGTGATTGCTATACCACCATTGTTCCTAGCAGATTAGCACGGGTTTAACTGTGAACTCCCAAGAGAAGAATTAGTGATCAGAAACGTCTGTTTCTAAGTTTTTACTGTTTAGAATGAATGATGCTTAGTCTTTGGACTAAAACTTGGTTTAGAAGGTTGATGTTCATGTTTCAGTATGATGCTCTCACGGTTAAGCCATATCAAGTTGAGCACTAAACTTTCAACCAGACGTAGCACAAGTAAATCCTCATGTCAGCACTTGCCAATCACAGTATACAGTTCAAGACAAATCTGAGTGCAATCCACAGAACATAGAGAAACTTTTAACCGAAGAGAAACTATACCAGCAACTCCAGGAAATGGCTTTTGAAATGTAATTGCACCCAAAGGGAAAGGACACTTTCATTGGTACCTTATGCTTTACAAAGCCATGGGAGTTAATTCGCAAATAACAGGTGCATTACCTGCCATGGCTTATTGTTAATTTATTATCATAGAGTCATTGAAGACCCAGCTGGAAGGGATTTGAAGGGTTGTCTGGTCCAGACTTTTTGGGCAAAAGCCAAGATGAGATGACCTAGCCAAAATCTTTGTTGGGGAATCCACCACTTCCCTGGGGAGATTATTCCAACAGCTGATTGCTCTCATTGTGAAAAATTTTCTTCTTGTGTGCCATTGGAATTGGCCCAGGAGTAACTTGTACCTATTGCCACTCCTCTTTTCCATGTAACTCCTTGTAAAATGGGAGTCTCCAACTTCTTGTAGCCACCCTTTAAATACTGGAACATGGTGACAAGTTCTCTCCTAAACCGTCTTTCCTCAAGGCTGAATAAACACAGGCATCTCAGCCTTTCCTTATGGCAGGCTTCCTAGTCCTTGGGTCATCTTCGTGGCCCTTCTCAGGACCCTGCCCAGCCTGTCCCCGTCTTTTTTTATAGTGGGGAGCACAACTGAACACAGCATCCCAGCTGTGGCCTGGCAAGCACAGAGTAGAGTGGGACAATGCCTTCTTTATCTCTGCTGGTGATGCCCTTTTTGATGCAACCCAGCATCCTGCTGGCTTTCCTTGATGCAGCAAGGTGTGTTGTCATTCAGGTTGTGAATAAAACCGTACACAAACTGTTTCCTGGATTTATTTTCTGTACAAAACAGTAAAATAGAGGCAAACAAAAAAGGAAATGCAAATTGTCCTGAAAGAAACAACACGTAAATCCTACTTTTTTGGAACACTGCTACTAACTGCAAGAACAGAAAAGAAAAATAAGAGTGGTTTCTGTAGTCTTTAAAAAAGAGTTGCCTGGAAGATTTTTGGAAATTAAAATTAAATTTGGCAGAAAATATGTAGGACTCAGCTACCTGCTAAAACTTGTCAGCTCTTAATTTTACATCTGTTGTTGATCGCATTGCAGGACTTGAGAATATGTTTATGATCATGTCACGGCGATGGAAGAGGCAAAGTTAAATTGTCATATCTAGTCAAGTAGGGGTCCTGGTCTTTCATGTATATTTGATGATAAACAGTCCCACTGAAGCCTGGCTGGTGTATTGCAGCAGTACCCTTACAGCAAGGTTTGTAATCCTTTGCTGCCTCAGGCATAAGCATCTACATCTCTCAAGATGTTTTAAACCAAGCAGAATTAAAATTATACAGACTTTTAACAAAAGAGTAGTTTCATATGTAATCCTGGTTTTGTCTTAAGGGCTATCATTTTGCATTTTGGTTAGCAACTGAGTAAGAGAAGCCCTGCCAAAAACTGCCAGGTACTGGCAAATAATTACTCGGCATTCAAGTCAAGTAAACATTCTGTACATTATAATATTATTTAGCAATTAAATTTCAAGGTAGCATATGATCTATGGTGTCAATCTCAGGTTCCTTCCTTCCTTCCTCTTACATGATAAAACTTAGTAAATGTAATTTAAAATGTACATTTATGTTCTGTTTGTAACTATCCCCCTGGCATTAATATAGGAGATGCTACCATACTGCAGTAATGAAACCTGACAAGATTCCTCAAATCTAAACACATTCAATACTAAAGTTCAAGATGAAACCTACTTTAATAAAGGGCTAATAATAAATAATAATAATAATATATAAATAATAATTATAAATATTTAGTTGCTTTTTTTTGGTGAATTTAGGTTTTTTTGAGGAAAGAACAAACATATACACCCATTTCAGCTGGATACAATAGGCCATTGTCTGTCATTTGCCCTTACTGAGCTATGCATATTCATGCTCCCAGCAGTTCAATATATACTCCTATCATTACCTCCCTAGAGATCTGCCTTGATTCTATCCCAAGTTTCATACCAAGCAGCAGGTTTGAAGCTAGAAAACTTTATACTATAAAGATTTTCTTGCTGTATATATTACAGTTGTAAATATACCTTTGAAACAGTTCTGGAGGGGCGGAAATATTTCTCTTACCTATAGCTGTATTTTTGAATCACTTGATAAATTATTTCTGAGATATTTTCTATTATTTAATGAAGAAGTTTTTATCCATTTAAAGCCAAGAACCACCTGATTAGGAAAATATGTAGCTGAACTGCTGAGCAGATGAATTAACAGAGTTAAGTATTCTCTTGGAGAGTCACCAGAAATGCTTCAGAGTCTTCCAAGATCTTGATTCTTAGCTTACTACCTAATTTTCAGTCTCAAGAAGGCATGTGAAGTTTTCATTAACTTTTACTGTGAAAATGTTTTGCAAAGTGAGAGCTGCACAAATAAAGTGGTGGTAGCTCCCTCCAAGTGATGACAAGCCTTGAGTAGAGTTGCAGCTTTACTCAAATATTTGATTGATAAATGTCCTGGATTCACAGTCATGGGAATAGCTTGTAAGTGCAAGTGAAGAAAAGTACACCTTTTCAAACCCCTTGGCACTGATAACACAGCTAAGAAGTAAACTACCCAAGCCTGCGTGTCACCTGCAGACTCCTTGTGGTCATTTTCTCCAGAGGAGCTTCCAGGAAAAGGCAGTCAAGTATTAGTGTGGAAGTGCAGCAAGATATAGAACTTACCTTTCTGATAATGCCCTTTATGCAGAATTTTATCCTGTCTGCAGTCTATTCCTGCCCCAGTGCTCCATGGAAATATTTCAGGTTTGCTGTCCACCAACTGCCACTTGCTGTTGGAAGTGGGGTGCTTTGTCCTAGTGGCTCTGTGCTCATTTTGGAGCTAGTCTTCCTCCCCTTTTATCTTCCCATCCTTTGCCTTGGATTGTCTGACACCTATCCTGATAGCTCTGATTTTCCAGTCTCCTGGGAAAGCCCTTTTCTTTCTCTCCTTTATGGAAAAATGACTCAACAGCTGGGTGGGAAAGTTGCGTAGGTTTGCTCTGGAAGACTTTGGTTTCCTCTCAGGACATTTCCCATTCACACCATAAGGTGTGAGCAGGCAATTATCCAGCTGTGCTTCTCTGCCCCAGTCCTGACAGCCTGGAGATGCTCTGACTTCCCACGGGCCAGTTTGTGGGGAAGGGAAACACCTATTTCATGTGGTGCAGGCCAGGCTGAGCCAATTGCTGGGATCTTGAGGGCATGTGTGTGTTTAAAGTGAGTGTGAATATTTCACAGTAAAATATGAAAGGTCTACTTTGTGGTCTTTTAAAAATATTTCTGGCACAGCAAAACAAGTAAGATGGGAGACAGGCTTTTTGTATGGGATTACTTGGTGCCAGTGCAGAACTTTGTCCTTGCCAAGATTTTGGTTAAGTTGGAAAGTATATTTCCTTGATTATGATGAGGCGAGACGCTCTTTAAATAGAAAATAGATTTTACCGCCATCTGCAGAGCAATCTGATGAATTAAATGAGGAGTTACAAAACTCTTCGGTTGGCCCTTTTGGAATAAACTGGTTTGTATGGATTTTACAAATCCAGAACTGGATTTTTAAATATGCCTCCCTCAGAATTTATCACAAAAAAGCTTGTTAGATGCTGGCAATCTTGGTCAGATAATATTCCTTTTAGATGTTTTCTCCCAATTTGAGATAAAATTATTCTCCTGTGTTGCTGTGAGATTTAAACCCCATATCTCTGTACTTGCCATTTATTTTGAACAGTCTGAGATGCTTCAGATGTTGGCATTCATATATCATCCATCAAATATAGCAAAAATCCCACTTTATCGCCAGAAACCTTGTGTCATACTCAGGTTTAACAAGCAACCTCACGAATTAAAACAAGAGCTTAGGTACACCAGCAGCTATAAACATCTGTTTAAACATGTTAGGGATTATTAGGGCAGTACCACAGCCTTGTTAACTTGAAGTGTGAGCCAGGATTGCAGTCCAAAGCAAGCATAAGAACTGTGATGTAGCAAAAAGAAGGGAAAACCTTGATTTTGCAGAGTGAAGATTAATTGGACATATACAATAAGTACACACAAGCTTTTAAACTTTCATTCAAACCTACTCCAGCCGTAAAAACACAGCTGTTCAAGCTAACTAAGCATTATAGGTCTAGACCTGCAAATGAGCACATGAATGGTATTAGAAATTAAAATCTGCAGTAGAAGTCTTTGGGTACACTTTTTCACGTCTATACACAGATCCCATTGGAAAGAATGCCAAGTTCAGAGTCAGACCTTGGTTTTCATCATAAATGAACTCCAAAATCATATGATTGAACAATAATCAGTCTTGGATTTTCAAACTTCCAATATAATGCTGTGGGATTAGGGAACCTGAGAGACAGACAGTGAGAATGATTAATTTTTTGTGCAGAAAGATACTCAGAAGTGTTTGTTCTTTTTAGAAAAGACAAGAACAATACATCTATTTCATCCTAGTTCTTCTCCAGTATGCTTTATGCCTTAACCATAATTGAAAAAACCTTTGCCAAAGTCTTTACGTCATCCAAGCAAAATCCCATGACTGGTGGTATTATCCTTCTGAAAGTGGCAGGTGTCCTTCCTTTAAATCTTTTCCTCTCTGGACTCCTTGATTTTGTGCTGTCTAAGCCCTTTTCATAAACCAGGGAATCTCTCTTTTAACAATTGCTGCTGTGCAGGTGACATGCAGATCCATCTTCTCCCTCTTTCATCTTCACGCCCGTTTCCCTGCATGCAAACTACAGCTTTAGCTATTCTGACATGATCTGATGGTTGTTTGCATCTTAGTTCGTATGCAAGATGACTGAACCCCTTAGTGTTTTCACCATGTTGTTCCTTTCCTCCTTTTTAATAACTGTGAACAAAATTAAACTTTGTCACTCATGCTGTAATTATTTTATCATCATCTCTTCTGTGATCTGCAGATTTAGGTGATAGTCAAATATTGTGGATTTTTCCACAACTAACTGAGATTTCTCTTTTTTGATTTATTCACACAACTAGAATATATAATTAAGATATTCAATCGTGTCAATATTGTTTTCAGTTCTGTTGTGTTTATGTCTGCTCAATGTGCTGTTAAATGTTTTTCATTCTCATTTTGTTCGTGACTCAATTCTTTAAATCCACCTAACTTCATTTTTTCCCCACACCACATGCAGCCTACTTTCATAACTTTCAAGTTCCACCACTGGTCAATCTTCAAGGAGTTCCCAATTTCAAAGGAGATCATGAAATCAATTTCTATTTGTCAAGTAGAGACAGATATTGCATATAAAGAAATATACATCTATTTTTAGTAGATTGTTATTCAGAGTCATGTGTTAGGGAACCCGGGTGTTTTGCTGCAGTGTAGGACTTCAAACAGGATGGGTAGAATAATGTTTAGAATAGATGAGACAATAAACAAATAGGTGTGAGAACATATTATTAGAGCATCTTGCAGTGAAAAGCTGTTTGAACTTAAGAAATGGAAGGAAAATTGTACAAGCAAGTATTTCACACATCTTAGTGTGTCTTTATTGGGATGATAAAGAAGCACAACAACCAGATACTAAAAATGCTAGAAATCTACCATCCATATCTTGGAGTGCCAGTGGAAAGAATAAAGACAAATCACTGTCATGGAAATATGCCTAAGCAGTTTGCCAAGAAGCAAATTTTGCTGCAGAGTTCTTAAATGATTCAGTGTATCCTCTGGTTTGAGAGAATTACTTTTTATCTTATTCCTGTGTGTCAAGTTATCTATTCAATTTTTTAAAAATACGTCCTTTTTCTTATCAGGAGAAAAAACTCTTCCTTAAGAGCTGGAAGAATGAATAGCTTACAGAATTGTCTGTTTTCTAAATACATAGATTGGGAGGATGAGTATTTAGAAGGACCAGTATTGGAAAGACTTTTAGCTGTAGTTGCCACTTTAAAAATTAAATTAGTGACTATAGAAACTTTCCTGGACTGTAATTCTTCATTGTAGATGTCTATTTCTGCCTTTTTGCTAGCTAGTGTTTTGAAAGAGGGAAAGGCAGTTTGTGAGAGCTGTATCTATCCACAGTGTCTTGGTGGAAGGTACATGGAAGTTGTTGAAGGATCTAAATCCCCTCTGATCTACTTTGTGCCTCAGTCTGTTTTCCTCACTGCACTCACGAACGGGCTAACTTTCAACAAAAGACTGCTTTGCCTTTCTTGTTCCATTTGAAATATTAATATTGACATTTGAAAACAATACCAGCCATTCTGGTGCAAATGGCACTGCTGCAAAGGATGTTCACAGCTCGTAACAGAATGGTTCCAATTTGATTTTTCTAGCTGGTGTCAGTGTGACAAATACATGACAACTGTGGGAGAACGTGGCCAGTTTTCCTCTGAAAGCCTGACTGGCACATCTGAACAGTTGCTCAAATATGACAACAGTCAGAACCCAGATAAAACTTGGTGCTTTCAGTTCTCGAAATGTGTATATTTGGAAAAAAACCCCACCCAACTCAACAACATAAAATCCCCCCACATTCTGTGTGTAACCGATGATTTTGTAAACAAAAAATTAACTACCTGCTAGCAGGGGGTGATTAGCTTCTCTAATCTTCACCAGAAAAATTAAAACATCTTCTTTAGAGATGAGACCATCTCAAGAAATTTGTTTGAAAACAGACCTTATCTTCAGTGTAAATCTCATTTATCTTCAAGAACTCAGATATTAAAAATAGCACTGACTTTCACAAAAAGTTAAGGTGGTTATTCTAATACAACCTTCAGAGAAATGGAAGTGTGGTTACTCTCCACATAGCAGTAGAATTGGATCAGGAAATACAGAAACAAATAAATGAATAGTATTTCAGCCTGAGACATGCAATGCATTGTCATTTGCTGAATTTAGCAGTGGGATGCTGAAAACCCTTCTCTGCCTATGCCATGCCTAAGCAATGAGATTTGTTTGATTTGTATCCATAAATTCAAGATAAAAGATGAGTTTGTCTCTCCTAGAAAAATAAAATAAAACAAAAAGTACAGTTGAACATTTTTCAAAGAAGGTATTAAAGGCAAACAGGAAAATGGCAAAACCACTGCTGCTTAGAGTGATGCATTTGACAATTCTGAACTGACAGATTGAATTAATGCTTGGGTTTTTTGGTTTTTTTAGCAGCTAATTCAGTTCTTGCTTTGTTTTGAAATGTAATAATCTAAGCATGTTTAAAAATTTAATGACAGATATTTTATACTCAAATTTAAATTCAGGAAAGCAAGCAATGACAAGTGCTCTAGTACAAAAATAACACACCTCATTTCAACACCTAAAGTCAGTGTAATGTCTAATGTACAAATTATAGAATGTACGGTTCTTTGGTTTTTTTTTTTTTGGTCATAGTGATACAAAGTTTTGCAGAATTGTAGAAGCCCTCGACTGCTGATAAATTTTAACAGGCATAACAAAAAATTTTTCAGTGTTAGGCTCCATCCTTCCTCAAACTTCCCCTTCACTGTGTTACCTACAATAAATATGCCAGTTTTGGGATTGCTCTTATAGTGATATCACACACCATCTTGTGTATTGAAAATCTGTATTTTTTTCTCCCAAGCATCTGTACGCCTCTCTTGGAACTTTCTGAATTAGCAACAAGGACCATTTCTGTTCTGCACAGACCCTTGCACAGTGGGCCACAGCGAGTACTTGTAGTTGCTATGGTAACGTAACAGCTATTGAAGAATGTTGCAGTCTAAAGAGCATGATTTAAAAAAAACATGGCATAAAACCATAATATAATATCAGTTTCCTTTCTTACAGAGCACTCTTCTGCTTTTTGCTTCTGCTAGCCACCATGTAGTAATCATGAATCCATCTTTGGATTTCAAATAGGATGGCACGGGTTAGTGCCGAATGGGTGAATTAAGAGTGAATTAAAGAAAAATAAAGAAGCAAGACTTTCCTGGAAGCATGTATCATGGTGCTGAACCTGTTGAAATCGACTGGTGAGTGAAATGGAGCAATAGGTTGTTAAAGGAATCCTGAGTTTCTTGATTCTCATGTTAAGTAAAGCAGGAAAAGAGACTTGCATGGAAGAAACCAGAATCAGGGTGAAGAAAAGATTTGTATTGACAAATGTGCATTTTTTTCTTTGCCTTTATCATACATAGGAATTCTTCCCCTCTGCCACCCCTGCAGATGGTTTGCTCATTCCACACTTTGTTGTGGCCCACTCAGGAAGTCATCTCAGATGTTTGCTAATGAATTTCAGATGCTGTTGCCTGCCATCACAATTTTTGCCCTTGTATAGTTAAACCACTAAGAATATTTTCATTGCCAAACCCAGAACAGAGACAATATATTCCTGTATGCTCTGGTGCTGGGAGGAAGATACTTCATAGAGAGAACTTTAAAATGAATATGAGAAATATGCAACTCCAACAACAAAGCAAAATTGAAACCAAAACAGAAAGCATGTTTGCAGTATGTCACCCTAAAGGATATCTTTGAGTTGAAATATTAAAAGCATTCTTGGTAACAGTAGACTTTGCCAGTTTAAAACAAAGCCCAAATTTGTCATACCTCAACAGCTCAGAGTGCAGTATTCGAAGCAATTCCAAACTATTCAAATGTTGTCCAAACTTGTGATCTGCTTTTCTTTCTTCCTTTTTCCTAACCTCTCTCCCTCTTCCAAATGCCTCACATTGTCTGGGTTCCAATATATGCTGTTGATCTGCCTGAAGTGTGCCTAGTCAGGGGATAAGGGAAAAATGTTATACCTATTTTTCATGTACTTTTTTTAAAGATTAAAAAATTGCTTTCCTCTCTATGGTAATTGGGATTTAATCAAATATATGGATAAATAAACACACCCTCCTACCTATGAAAGATTCCATTGCTTTGCTCTAAAATTATAATTTAACAGATCCGTTATAGCTATAATTTGTTTGCACCTAGAAACTGAAGTAGGGCCCTCTGCACTAAACAGTTTATGAATGCATAGAATTAAACCTTGGAATGCCCAGAGCTTGGAGTTTTACTGTTGCCTGCAACACATCAAGGATTTCACCTGTGAGGAAAAACACTCCCTGCCACAAAAAACCTCACCCTCCTAATGAGCAAGACAGATTCACGAGGGGAGGAGAGGAGGCAAAGTGGTTCGTGGTTATGAGGCAGATCAGCCACAGAGCACAGAGCGGGTCCTTCTGTCTCCTGTCACAGCACAGTGCCCTGGGCGTGCAGCCTCGACACATAATTAACTACTAAATCTTTCCAGTGCCCTTGGAGAGACTGGCTCAATGAGCCTGCATTAAATACTCTGCTGATTCCAGTGCTGATCCAGCTGCTTAAACCTTGCTTGAGTATCTCTGTGTTATGTTCCAGCCCACCTGTTTCTCTTCTGGGAATCCCTAAGGAGTTGCTTCTGTCTTGAAAAATGATTCCTGGAAGGAAGGCTTGATCTGGACTCAGGGTGGTATAAAGTTCTCTTCCCAAAGAACAGGACAGGAGAAAGATGACTGTTCACCAAAGTCGTGGTGAAGAGTGTGGACAGTGCTGTTGATCACAAAGACTTGTGGGGATCTGGGGGGACAGGACTAACCTCTGCTGGGGGGGGCTCTCCTGGGCAGAGAGCTCTATCACAGACTTCCACTGGACCATCCTTCCAGGCTTCCCAAGGGAAGAGAAATGCCATGGAAGAGAAACATACAGCACATAATCAAAAGGTGGATCTCGAGTGCTTCCAAGCTTGTTTTTACCACACTGAAACCTATGAAAGTTACTACAAGAAACTGCTTCTGGAATTTATATCCTTTTCATTACAGAATTTTCAGAATTATTGTTCTGGCAGCCAGCAAATATATTATGGAGGATTTTCCCCATGGAGTTATTTTCACGTTAAAAATGCAAAAACAAGACAACACAAATGAAAGTGGGAAAAACTGAGGTGCCACTGTGCTAGCTTCAGTCTGGGCTTAGACTACATTTGAGCCTCTTCAATCACTTTGGAAATGCCCAGTTCTGATATGAAGTGACTTTTACGGCTGGGATGTTACACCAAGTTTTTCAGGTAGACTGGAGTGCTGACAGGTATGCAAAAGTGGATTTCACAGGCAGTAAAAATCAAAATTACTTCAAGTTTTAAAAGGTTTTTTAGTTAAACAGATTAAACGATAGTTTTGAGGAAGGTAAACTTGGGCCACAGAGTTCAGTATTTTTTTTTTCCTTGACAATTTAAAACTCAGGAACCAGTATTAAGAAAGTTTGTTCCTCTTTATGGTAGCATGAATCTCTTTCAATCGTCCTCATGTTCTGCCTTATTGCGAATTTCTTTTCTATTATTAAGATTATGTAACTACTTCTAATTTTAGAAATGTTTGAGCAATATGCTCGTGATGTACTCTAGCTATTCCTACTTCTCATTCCCAATATCCAGGAGATGGGCTTTAGCAACCTGCTTATGACCTACTTGCAGGTTGTTGCCAGTGGCAGCTTGAGGTCAGATGCATGGGATATTTCTTTTTGGGAAGGTGAATTGTGGAAGTCCAAATAAAGACATATGTTTAGATTTATTTCTGTTATATAAATGCAATATTTAAAATAAACAAAATCCTAAATAATTTCCTATTTAGGAATCCTAATTAATTTCCTTTATTCTTGAGTGATCCACACATGGATTATTCCACTACAGGTAGACTGGAAAAACATTCTGGAGACAAGTTCTAAGAAAGCATAAGTATGCAATTTTCCTAAAATTTAGCTTGAGCTATTTAGTCTTTGATATGCAAAATGAGAAGTGGAAACAAAGACTAAATGGAGTGAAAATTAGAGCTGCTCAGATTGAGTAGGAAGATATGACTTGTGTACCACCTATCTCCTGCACAAATCCTCAAAAAGTCATAAACTGAAGTGCCAGATATAATTACACTTTACATAAACTTTGATGCAGGATTTAATAACCATATTTTGTGCATGCTCATGTGCTGTCCCAGAAATCTGTAGGCTATTTTATCTGTTGGTGTGATCTAGATGAAAAATATAAAAAGTAACTTTTTCTTTTTTTAAGCCTTAGTGGTCGTGTTACAATTTGTTTCATATTTCTTAACTCTTCCACATGCCTGGAAAAAAAAGTACTCTTTGATTTAACAATGACATATTAGAAACCAAAGCATGTGAAACATACTGGTGTTTTGCAAAAATAATTCTCCTGAAAGTTACTCCGTGCTTATGCTGTCATCAATGCTGGGAAATTATACTTCTTCTTTGTCTATGCAAATTCTACAGTGAGGTTTTATTTTCTTTCTTCTCTGCATTTTGCACTCATTTTCATATATCTGTCATTGGAGCATTAAAAAATCATAAAAAAGCTTGGCGTTATAAAAGTCCTGACAGCACATTTTCAGCTTGCTTTATTTTTTCTCTTGTTCAATTCACAATCAGTGTTTGGCAACATCAAAGCCTGTAGAAGAAGGTTCTTTTTTTTTATCTAGACCTTTTATTTAGCATGTTTTTAACAACTATTTGATAGCAACCTCCTTTCCCCCTCCTTCTCCCACTGCAACCCCCAAAAGCATGTCAAGTTTCTTCTAAGAGAAGAACAAGAAATGATTGGGTTGTTGTCTGCAAGGTTCCTTCCAACTACACAAACTCCAGGTTGGGAAGGCACCTCTTGGGCACTACAGCACAAAATGATGTTCATGTAATGACTAAACCTCACAGTAAAAGTAATTAGGCTTTTTCCCTGACTGTTCCTTTGGGAAGCTGTTGCAGACCATCACGTCTCTATTCAGCAAAAAGGCCACATGGTTAACTCCACTCTGGCTGACCAAGAGGCCACAGCTGAAATGTTTATATCTAGTAGGTGCAGTGTTTCTGGAAACATCTGGGCATAGATCAGTCTTTGTTCTAGAAAACGAGTGAGAAGCTTATTGACAGGACAAATAGAATTTGCATCAAGTATCTGATTTAATAAAGATATAAGGAAATTAAGAATTTGAACTCCTTTATAGTCTTGCCCAATCTTGAGCAACATCAAGCCATTAATCAGATGAGTAAAGATATGAACCTTGCTCCTGCCTCTCCTGCTAGTTCATGTGGATTACAGTGCAGGAACATGTCTCCTGTATGGTAATCAATCCCTGTCCTTGTCAGGAAAATGTGCAGAAAGGAAAAGCATCCCTGTGAGTCCTGCGTTCATGTGTGCAGCTTTTTACTCCTCGCAGTGGCAGAACACTCTGAGGACTTGCTTGGCTGAGAGAAGAACCAAGCACAGCCTTACGTGTGTTATCAGGGCTCACTCAACACCTGGACAAGATATTTTTCAGGATGCTATTCACTAGCCCCATAACTCTTTCTAATTTGATGTTATTTGATGTGAATTGTGTGTAAGTAATGTTAATTATGCGATAGGTTTTGAAGAATATGTTTTGATTGTACAGCGGAAATGTCAGTCCCATTAACAATCATTATTACCTGTCAGAAAGCAGAAGCAGCTTTGAATGAATGCTAATTTTTTACTCTCGTATCTGTGCAGATGCATACCAATGTTTCCTATATGTTCTGTTTATTTGTATCCTGATCATTACACCAACCTTTCTCTCTCTCCAAGTTTTCTCTCTTTGGACTGAATCTGGAAAAGAGAGAAGGAGGCTCTAACTTCAGGCCTCCTGTGAGTCAGCTTGTATTGAATGTGTTTTTGAAACAAAGGTTTCAGTTCTCAGAAAGTGGTTTGTCTGCTGAAGTGCTTCCAAACCTTGCTCCCAGTGGTCTCTGGAATTTATTAGGTCTCTAGCAATGCTTCAGGAATATTGGCGTGGGGTATGGAAGCAAAAGGAAGAAACTTGTCCTGTTTCACTTTGTTACAGTAACAGCAAATCTGTATGAAAAGGAAATGTAGAAGAGCATTAGAGGGAACAAACAGTATTTCTGCATCCCACACTTCTACCAAAGGGTGCTACTTTATTAAAGGCTCTGTACACCCTCCTTTACACTGACAAATAGGATCTACTCAGGATGATCAGATTTCCAGCCCAAAATCATGTCGTCCTTTCACTCCATTCTTGCAGAAGACCTAAAAGCTGAACATGAGGATGGTTTCTCCCCTCTTTTAATGTTGCTGTTGAATTACCTACATAGCTTAAGTTTTGCAAAATGTAGTACTGGGAGACTGGGTATATTCTGTGAAACTTTTTTTTCTGAACTTGTGGGAAGTATTGACAACAGGAAAGTCTTTTTCTGGGCAAGTTAATGTACCCTGTTTGATTTCTCTGGGTTTCTGTTCTTTGATGTCTTCTTAATTAAGGATCGATCCATAGATCTAAACTCATATTTTAGTAATTTAATAGGCTACAATAATTACATTTGTCAATCTAACATTTTTTGAATATGTAATTGGCAACCTTTATGAAATCAGATGGACTAAGGAGTTAAAGAACAACAGCATGCTTTGAACATGAGTGAACAGCAGGGGATAGTCAGTGTACCTGTATAGATTTTATTCAACAGCTCGTGTGTAATTGAAATGACTATTTTATTAGGAAAAAGGTGAAAAGTGAGCGACAACAGGAGCAGGAAAATCATTGTTGGCTTGCCCTGACTTCCTGTAAATAGGATATTCTGGAACAGTTTTCATTCCTACATATTTTCTTGTATTTTTTTAGGAAGAGCAGTCCATGAAGCCTCCAAATTCAATTTCAGCTGTAATGTCATGCCAGATGAGGCAGTAGTTTGTGGAGTATCTGGAACAAAACTATTACTCCATTTTTCAGTTACAAAGGAAATCCCACCAGAGATTTCTGTTTTTCATTGCATAAGGTAGGATTAAAAGAATAAACCAGAGACGGGGGAGATAGGTTAGGTAAAAGAAACAAAGGCACGAGGAATGGGTCTTGAGTGTGTTTGATCATTGATGGGATGAACTTTGTAGAACAAGAAATGCTACGTTTCTAGACATTTAATGAGAATATTTAGTGAGTATATATGCTCCTATTTTTGTATGCATATTGTAAACTAAGTATTTGACTTCTGATAAGTTTGTGTCTGTAGGTTTATCTAAACCAGTGCAGATGTAGGAGCATTATGCTGCATTAAATCTACTACAAGTAAATAACAGGAACACCTTAACTTACAGGTTCAGTTTGCAGGTAGTAAAATAGTGCTCAGTTTCAGTTCTGTTTCATTAAATGCTGCTGTATCCCATTACCAAGATTGTGAATGGACTGTATGTATGGATTATGTGTCCTAGAAGTATCTCATAAGAAGCTTTGAGCAAACCAAGAGTATTTTTTAGTACACTGGGTATAAAATACTTGTAGGAGAGTGATTAACACTGTTCCTTAGTGAGACCACACAAAAAAGGTGACATTACTCCCACATATAGCCTTGAGAGTCTCCAAAGTTTAGGGCAGATGAGGAGATGATATATAGTTTTCAATGTTTCAGATGAGAAATGTAGAACAAAAATTTTTTTAAGAATCTAAAAGATCAGACTTCTAAACATTAAAGCACTGCCTCATTAAGCAGATGCTATGTTTTTCAAAATTACAATCCAATTGCATAAGTTTCAGATCTAAAAATGACTGATGGAAGATGTCTGCCAAACATCAAGTTATCAGCTTTTTTTCCCACTGCTGGAATATTACTTGGGGTAATTGCAGAAGAATAATTAATTAGAACAGAAAGCAGGATGTTAGGTGGAAATTAAGTTTTTAAAGGAAAATCCTGGTCACAGAGAAATAAATGAAAAATTCCCTCAGCTTTAATGAGCCAAGATTTCACTTTTGAAATTTAAGGTCTTGTTTTCAGTATTCCTTGACCTGAAACAACACTTTAATGTATTTACTTCTGATTTGTTAATTTCTATTGTACATATAATATTTTTTATGTATATACAACCACAGATGCATACGTATAATGAACCCAAAACCTGTAATGTTCTGGAAGGTAAATCATAAATCACGTGCCCAAATTAAAATATGTGAATAGTGTAGTCCTCTATAAATCAGCTCCTTGCTGCTAGGTATGAGCTTATATACTCACACACTGGAGATCTCTGTGGACGAAATCAGGTATGTGAGGTCAATATCACTCTCTTTAAAGTAAATCTAGATTTATAACAGCAGTGATTCTGCAGCAGAGCTCCAGAACTTTGCTGTAATTTTAAGAATGCAGTGCTTTTCTCTACGTTCATTCAAAAATATGTGTATGTCTGCAATAAAGGTCAAAAAAAGGTTTACTGATGAAGCTCAGTCTGTCACTCTTATCAAAAAGTTCTGCACAGCAAAACCGAGCAGTTTGCCTCTTGATGCTTTGTCTGATAAAAACTGTTGTGAACACATCTTGAAAGAGAACATAAAATAATACCCTTACATCAGCCTTTTAATTAACTATTAATAATAAGACTTCACTGTTTCAGAGCCCAGCAAGTTTCTCAGTGGATGATGTGTCACACTGTTTGCCAGCTATTACAGTGTACTCAGAGGAGCAGCCTTCACCAAAAGCTTGGTGAAGGGAATGACAGAAATATTTTGAAGTTTAGTAGTATATGAACTACGGAAAAAAAAGATTAAAATGTAGGTAGAGAAGGAAGATATGCAAATGATAAGGCAGACATTGATCTTAAACACAAATTATTTTAGTTTGTTTTTTTTTTTAATGTACATTTAGTGGCAAATCAAAACCTGTTGAATGGAGGCACTCTGTTTCCTTAATGCTGCATCTTTGAATAATATCTGGCTTTACCTTAATCAGAATGACTGAGAAAAGGCAACATTTTTGCTGGAGCTACTCTGTGGGCATGGTACAATGGAGTTTATTTATTTATTTACATTTCACAAAATAAAAGGAGTTCTGATAATTGCAGAAAAGAATAGGGAAGCTTCTGGCTTGTCTGTGTGTCTCGGTGGCTGTACAGGATTATCCTTCATGCTCTGCTTTACAGTGACAGCAAAACAAGCAGACACAAGCCACCAGATAAAAAAATGTGTTTCTTTTTTTGCTTAGAAAAGGAGTTAAGTAATTTCCCCATGCTGTAAGAACTGTGACACTGAAAGAGAGCGGTGAATTCCATGCACCAAGACTGGTGGTAATATAGACCTTTGCAAGAAGTTATATAAGCTAGAGCACTGCAACACAACAGTTAGTATCAGATTAATTGCAAATGAATCATTTGAATTATTTCCTTGTCTTCTCTAGAGCGCTTGAATATTCCCAAATAAATAATGAGCTTTGAAAGATATTCATCTCCCCAAGAGAGACAAGTTTCTGTAAACTTGACTTAAAGAAGTATTGCTGCAGGCAATGAAATCTATACAAGCAAACAAAGCCCAGGAGATAGGTTGCCTTCTGGCAGACTATTAGAAAACATTTCTTTAGCAACTTGCTACATTCTTCAAAATAATTACCACTATTATTTTTAAATGGAAATCTTTTTTGTTTGAAGTAGTATTTTAAAAAGCCTCAAGATCAGAGCACACCAGAGTAAATCTTATCACTAGTCCTGCTGAACATGCCTGCAACGGGGCTCATAGGACATAACCAGCCATCTCAGCTTGAACCTGTGGGTTAGTTTTTTTGTTTGTTTGGGGTTTTTCATGAGGGGAGGTGGGGTTGTACGTGGATATATTCTATAAACTCTGACCAATCTGGGAGACTGCAGAGCTTTTCTCTGCTTCAGACCAGTTTGTTCAATGGCTCTTTTTTATTAAAGGCCCTGCAAATGGATTTGGAGGCAAATTCTCCAAACTCTGTGGAAGACAAATGACAATTTATTGCAACACTCTCCTACCATGTTAACTTGAAAAGACAACTGAATGCAACTTTTCATCTAGAATTCCATTGCTGTGGTACGACACCCACCTCTAAGAAGCGCTCTAAATATGTTACATTAGAACTCCTGTTTTATAATTGGAACTACCTAATTGCACTATATAGTGGAGAGAAAATCTGGACATCAGAAGAGGTTAGGCTGTGATGAAGCAAGAGATGTTATGCATGCTGTCCTGGTAGCTCAAAGTCCACTGACAACTAGCAGTGGTCTTACTTGGGGATTTAAAAAATTTTATTATCCTAATAAACCGTCTAAATCTGTGAACTGGACATCTGATCTCTAAAAAATTTCCTCCACCCACAAAACCAATTATGCACTTGCCACTAAACAGCTGCCTACTTCCAACATGCAAGAGAGTACAGAGCGTGAGGAATGTGCCTCTGACATGTCCCATAGAAGATCTAGAGGAAAAATTATGGTTTCTTCATGCAAAATTAAAAAATAGAGTATGGCATAAAATGTAACAGTACCTATTTACAATCACATTAAGAAATTACTGGGCAGACTGTTAACTTCAGCTATTAAAATAATTATTCAACGTGAGAGAAACATGTAACAATTATATTTAACATTGGTTTGTCAGAACTTTCCCATTTATTAAGTTCAGTGACAATGCCTTTAAGAATAACATGATAGAGGAGTATCTTACCATGAAATATAGCAAGAGACAGCTTTACTTTAACCAGAGATTTCTGTTTACTTTAGATGAGCCACTGCAAAGTCTTTGCTATGCTTGTTACTAATTGCAGTGATTTAAAAAGACCTCCACTTTGATCCTGTACTCTTGGGATAGGGAGTACAGTAACTTCAGGACTGAGTTCTAGACACCTCCTTTCGTAAATCTTTTTTGAAATGAGCTATATGGGGAAGCCTTCAGAAATTCAACAAAGTTTTTGATGTGAAGTCCTGAAATCTTTTTTTTGGGGGAGTTTCTATTGTAGCACCAACACAGTGACCCTGCTGAACTATGGGGATTTAAGAACTTGTCCTGCACATTAGATATCTCTATCAAGTAAAAGCAGAAGAATGTGCTGCAATTAAAAATAACATCTTAGACATGACACAAGTGCTATGTATTTATTTTAGACACAGCAAGGAATGCAAATGAATTTCTGCTAACAACTGGCATTCTAAAGTATTAAGTTTTCTTCCTCGATGAAGTTTTCCCATTATGTCTTATTATTTCAGCCAGCATTTATGCTTTTATGCCTTTTTCTTTTTTTGAGGAGATATTCTACCAAAAATAAATAATTAAACCACAGATGAACTGTCAAAAGGGAACATTCATATTTTAACGCAACATTAACATTTTGGTAATTAACATGGCAGTTAATGCTTTTAGCAGATGTAACAACATTAGACTTGTAAATTTTAATTAAAGTTAATAGTTCACGATAGCTGTAGGGATCAGGCATCCTCTCTGGATACTGAAAACATGTCTAATGTGATTAGAAATACTAATTGAAGAAAAAAGGACTGCTATAGTAATGACTGTACTTCTTTATCCTACTAAATTATTACAAACCTGCAGGAAGTTTTAAAAATATATTTGTAGGAGGAAGCTTGAAGAGTCAAATGCTCCCCTTGTAGAAATTAAAAGGGGTCAAAAGAACATTGCAGACATTTCCTGTGTGTTAGAAGAGGGAAAATCATTAATTGAAAGCCATTGCTCCTTCCTTATCCTCCAGAGATCATATTCCCAAGAAATACTATAAAGTTATTTGGTTACATTTCACAACCCTTTTGGATTTAATTAGGAACTAATGTGTTAGTTTTAATTCCCTCAGAGGCTTTGAATTCCAATAGCAGGCAGAGAAACAGGACTGGCACTGGGAACTGTGACTCAAGTGGACATCTCTAGGTTTTAATGCAAGTTAAGAGATTGGGAGTGAGTCCTTTTCACGGCCTGCTGATACATGAATCATTTTAATAACCACAGGGAAAGGATTAGTTTTATTAACGGTAATTACAAGCTGCTAGCCACTCATAAAATGCACCCCCATTTTATAGTAAAATGCCAACAATATTTATTTCACTTGTTCTGTGCATTTTTCTTGTCTCAAGCTGGCTCTAAAGTCAGTAGAAAAATTCCATAGTCCTCATTCTAGCAGAATTGCCACTGAAATCATGTTCTTTCTAAGGTTTCAGCTAATAAAGATTAACACCGGAAATTAAGTTTGCTTTTTTGACTGACAATAGTTATTTTTAGGATAAATGCACTTATTCCCCGCTCATGCCGTTAGCTCCCTTTCTGTCAACACCCTTCCAACATCACCAGAAATTATTATTCATTTGCATTGCAGCACAGGCATAGGCTCCATTCTACCAGGCAAAGTGCAAAGACATGGTGAGAGACAATTCTTGTTTGGAAGAATTGCACTCTAACCAGTTGTGGCACAGGCTGAGAGAAAGGATGCTAGCAGAACAAATGCTAGTTTATTTTCATTTTGTTTTTATCTGAAAGGCTGGAACAAGAGATTAGGAAATTTGGTCAAGCTTATATATATGGAAAGAATGAATAAAGTGATTTGAATTAAATTTATTGAGTAACAATGGAATTGAGAACGTATTGGTCAAAGACACACTAGACTCTGGGTAACCTGCCTACATGCAATGTATGCCCCTTTTTGTCTCGTGTCAGGACTAAATGTAAACACTAAATGGTGTTTAATTAATCATGAAGTTCAGGCTGCCTTTCTGCAAAGGTGTACATTTTACCGAGTTCAGGCAAGAAGACCTGAACTGTGTATTTACAATAGCTGTCAGGTGTATCACCTGGAATTAGACAGTGGATAACACCATACATTCGAATATGCACCTCCATGAGGTCTGTGGCTTCATTGACTTGGTGCTACATAGACAAGACATGCATTTATCTATCACTTTCCTTTGAAAAATCCCAATATATTTTACAAACTTCTAAATTTTACCTGTGTTACTATGTAAGGTAACTTGCTTCTATGGACACCCCAGAGTTTCAACACTGGGGGTACCATGGTGTGGATGTCTGATTTACCCTGGGTTTTATTCAGGTGGGAGAGGAAAATTAAAGTTATGGTTAAGGTTTCCATAATTTTTTTAGACACCACATTCTCATTCCTCATTTCCACCACTAAAGCCAATGGGATCTATATGCATGGATATTTAATTTATTTGGCTTAAAATGTAATGGCTATGACTTTTCATTCATAATACTGCATTTTTGTTTTGTAGTATTATAGTAATAATGCCTCCAGCATAACAAACAGGCAGCTATAACTTCCTGAAGGAAAGGATGAACTTGACTAAAGTTTCTTTTTTTCTTTTTTTTTTTTTTTTGTTAAAATTCCCAGATCCAAAAGCTAAGGCCCAGGTCTTCAGCTGTGTAAATCAGCATGACTCCACTGAAGTCAGAGCAGCTACACCAACTTACACTAGGTAAGAGTCTGAACTTCAGTGACACCAGATATACAGTTTACAGGTTTTATTGGCAAGTACATGTTTATAGACTTGAAGGCAGTTTCTAATTCTGTGTCATATCGTAAACACTACCACCTTGGACAAACAGAGAGAACAATTATTTGGAAGCTGAAAGTCTTACCCACTTCTCTAAGAGTTTCTTTTATATGAATATGTTTCTGCTCTTCTGTGAAAGAACCCCATGCATGTGAAAGAACCTCATGCATGAAGGACCATTGCCAGACAGAAGTTAGATAGTTTCTACCATTAGCAAAATGTATTAATATTCAGATTCTGGTGTTCAGAGCAGGGTAATCAACTTACAAGGTGGAAAATTGAAAAATAGATAAAGGGAATACTTTGCATCGCTGATTAGTCACATAGTTCATTGTCACATAGTTACTGAAACTGTTACATTTGTAATGTTCAAAACAAGTTGGACCTTTAGATAAATGTAAAGGCTAACTTAGCAAAAAAAAAGAAAATCTTGGGAAGAACAGTTTGGGGTTTATGATAAATATTTTTTAAACAGGAAGAACTGAGGTAAGACATAATACAGATGAATATGTCTGCTGCTGGTTCTTGAGCAGTCATTGCCATCATGTGTAAATGGCAGAACCAGCCCTAAACTGCATTGAACTTGCAGCCTGGGTGGTCTGTTACTGACATTACTAAAACGTGGGTGAGTAGTCCTGCCCTCAGGGAACATGGGGAATGCCAGGAGATGCTGAGGGAAGATGTGGATGGACTGGGGTATAAAAAACCTGAAGCCTACTCATCTAGCTGCAGTGAAGTGGGAGATTGGATGGACAGGACAGCCTGTCCTACACTGAGATCAGCCTGTGGTCAATTAACCTGCACTAAAATGTAGTTTTCTTTATTACCAGGAAGCTAGGTTAGGCTAACTGTGCTCACTACAAAATACAAATATTTTCTTCCTTCAGTTAAACAACAACACATGTATTAAGATAATACATCAAAATAGCAGTGTGCTAGAGCAAATAAATATTTTGAAAAAAAGAACTGTATTTAACTGTGATTATGTATATAGAACCAAATTTTAGGAAAAGGTATTGCACAGTATTTGATATAGCTCAATACTGATCCTTTCTTTTTATTGCAATGCAGCTTAATTTCTCTGAGCAATTTTAGTGAAGATTTGTAGAGAAGTTTTACTGAAATACAGGAATCTCCTATCATCCAAGCTCCCTGTTTCCATATACCTTTGCAAAAAGTCTCACAGGTTTCTGTGGTATAAAGGGGTTCCCTGTAGGAACCTCTCATACTATCCACATAGGCAAACCGTTTTTCTATCCTGCAGGCTTCCTGCTTCTGATGTGTTTGGAAGAGGTTTTACAATAAAGTTTTATACCATTACTAACATTTTCCTTCAAATGCTTTTGGTCTGCCTTTTATAGTTTTACATTTAGCTTGCCAGAGGTTTTGCTATTTTCTGTTTTTCTCATCTGGACACAATTTTTTTTAGGAGTTCCTTTTCCTTTTTAATAATATCCTTTATTCTCATGTAGAGCTCTGCTAGTCTTTTGGAGACCCTCTAACTGGCTTTGACAGATGATACATACTTACTCAGAAACTCTAATACAGGTCACTTCCTCCTAATTTACTTTTAACAAACTTCCTTGTTTTTATGTAGTCCTCTTTTCAACATTCACTGTTGCTATGGTAAGTTTATTTGGCCTTTTCACTTCTACAGGGTTTTTGAATTTGAATATATTATGATCAAAATTCTAAAACAGTTCTTTGATATAGAAATTCTGAAGAAGGCCTGGTGCCCTGCTCGATACAAATCAGGAGTTCTCCAAGCTCCCCTGGATTGCTCTGTTTAATGATTTATGTTGTCTAAAAGCTTAGTTTCTGCATAAAGCCCTATCATAATATTTATCCAGTGCAAATATAATGGAGATCTCTTTACTCCTGCCTTCACAGCCTTTCTCATTTCCGAATCCATGTCACAGGCAGCTATCCTAGCCTTTTTACTGTTAGTAACAAAGAACCAGGAAAGAGGGAGACTTTTCAGGCTTCAAGGACTTAGAGCAGAGCAGTTGCTCCTTTTGATTAATTTCCTGTAGTTTATTGATTTGAAGAACCTGAAGAATTGTTAACCAGTGAGCTGTTATGTTATGCTCCTATCTCTGTGACCTCGAAGACATCCATCCCCATCCTCCACTGTCGTAGTGAGCTCTTTTGCCTGAAAGTTTTAAAGTTTCCAAATCTATATTTCTCCTGAGTCTTCAGTTTATTCTGTTAATGAACATCTCAGGAGTCTCCAGATGTACAGAGCCCTGGATAATAGTGGAAGCAGGTTAGGAATGATCCAGGGAGCTGGGCTAAATGTTTGAATTCCTGGTTGATTTTTATATTGTTACCTAACACTCTCTAGGTGCTTTCAAGTCTAGCAGCTTAGTCCTGACAAAGGACACTGTTTTCAGAGACAATCCAAGTGTCACATTGCCATTCCAAATAATACCCTTTGTCATCATTTGATATTTTTGATATTCTCAAACCCTGACTATACTTATAGGTTATATATACTCACAGATTTCAATTAGCAGAAGAAGACTGGTGCAGCTTTCTTAAATCAATGCTGATATGTAAAGAGGTTAATAATAGCACAGCTAATGAAGTGTAGCATCCACTGATAAATAGTCCTTGGTCCTTCTGTCTCTGGCCTGTTCAATTCCAGGTGTAAAGCATTTGCTGCCAACACCTTCAGAAGCTGGTAAGACTTAGGGAACAAGCCATGTTCTCCCTCACAGACCCCTAATTCCAGAATGTCTTTGTCCATTTTCTCTAATCCTTTGCAAGCTGGTTAGGCAGTGTCCCCTCTGGCCTCTGAGAGAAGCATTTGCCAGAGATAAGCCTGCTCCTTAACAATCCCTAAGGCTACTGGATTTTCTGGAGCCTCTTCTGCCTTTCTGATTTTGTTTGATATAAAGTCTCCATTACCAGGAATATTAGACAAATTTATTTAACTGTGAATGTGCATTGAAAAGCAAAGAAAAGCATCCTTCTATAAATAAACATTTGTACAACCCAGGTCTGAAGAGGATCTTCTGTGGTATGTGGAAGATGTGTCATTTGCAAATTTAAAATTAATGGGGGCAGTGTAGTTACATTTATATGAAAGCCTGTTTGCCTGGTTGTGATGATGAACTAATTAACTAAAGCAGACTCTTCATTTTTAGGTTCTTTGAGTCCCAAGCACCAAGAATAAAATGGAAACAACCATCTTCTAAGAAAGATAAGGTTGGAATACAGGAAAGAGAAGATGTTTCAGCAATTGGTAATGTCAGGCTAAAGTAGCCATTGGATTCAGGTGACTAAAGAGAGAAGTCAAAATATTATTCAACTGTACAGTGAAAAAACAGCATGGAGAAAATCAAGGAAAAAGAATGAAAGTGAAAGAGCAGTGAGTATAAAAATAGGATGAAAGAAAAAAAAATCCAAATACAATCAGATTAAGCAAAGGAAGACAGTGAGAAACCTACTGTAAAAAAGGCAAGTAGGCCCATTCTCTTCTTATGCATGAATGTAGAGAAACCTTCAAATGCTACAAGTCTAGATTGTGAATTGCTCATTTTCCATCTAGTAGAGTCTAGAAAATAGCAATAGCTGGGTATTATAGTACTAATTGCCTCTACCTGTGAAAAAATGAGACCTAATAAGACTCAGTATTTTACACTCAGCTACACACCAAATAACAATCTCTCCTTTTTCCATCAGAGGTTTTGCAAATAGGTGACTACCTCACACAACCCAATTTCTGGTTGAGGCTGAAGAGATTTTTGGAGATGGAAAACAGTTAGTGGAATTGCTGATTGTAATTATTTTGAGTGACTTCTTAACATTACATGGCAGATCTATCAAGTTTTCACTCTTTGGTATGTGGGGAGCCCTGAAGCATTGCACTTTCTACAAGAAAACAATCCAGGGAATTCTTGTTCGAGAAACTGCATTTGCAAGATAGTTTATCCACCAAAAAAAAAAAAAAAAAAAAAATCTCTTAATTACAATTCCAATTCATTATTTTGGACTCTCTTAAAGAAATACAAAATGCACATCAAAGGGGAAGGTTACAGGGTATGTCTGATTCCACAGCCTGGGTGGTCACCTTGTTACTATGGCCAGTGGCATTGAGTGCCCCAATGCTAATACAGAGGAAATGTGCAGAATGATTAACAAATCAGAGACATGAGAGCCAACAAAAATAATTTCCTTTCAAATTTCATTAGACTTTGTATCACTGGAGACATTGCAGATGTCTCAAAGCTGAAAAGTTTGCCTCAAAACCAGATAAAATTTTGTACACAGGGAGGCAAATAGACTTTTTCCAGACACACTGGCCCATTTCCTACTTATTTTGCAAGGTTCAAATCAAGTTTTACTTTACCTGTTACAAGGGAAAGACTGCAGCAAAACCTCCAACCCTTATGAAAACTTAAGTTTTGCTTTGGAAAAATCAAGTACATCTGACTCAATATAATTTTAAATTACTGTTTTCTCTTTTTTAAATTACTGGAGTGCCTTTTACAGAGGGTTCCTACACCTGAGATAAAAGTTATTTGATCACAGTAATCCATAACCTTACTGGGGAAACTATGATCAGCTTTCATACTGTTTCCCCATCATTGGTTCTTAAGGCTTCTCTTCTGTGTAGTTAATTGCCTTTCCTTGCACTGAAGCAGGGTAAACTTTCAGGAGCCTAAAAAACCGTACTATTCTGGAATTCAGTATTTTTTAATCTACTTAAACCCAGTACTGTTGCAAAGTAGAAACTGGAGGAACAGGACTCACCAAGAGTCTGGTCTTTTTTGTTCCCGTCACTTTTATTTCCCCCAGTATAGCAAAAAGGAGTTTGTGTCACTTCCAGCTGATGTACTCAGTTAATATCGAATGTCTCGCAGAGTGAGTATCACAACTCACACACAAAATGAGCAAGTCTGGTGGCATGCTGCGTTTTCAAATCTGGCTGGGCCCAGGCCTTAGACCAGTGCTGTTCAGAGCAGTGCAGAGGGACCAGTCCCTGCTCCAGAGGCCGCACCTGGTGTCCCTCCCGCTCCCGGCCACTCCTGGTTCGGCCCGGGGCGAGGGGCGCTTCCCGTGCCCGCTGCGTTACCGCAGTGCCCGGGCCCCGTGAACTCCATGGCACGAACACGCTGGGATAGGCACTCCCTGTCTCACCGCATTTACAACCCCGGTCANGGAGCGGCGCGGGGCCGTTGCGAGAAAGTTTGTGCGCGGCGCTGGAGGGGCACGGGTGCGGGCTGCGCCGCGTCCGGGGCACCGGCACCTGCCCCGCGGCCGGAGGGGCACCGAGCCGCCGTGTGCTGGCAGGGCAAGCGTCGCCCTGAGCCCTGCGGTGGCCTTTCGCCCGGT
>VXAD01004603.1:3262330-3278122 GCA_013399195.1 Dicrurus megarhynchus | reverse complement strand
CCCGGCGGCCGCCCCGCCCCATCCTCGGGGATGCCGGGATGTTTACGGGCCTGGCAGGAGCGGCGCGGGGCGGAGAGCAGGTCGGGGCTGCTGCCGGTGCCCGCGCCGNGCGGCCTCGCCACTTCTGGCCTCAGCCTGCCTGCGGCCCGGCCGCCCTCCGTGCCTCTGCCGCGCCGGCCTCCTCGCGTGCTTGCCGCAAGCGGAACTGCTCTCCATGGTGTTCCTCGTCGTTTTCCCCTTGTTTCCTCCAGGCTTCCGTGCTCTCCTCTCTCTTGGGGGTGGGTGTCAGGCGGATGCTCCCCGGGGCAGCCGAGGGACAGCCCAGCCTGGGGGTTTCACACGGCACCGGGTGAAAACAGCGCCGTCACCGGGAGCCGCGGCCCTGTGGCTGCGAGGGGTCAGCCCCGTCCCGGCGGGTCCGGCGGCCTCTGCCCCGCGCCTCCCCGGCCGGGGCCCTCCCGCGGCCGCAGCGCGTCCTCCCTCCCTCCCGCTGCCGGGCCGCCCTCAGTGCGGGCTCTGCCCGCCCGGCTCCCCGGGGCCGTCCGGGGCTGGGCAGAACGGAGGCCTTGTGGGAAACGCTGGAAGTGAGGCATCCTCCGTCCGGGGAGTGAGTGTTCCCTCCTTCACCTTTCCGAGTACTCAGGCTTGGGTTATCCCGGTACTCGCCCCGAGTTCCTTTCAGTGTCCATGCGGACCGAACCTGCGTGGGTTTAAGGTTCAGAAGTTGAGAACGCTGTTCTTTGAGCGGAATGTGCTTTGACTTGCGCTGCGTTTTGTGAGGAACATCACTACTTGAATGGTAAAACTAAAGATAATCACCATACTTCTGGTGAAAGATGATGGGCGGTTGTGTGTTCATTAATCACACAAATATTTAATCCTTGATATAAAGGTAAAAACTTTCTAAATGTTTTTTCCCTTCTTGCACGAACTGAATGGTAACTTTTGTCACCTTTTGAAGTGATATCGGTGTTTCCTCAGATTGCAATAGTGGCATCACTTCTCCGGAAAGGTCACATGTGCACAGTAATTTCACAGGATGTACAGGATATATTGCCTATATAAAGTTGTATTACAAGCTTGAGATGCAGAAATTGCAATATTTCAATCCATAAGATACATACTTTGGATGATTAGACTGGACGGTTAGATTCACAGATTGGCTAAATCAGGAAGAAGTAAATTTAATTTTTTTTTTCCAGGCTGTTTAGGAGATAACTCCTGTGTTGCAGTGCTGTAGAAATATCTGTATTTAAACTACAGACTTACACTGTCTTGAGAGAGACGAAATACAATGGAAAACAGTCATTAGTTCATGGCTTATGGAAAACTTAGGCAGAGGAAGGAAAACTGTTGTGTTGTGGAAAGAGGGAAACTTACAAGCAATATCTGGCAGCTTTAAAGTAAGAACTTAAAGCCACGTTTGTTATTTTTTAAATTTTTTGATACTGGAAGAAAGAATAATATTAAGAGCACTTGTTCTTTAATTTCAAAACATGAAGATACTATATTTAGAAGTACCTGATGTTTGGGTAGATGGCTTGTCAAAGCACATTTGGAGATTGTTCACTGTAAGGATGGAGATACTGCCTTTGTCATAGATGTCTTGTATTCAACATACCGTTTAGTCGTTGCAGTAAAAAAAAAAAAATTGAGAACAAATCAAGATATTTTCTTCAATCAAAAATCCTTTCTTGATTGACTTATCAGAGTGTCTTCCACAGTCTACACATATTAGATAAGTAGATTCCCATCCTCACCATGGAAGCTTGTTTCAGAAGAAGAAAAACATCTAACATATTAGAGTTCATTGGAAGGCCTGTGAGCAAATGAGAAAGTCAAATGAAAATAGAGTGCAGGAAGTCAGTTGCTCATTTTGCTGTGACGTGTGGTATCTTCAGAACTGTAAAATAGACACGGATGGGCTTATATGGCTCTTTCTTTTTTTGTGCGAGAGTGGTGCTCAGTAGCACAAACGTAGCCAGTCCTGTGTATTTGAGCACAGAGACAATTTGGTGAGGCAGTTTGTTCATAAATACACCCCCTCCACGTTTAATTAGCTTAGTGCAGTACTCTCTGCATTTATACTGACGCTAAATACAGTTTATTGCCATCAGTGCCTTGCTGCCTTCTGAAGTCTGACATGGCTCCAAACATCTGTGCTGGATGGTTGGTTGAGTTCATGTTACCTTGGAAAGTCCCTTAGGAATAAGTCCAACTGCACTAACTTCTTCTCTACCTTCAAGGGAATATTTTGGTTATTTGATGCTTATCCAAAAATCCCTCCTGATTCCCAGGGAGTGGGATTTAGGAGAGGGTGGGGATTATCCTATGAAGGTTAATACTATGGATATTCATAGGAGTTAACTGACTAATTCCCAGAGAATTTGTTCAGTTTATCTGCGTTCCATGTGCTTTGCAACAGAGATGAAAATAACTGACCAAAATACCAAAGTGGTGATAGGGGCAGCCTTTAGAACACTGATTTGCTGTATTTATCACCATTTGACTTCCCCAGCCACATGGGAAGGAACTGAGCCCTAGACTGAAGTACATCATCTCACTTTGTGTTTCCGTAGTAAGTATTAAAGTGATTCTTCCTGTCAGGTTAGTTAAGAAAGCTGCAGAGAAGCAGTGCTGTTAAAATGAGTTGCTTCTCTGGTGAAGAGACTCCTGTGCATTTGGCTCAGGCATGTGAAACATATCTGTGATTCAGTCATGGTTTTTGTAGCTAGAAAATGCACAGTATTTCAAGTGCTATTACAACTTGTTGGGCATACAGCACGTATTTATGCAAGAGAATTTGTAATAAAATTTTAAACAACACATTAAAAAGAGGAATTTGTAAGAAAATACTATGAACAATCACATTAAAACCTGATTGCACATAGTTAATCTTGGGATATTAGTGACTTTTGTTTTGCATTATAGGTGACAAAGTAAATAGACTGTTTGCATCATGCGGCATTTGGGAGTCTGCATTCAAGCCTCTTCAAGCTGCCTGGAATGATTTATAACAAAGTTATTGCTGTCTTGTTTAATAGCAGTATTTATGTTGGACCAGATGAATTTCTTCACAATGTCATAAAAGTTCATGTAGAGCTTGTAGATTAGATTGTTGCTGAAGCCTTTGGGAGGTATTTGAATTAGGTGCTGTGAAGTGTTGATGAACCAGTCTTTTTCAGTTCATTTCAATTTTCTGTGGTTAGTGTATAGAGCTTACAAAACTACTGATTCTCTGATAGCTGGAAGGCAAACGTATCACAGGTGAACTAAAAGTTACTTCTAATAATAATTAAAAACTTGTGGTGGGAAAACACATAGCCTTCTGCCCTGCAGAGGCCCTTCTTCTATACCCTTTTTGTCCTCATCTGAGAGCAAATCCAAAAAAGGAGTTGTCTTTGCAGCAGTGAACTTCCAGTCCTTGCCCTGACTGAAATTCAGAACTGTGTGTGGGGTACATGGGCTGTGTGTGAACTTTACAGAGACAAGCAGGACTTGAGGATCACCCTGCAGACAGAGTGCTGAATGTACAGCTGGTCACTGAGCGTACTCCAGAACCACAAATTGATCTTGCATCTCTTAGACAGTGGTGGTTTAATGTAAAACATACAAACAGCTGCAAATTTGAGGGTTGGCTTGCCTCTGAAGTGAGTGCTGGCTGCTCCCTGCTTTGCTTCTGGACCCAGGTTCCTGGATTACTCGCTACTGTCATGTGTGCTTTCAGGAGTCCAGGGTAATGCTGTTCAGAGGCTCACAGAGCCTTTAAAACATGGCTGGTGTTTCTTTTCTGATTCTTTATAGTGCTTCATTCACTTTATCATCTTTGGGGTAGCAGATTTTAAACTGTATACTACAGATAAATTTTTTCAGCTTGAGAATGTGCATCTAACACCTGCAAGTAAGGTGTCTTGTGCTGCTTTCTAAGATACTGAGACATTTCTTTAAGGAGTGTGTGGAATTTATTGTTAAACGTGTTCTACTTCACCTGTAGCAGCATGGACATTGTCAGCCAGAGTTGTTGCAGAGCCGTGTCCACCCAGCCTTCCAATCTGGATGTATTTTCCCTGTACTTAGCCATAGTGGGTTTATCTGACAGTGCTTCCAGTCTTTTCATGTGTCTTGTGTTTTTAACTCTTGTTTGAATCTCAGCTGTTTGCACTTTTAGTAAAATCTCTTCAGCATCTTGATGAATAATTTGATTTTACAGATGCATTTAAAGCTATGCCCTCATTAGGACTCCCTCTCTGTGTGAGAGCTGTGTGGTTTTCAGCTTGTAAGAGTTTCTAAATCATGTTTTAGCTTCCTTTATCTGAAAATCTTGGGTGGTTTCTTTTTTTTCTTTTATTTTCGTTTCCTTTTTCCAGTTTAACTTGTTATCCTGCTTCATGCTCCTTCCATTTATTTTGTTTCCTAGTTCTACTTTCCTGTACAGTATTTTGTTGACAAAACTCTTGGCTTGGTGTTGAGTGAATCGCCTTCTCTCTGTTCTGACTCTTGCCTTGCAGTTACAGCTTTTTTAAGTGCTTGTTCACCTCCCTGCTAAGGACGAAGCACAGCTAAATGTGGTGAGCTAACTTACTAGCACACTGTTGCCAGAGGGAAGATGTTCTGTTTCTTCTGCAGTCCCTTTCATACATCCCCCATCCCTGAACTTCCCCTTCTTACTTTTTTCCCTGGTGCTCAGCAGACTCCCCTGCATGCTGGTTCTGCTCACTGCTTGCAGAGCAGGAGCCCAGCTGCATTAGGGAATTGGATCAGCAACAGGGCCAGAGAGTTCAAGAAGGCAATGTGGCAGAGAAAGTAAGAGAAAGATAGATCTTTGGTGTTACTGAACCGTTAGACTGACTTGTATAATTGCATGTTAGAGATGTAATTTGGCCGTAGATTCAGCTGCTCTAAGTTACCTGGGGCTAGAGCAGTCCTGTGTCTTCTTCCCCTCTGTCTTTTGCCATCACAGTTCTGTCCTTGTCTCTGCAATGGTATGATTCAGGGAACTGAATTGGGAAAAAGTGACTTTGTCAAGGTTTAGTTTTCAGCTAGTTCGATTTTGCCTACCAGGAGTCTGGGTAACTATAGCAACCCCACTGGAAGGAAGAGGGTTTAGGAGTCATGGCTGAAGGCAGGGGATGCGGCAGCATCACATCGTCAGTTCACGCTGCCTTAGAACTGCTTGCTTACAGAGGCAGGAGCACAGCTGAGTGTGGTGTGGGCTGAGGGTTTGCATACTTGATGGTATCATGTTTAGATACAGTGCGTTGTTCCCTGCCATACTTTTCACAGTGACATTATTATGATCTACCTATGTCCTTTATAGCTGGTTATTGAGTATGAAGAAATGGGTTATCAAATTTCTTTCAGGTGAATAGAAGCTAAAGGGAAAATGTAGAAGCTTGCTGTTCAAGCAGTTTCAGTTCCTGTTTCTTTTTCAGTTCATAAGAAATAACAAACAGTTCAATAAAGGGCAAGTCAGTGCATGTATAACCCTTTGGGAGCACCTTGCAAGATAAGCAATCTACTTGAGTGACATAATTGAAATGGAGAGGGAGAAGTAAACAAACTAACTTTTAAATGGAAGCAGACTTGTGAAGCAGGAGAGCTTCAACTTTGGTCTTCTAGTCAGACAGCATTGACAGAGCAAACTCTTAGTAGTTGGGGAATGACAGTGACTGGCGTGTGTGTTTTCAGGGCTGGAGTAAAAATAAGCCTGGTAAGTCTGGCCTAATGGATGAGAAAATTGAGTACGAACTCTTAGTGTATTCCCTTTACTTTTTTGCAAAAGGTTTATTTGTGTATGGCTGCTCCTGCTCTTGCTAAAACTTTTACCCCAGCTTAACTATATGTGTGTTTTTTGACTGCTTTGACTGGATTGCCTATGAGTAGAGAATTTGGACTTAAATTTGCTGGAAAATGCAGTATTTCAAATTAGGTAGTTAATATCTATTTGCAGATTAACAACTGCTGGGAATTTGTGTTGTTCAGATTCAAGGCTGTCCTTACAGAGGGGAGGAGTGTCTTGCCATCTTGTGGGGAGTATTGATCTGGCTTTTAGGAACTGCTTCTAAAGTAAAACTAATCCTTCCTGAATATAAATGTATATGGATCTATATTGAATCATTTCAGAACTTTAGAAGTTGCATACACAGCTTCTCTCTGATGTGGATGCTTCTGCAGAGAATATGACAAATGGGTATGTGTTTTCTACACTTTAGAAGACTTTTTTGGGTTTTTTGGACAATGTGAAGCAAATATTTGCTATTAGCTGACAGTGGTAAAAATGAAATGTTCTGTGTACATACACACTTAGGTATAGATACATAATATGTGTGTATACACGTGTGCACATATTCTTACTATGCATATATATAATGTTATATGTATGTATGTATACCAGTAGGGATAAGTAACATTTTATTGTGATAATGGTTAACTTGGTCTTCCAGTAGTGAGTTTGCTCTGTCCCTTGTCAGTCTTGCCAGAGTTCAAGTGGGTGTCAGCTTAAATGCATTTTGCATTATTAATGCATGCATATAAAAATATATACAAATATAAACACTGTAAACTGCAGCCTGCCCCTGGGTTGCCAGCACTGAGTGGATGCTGAAGAGTGTTGATCAGTGTTGATGACCTGACAAAGTGTGGGCTGAGTTTGACCACCAAGCCAGTTCCGTCCAGTGGCCAAGTTTTTGCCTTAAAGAGGTAAAGAATGACTGTTAAGACAGTCTGGCTTACAAACCAGTTCTGTGGTTGGTTTTACCCTGCTCACATCAAGCTGAAGGGCCAAGCTGTGACTGCTGGGTCTGAAATTTGTCTCCTCTCACAAGGTCTGTGGCCTTGGAGCCCGGGAGGTTATGTCAGCGTGACTCCAGGTGACAGAGAGCAGTGCTGGGATCAGACTGGCGTGCTTGGGCTGCCTGGCACACACTCTGGGATTAACACTGGTGCGGTGGGCTGCGGAACTGTGTGTCGGACATTCAGGAAAGCATTTGGAAATCTAAACCCATGTTTCCACAGCATACAGCTTTTTTTAGGTTCAACCAGGGTGACTGTTTGAATGTTGTACCTGCGTTTAAGTTGTGGTTTTGGGTAGCTGAAAGTCGACATGTGGTATAAGCAAATGGGACTATTTCTTTAGCCTGTGTTCTTGCCCCTCAGCAGAGGCTGATCCTTATCTTTGAATTTAGTAAAGATAAATGAGATGTTTGCTGATCTAAAATTTTTTATTTTAAATCCATGTTAGATACTGAAGAATCTAACTTTACAAAAAATTTACAAAAAATGAGTGTTCAGGATATTAGATGGATAGTTGTTCCTGGAGAGCCTTGTCTCTAACTAAAATAATCGTATAGTACTATGAAATTATAGTAAAAACTAAAAATACTTGTCTTAACTGATGGCATAATGCAGAAGCAAACATAGTACATTCCATCCTTTGAGAACAGCAGCTAAATTGACTGTGTCCCTGATCAGCACATCCTGAACCATTGTAACTCTGTGTTAGCAATTATGTGGAGTAGTTACAGCTATATTTTGCAGAAAAAAAAGTAGACTGAGCTTCTCAGATTCTCAGCAGAACTGTAACACTCTGAACATTCTTTTAAGTATATGCTCTTTTCCTAAAGTATAGCTGTTTCTGCTTTGACATTGATTACTGTATGTTCTCACTTAAGATGCAAAATTGACAAACAAGTGCATAGCAAGTAGCTAATGGAAACCGTGTATATTGAGCCTATTAATGATGTTTTCTACAGGAAGATGTATTTTTTTGTTGTTGTAGAACTGCCATCTGTTAAAACAATAACATTTTTGCCTAAATACCGTGAAATGTATTTCAGTGTGAATGCTGTATGGACTTGGAGCTATGCAACTAGTTCATAAAAAGCATGTTTCATGTGATTAAGCAGTGCATTTAAGCTTTTTCTCCTGAAATAATTTGATCATGTTTTTTATGGCATAGTTGCTAGACTTAAATCACAAGGACTTCAAGTTTTTCCTAGGTATCTTTTTTTTTTTTTTTTAAAATGTTACTTTAAAATACTTTCCAGTGAAAGGAAAGTGATGAGCTCTGGCTCGTGTTCAGGAGTGGGTCCTCTGCTCTGATTGCACTGACAGCCGTGGGTAGTCCTGCCTCTCCTCTGGCAGGCTGCTGGAAACCACCTGGAAAGCTGAGTGCTGCCTGTGGGACGTGAGCTTGGCGTGTAGGAGTGCGCTCTTGCCTTTTGGGCTGCTTTATTTCTTTGCATAATCTTCAGAAGTGTGGGCAGATACCCGAGAGCTTTGACAGGTGGCCACTGAGGAAGTGAATGAGGACAGCGAGGCCTGCTTGTGAAGGAAGGAAAAGGTGTTACTCCCATTTCAGGCACTTGGAGTTTGATGGTCTGACTTACTGGAGAGGGCTTCTTTTCTACTTTGTGGAGTAAGAGGAGTTGCTATGCCTTTGTGATTCCAAATGAAAAACTGATCCTGTTGTCTGTTCCCAGGAACTTATTCTGCATCCTTTATGTGTAGCTGTCACCTACTGTTTCGATCAACTGAAAAAGTCAAAGATTTAAAATATTAGCAGTTAACCAGAAGTATTCACTGTAATTGTAAAGTGTTAGGTTGTCCAAATCTAAATGATCTTTGTGTTCAAAATGGTCAACATCATGTTTGCAAGACACATGGTTCAGAAAGTTCCTTTTTTTTCTTTTTTTTTTTTTTTTTTTTGCAAATGATGTGGTGAAGGCAAGGAGTCCTTTCCCTCTACATGATTTGAGAGCACTGAAAAACACAAGTTGCATTTGGAGGTGTTGAGGGGTGCTGGTATAGTTGACTCACCTCACCTGTTACTTCTTTTCTGTGAACCTTTATATATCAGGGTGATGGATTGGCAGAAGGTGGTCAGTGTATTACGTGTTTAAAGAGGTGACAGATGTTACAAATAGATGTGTTTTGTATTTGCATTTCAATTTTAAACAAGCATGGACTCTTGGGTATTTTTGGTGTTTTGTCACTGTAAATTAGAACTTGAAAACCATCTTTGGAAGAGACATAATTATTGCCTCAATTGAAATTTAAGGATGAACAGTATCACAGCACTATGTTCTGACCTCTGGAGTTAATATTAAGGTGAAAGGCATGCTTCACAGTGAAAACATTCTTCAGGCAACAAAATCCAATTCTTACTTATGTTTTGTTTTATAGAACAAAAGATTTACTTTGCATTCTTGGCATTCTTTTGCATCTTTGGGATTTTGTATGATTAAAATGCCACATTTCTCTAAAATATGAATCTATCATGCAGTCTTCGAAGATGAAAAATTAAAAGATTAAAATAACTTTTATATATGGACGTAAAATACTTATCTTTGTCTTTCTGCAAAAGCAACGAATCCATGAGTTAATAAATCTTCCGTGCTTTGTATGGTAGAATGTTTTACCTCTTTGGTTTGCATGCTTTTATCATAAAAACAAGCCACAGAGGGCAGAGTGATTGGCAGTGGTAATAATATAACTTCTCCCATTTCTGCTCTTTTCCCAAATTTAACAAGAAAAGAGAGAGATGAATTTCTGAACACTTCGGTCAGTTCCTCTGACCATTCAGACAAGATGAATGGGTTGTGTATTTCCTGAATCAACATACATCATCTAAAAATTTCAGCTTAGATTTCATTAACCCTGGGTATATATTTGCAATAAAGGGTAAAGGTTTTTTTCTGTACTTCTTTTCCCTTGGCAATCTGAGGCAAATGTTTGACCTGGAGGAATTACCTATTGGTGCATTACATGGTCAAAATCTTGAATATTGAAACATATTAGTAAAACACTGCAAAACCTTCAGTAGAAATATTGATGCTATTGAAAAGAGTAAAATTCATATAAAGACTCTTTAAAATAGCACTTCAGAAAAAAATTACTGCCTTCTTAGCAGTGATAGAAAGATCTCTACAACAAGAAACTAGCAGAAGATTCCTTAAGTTTGCTGTACATTCCTCCCCTGGGATTTGTTGCAACTGCATCAACCCCTGTGAATCTGCCTGAAGAATTTAGATGAAGTTTTGTGACAATGGTTTTATTTTCAGTGCTGTTGTGTTATGATTTCTTGCTTTGGAGGGGAGGTTGTATGGGAGATGTTTTAGAGCTTGTAAAAAGTGTCAGTATTGGTGTCCTAGTGCTGGCTGAAAGATTGCCTAGTCAGTGGTGTGCACTTTCTCTGCCGGCTGATTCCCCCTTTCTCAGCATGATCATTCTGACAGTTTTGGAAATCTTGGCAATTCCTACCTCCTCTTCTCTGCTTCTCACTGTGGTTTGATAATTGATTTTTTTTTTCTCTTGACCTGCCTGAAATGGCATTTTTTGGATCTCCTTTGTCTTTGAATCAGTTACAGGTAATACAAAACAACAGGAAGTCCCAACCTGTATGCTTTGTATGGAAATATGATGGATGGGAAGGCAAAGCCTAAGGGGACCTTTGGTTGCTCTGGAGGGTGGCTGTGGTTTGGTGTTAGGAATAGCTGATGGAGCTGGGATGGCATGTGAGTGACTGCTTTCAATGGGCCAGGGAGAACAGATCGCTAATGACTGATGTGTGTGTGCAGCCCACTGCTTACTACACAAGGGCAGTGCAGGAGAAACTCCGCAGAGCTACTTGGCGACTCTTTTGTCTGTTAGTGATGTTACCACAACAGTGCTGTAAGAATGACAACAGTACTGCGAGCACAAGCCATTCATTAGTTTCTTGAATGTTTTGCAGTTGGCTTTGAAAAACTTTTCTAAGGTATTCTGCTTTCTGTTGAGAGTTATTTCTAACCCTTTGAATAGTCTAGAGAAATTACTGGGAATAATTTGTGTGTGTTTTAACAGCTATTGGAATCTGTGTGGAGTGTAAATAAATAGCTTTGTATGTGGAAGTACATAGGTTTAGCAGAATAAATTTATTACAGCAGATTTCCTCATGTTAAACATTAAATGGTGTCAGAAAAAATGTTCTGTGTCTGTCTGTAGAACATTCAGGATTTGGAGCAGAGAATAAGAAAACAATAAATTGAAAAGCAAGGATAATATTCCTGTCACACACATGATTCTTGTTCCTCTGAGGGTCTTGGCAGGTTTGACCAGGTAATAAGCAGGGATACTTCATCTTTGCGTGGTGTAAAAGTTGTTCAGGCCTTGCCTCTTAGTTTTGTATGAAAGCTTATTGCATCGTTTGCATTCGAAGCTGCCAGTGAACTTTGTGTTTTGTTCATCTGAACAAGGCTGGCCCTTGTAGGCATCAGTAACAGTGGGTGCTGCACCTGCTCCCCCTCAGGGGTGCCTAAGAAAGGATTCACTTAGTTGAGACAAAAAAAAATCTTACGAGCATTTGCATTTTTGTCTCTCCTGTTTTTCCTACTAATGATTCAGTGCATTTTGCTACTCTTACTGCTAGTCAAAGCCTTGTGTGTCTATCTTGGGAACATGGCAGGCATCTTTCCTTCCATTTACTGATGGGAAATGAGAAGCTCACAGTTCAGAGTGGAGACTGTGCTTCTAACATGGTATTTCAAAGGCCTCTTAAGGAGCTTGTCAGGATGTATTGTGTACATGTTTAGCATTTTTTCTATTTAGATGGAACTGTTCTTGCATACTCCCTAAAACCTACAGATAAATCAGTGCAAATAAGCAGTATGTGTGCTGCAGTTGTAACTCCTGCTGATCTGCTATTTCCTGTGCTGCCTGTAGGTCAGACATCTACATGTGGTTGGTGCCCCTGAAGTGTAATGGGATAATGCAGCTTTTATCAGACAGAATCATTTGTCTGGTGCAAGTAGTTTTAATGTGAATTATTAAATAATAAATTCAGGTGCCTATAGTAATTTATTTTGTTTCACAGATCAGCTAAGCATAAGAAAACCTCCTTCCCCAAACAGTACAGAGCTGGAGTAGTTAAACGTTCCTAAACTCAAGCCTACAATTGAGAAGATTAATTCCTTTATTCTTTTGCTGATGTTCATTAATCATAAATACCAATTGAATTACAGTGTAATGACTGTATTTTTCTTTTCAGGACATAAGGGACATTGTTGCGTGATAGAATGGATGAACAATCACAAGGGATGCAGGGGCCTACTGCTCCACCATTTCAGCCACAGGTACATATATCTGTTTTTTTAAAATTTTTTTTTAACTGTTACTTATTTCTTAAATAGAGGAAGATAACATTGTTTCATGTGGTAACACAGAAACTGTAAACAGATAGAATGTATTCTGGTGATCTTGAAATTAATTATGTATCAGTCCAGTATTCCATAGAAAATAATTAGTTTTAATTTTTGCCTCCTGCTCCTTCACAGACTTAGAGGAGTTGGGGTTGTAGTGTGAGAAGGAAGCAAAGATGAAATCAGTTGTTTCCTTAAGAGATGTTGAGTTGTTAAACACTGTTTCAAAATTGTATCAGAAATACCATATTTATTTCAGACTGTTGCCTTCATCTGTCTCTTCTACACCTCCTGACAGTGATACTATATGAATTAGTGCTGTTACCTGTTGAAACCGGGCATTAGGTTTCAACTCCACAATCTCCCTGGACCACTTCCCTTTCACAATCACCCTCACAGTGAAAAAAGTCTTTCCTGCTGTTCAGATGAAACCTTCTGTGTTTTAGCCCATGCCCATAACCTCTTGTCCTGTTACAGTGCACCACTGAAGAGAGCCTTACTCTGTATTTTAACACGTGTTTTTCAGCCCACTGATGAGATTCCTCCTGAATCCTCTCTTCTGTAGGCTGGATGTTGCCAGCACTGTCAGCCTTTCCCCCTGTGGTCTGTGCTGCAGAGCCCTGCTGATTCGTGGGCCTGTGCTGCACTTTGTCCAGTATGTCTGTGTAGGGATGGCCCAGAGCTGGACACAGCACTCCAGGTGTGGTCCCGCCAGTGCTGAGTAGAGGGGAAGGATCATCTGCCTCTTCCTCCTCCTGGCACAGCTCTTCCAGATGCAGCCCAGGACATCACTGTCCACCTCTGAGTGTTGCTGGCCTGTGTTAACTTTGGTGTCCAGCGGGACCCCCAGGGTCTGGCCTGTGGGGCTGTTTTCCAGCAGGTCCGTGCCCAGCGTGTCCTGGTGCATTGCGGGATTGTCGCAGCCCACGTGTGGGGCTTCCCACTTGCCTGGGTTGGACTGTGTCAAGGTCCTGTCAGGCCGTTTGTGCAGTCTGTCAGGGTCCCCTGGGATGACATCAGGGCCCTCTGGCACGTCAGCCAGGCCTCCCAGTTTGTCATCAGCAAAGAGAATCGCACTTGGCCCCATCATCCGGATCGTTAATGACAATGTTGATCAATACTGGATTGAACCCACTATTGATTCCTGAGGTACACTGCTAGCTACAGTCCTCTATCCAGAGTCAGAGCCATCAGAAGCTCATTTGCTGTTTGGAATTAAGTGCCTGAAAGCTCTGTCAGAGTTTGTTATCTACAAAAGTAAAACACTTGAGTCCCTTACATCACAAGGATGTTTTGGGAGTGCAGATAGTACTCCCAAACTGCTTCCATATTGTAAAAGGATTATGGAGAAAGATAGATAGAAAAATATGGATTAGCAGTCTGAAGCAGTAGACTCTTAAGTTCCAGAACTTTTGCAAGAGTAGAGTGGGAGCATTTTAGCATCTAAATAGAGAAAAGCAATAATCTCTTACTAGATCTGAAAAGCCATGAAACGAAGGCAGTGTATACATCCCTTACTGTTTGGGGTTTGTTTGCTTGTTTGTTTTTTGGTTGGGGTGTGTTTTTTTGTTTGTTTTGGCATTCCCAAAGCTGAAGACCAGTGGTTTATTATAAAGTCTCTTCTTATATGGAAGCATTTCTCTGCTCAGCATTGCTATTCTGCTCTGTGTTTCCTTGTTTGCCTGTATTCCCCTCAAAATGAGGACTCAGAGCTCTGTTCAGTATTCAGTGTACACACAATAGACTTAAGCAGTGAAACATTTTGTTTTCTGTTTCATTCAATTGCTTTTCCTAAAAATGTCTGGCTTGCTTTTTGGTGGTAACTGACCAATCAGTTTAACTTTTCATGGAAGTTTTTCAGTGGTGTTTTGTAGATGCTTTTTCCTGTGTGGTAGTAGCTAATTTAAAAACAATGATTCACTGTCTTTAGGGTGTTATTTCCCATTAAGTTTTGGATTGGTAACCTTGAGATGCTAGTAAAGAGTACCAGGGTGGAAATCTAAGGGAATCTTCTGCAAGGCTTTGCAGTCATACTTTCAGCTGGTTGTCTGGATAAGTTTGGAATCTGAAGAAACTTTATTGCAGCATTATATGTATTGAATAGTGTAGTTTCCTTTGGGATTTCACTGGTAACTTCTCTAAGAAAATGACTTTTCTACTGCTGTTTCTTGTCTTGGAGCTGGCTGTTAGGCTGAGAGAGAACATGAAGCAAACTGAGTGAGCTTAATTTTATAGGTTAGGAATCCTCACTGAAGGAATCTGGCTAAATGTTTTTAGAAATGTGTGGTGTGATTTCTTCGACAGAAAACCCCAGTTAGGAAAAACCTGTCTGACTCCACTCTTAACTGCTTTTTAGAATCTCTAAATTGTTTTGTTTGGTTTAGTTTTTGAACTGAATCTGTGAGTAATTAAAAAGAAATGATCAAGTTGTTTTTTGAGTTTTATTTTAACAATCCAGATGAGTTTTTGGCTTGGTATAGTGCACTGGCATACAGTGATGGAGCAATACTGAGGAGTTTGCAGTGGGAGAGAACAAGGACCTCCTGGGAAGTCTTCCTCACTGGAGAAAGCGATGCGTGCTGTGGGCTGGGCTCACTGATTGTAAGATGGGATATTTTGGTCAATAAAGACTTCGTTGGTTTCTTCAGTGTTGTCTTTAACAGATGTGAGAAACACACTGCCTTTTTTTCTGCCTGCCTAGGTCAGTACTGAAGTTCATCAATACTCTATGGGGCATGGAATGCTTTTGAAAATACAGATTTCAAAGATGATGGGAACTGAATGCAAATAGAAAGTTTTGGAGAAAGATTGAAGTAGAACATCTCTTGAGAGCTCTGGCTGAAGTGACAGCTACTGTCTGGCATATTTTTAGAGGTTAACTGTGAATGCCTTGTACTAATTTCTGTGGCCTTTCTGTGGATGCTTTCCTTCCCTGGCAGTCCTTTGCTAAATTGTCTATCAGCTGTTTTCTGGGACTGAAAGACGTCTGAAAATGAGTATGATGGTTTCTGTTGAAGATTGTCTCCATTTGCTTGTCATATAAATGAGCTCTTAATGCCATGATGAATTAATTAGTATAGCATGATGTTTGTCTTTTCTCTAGTAGGAATGTTTAAGCCTATCTTTCCCCACATTTCTTTGTGCAGGGTTACAACTGAATGTATGGCTGAGATAGGAAATTTACAGGAGTCTGTTCAGAGCAGGAAAAAGAATAACATTATTGCACTTTTAATACATTGCTTGGCCAAAAGTTTAAAAAATGGATTTGAAAAGAGGAACCCACCCTGGTTATTTTAATGTTGTCAGATAAATATCTCTTCCATGGAAACTGTAATATTCTGAGTGCTCACTGATTTGCTTGGCGAATACAATGTAATGTGATCATTAGTGAAGTGTATATAATCTGTTCTGTTACGGTCTCAGACCGAAGGAAATCTTTATCCTGCACAAGCTTATTCTCCACAAATTGCATTGTGGTGAGGAGAGACCCAGTGGTAGTTGGAGATGTGCAGCTATGTTGCTTCTCATGTCAGCTCTCCACATCTAAATTGTATGACAGGACAAGGGAGCAGATGAGACAAGCTGTCACTCAGCCACGCTGCCCTTTGAAGAAAGG
>VXAD01004603.1:2994830-3259830 GCA_013399195.1 Dicrurus megarhynchus | reverse complement strand
CATTTCTGTGATTTCCTGTGATTTCCTGTGTGCTGTAGCACCAGGAGGCAGGGCTAGTCCTGGCAATCATAAAAAAGGAGACTTGGTTCCCCCTTCTGGGAGAACTGCCAGATATATACTACTTCAAAAGCTGAAATATATTCTAAGAACTTTGATCAACAGTCTTAAAACATTAGGCTAATTCTTCCTTCATTTTCAGCATGTGAGAAACCAAAAAGGTCAAATGTGACTTGAAATGCATGTCAATTAAGGTGGATGTGGAATGCCTGGGTACTTGAAGAAAGTCATAAAGTCCAGCCATGAAATTTTTATAACAGTGCTTGCGTTAAGAATACAGAGGCATTTTAGCATGTGTACTCCTAACAGTGTTTCAAAAGTCAGTATGTGTAGCTGTAGTCTCACAGCAGACTTCCCAATTCGACAGAAGATTTTTTCCATGTCTGAGGAAGACATCCTGCTGTCCATATGCATGTGATGGTTTCTACAGCAGCAAAGCTTTCTGATTTAATTTTTAGTTAATCCTTTAATACTTTTCGAAGAACATACTTGGTTGTTGGTAGGAAGTAGTGTTAAAAAGTTGTGTCTTTCCCAAAAGGTTTTATCCTGACAGGCTTACAATTGCCTTCAAGTGTCCCACACAGGTTGTTGGGTTTTCCATTGAAAGTTATTACCTGGTGCACATCAGGAGGGGCTGTGTTCTGTGACCCCTAAAGTCACTTTCCTTGTGGAGACTGGATGTGTGCAGGAGATTACTGTTTGAATGGAAAGTGAGACTTGCTTGACTTGGAAGGGGAAAAGATTCCTTAGCATGTAATGACACATTACCCAGAGCTCAGAAGGCTCGTGGCAGCACAGAGTGTTTGGCACAGCCATTCCAGCTTGCATAGTTGACATCTAGAGCTGTTCTTTTTGGACAGAAGACCATCCTAATTGTTACTGTGCTTCTGTGACCTTTTCTAAAATTTCCTAGAAATATTTTTGGTAAATATAGTTACAATACTTACTTTCACTATAAAATTTGTTTTCATAGATGTCTTTTGCTGAGAAGTAATTGCTTTTTGGACGAGCTGAAAAATGGGTCTGCTCTATGATGGTGCTTCTTTTGATTTCAGTCATGTTTGATTGTATTCAGATTAAAATACTCCTTTTTTTCATGTGCCTTATTAATGGAAGCTCGGCATGGACAAAACAGGAGAAATGTGTCTTTCAGTTATGAGAGAGAGGCTTTATTCTATTTTAGACCTGTGCATGGATTTCACTCTCTACATTAAGACAGTATCTCTAAGTGCTCTACATTGTTTTAAATAACGTAACTGAGATCTGAACTTCTACTTTTCCATTATCTGCCCATTCTCATCTCACATCTTCTCTACTGCTTGCTTTTCTCTCCAGTCTTGCAAGTCATATCTGTTCTATCCCCTCCCCATTTCATTTTTCTGGCTGGGTTAAGTGTGTGCCTGTTTCCTTTATGTGTATTTGGTAATGGCACCCCATGTGTGTCTCTACTGTCAAGGCTTAGAATCCTTCAGTTATCCTCTTTTGGAGTTGCAGGATCTCAGGCCATTATTTATTCCAAAAGGATTGCCAGTTTTGAGTTCTTACGAAGCTTTCCAACAAGAATGTTTATTTTTCACTAAAAAAATTTTATTTGGCTGAAATATGTACAATATTGATAAATGTTATATTAATGTGTACAAAATGTATGTTTGTGGAATAAAATGTGAGCAGAAGCAAGTAGCAGTAAGATGCTGTGGGAGAAAGGACAAGCAGATGGTGACAGAAACCACTCTTCCTGAATTTGTAGTTGCTGCTGAGTCCAGATGACAGGAAGAAGTCGTATTCTTGATTTGGTTTTCATTAGGGTATGTAGCACAATGAGAACTGTTTAACTTGCAGGTTTTTTTAATAGTAATTTAACCAGCAGAATTCACAAAATAGTATGTTGGGTTTTCTTCTTGTTGGACCCTTTGTGCTTCATCCTCCCATGTTTGATTTGCCTTGTGTAATTAGGAAAGTAATAATTAGATTTTCTTTTTCCAGCATAGAACTGTTTCTGAGATGCTGTTAAAATATTACCTAAATAAGAACAGAAATAAAATCATATCTTCACTACTTATCTTTTATAAATGTCTAATCTGTATTTTGAGTTAAGGAAACATCAGAAAAAGATCAGCCACAAGTAAATGGTGACTGTAGCAGTATAAATTGCAAAGCTTCTGGGTAAGTTTCTTAACACATGCTAAGTCTCAGGTCCAAACTATCCTGCAGATGGTGCCTGAGGAAGCAGCAGTGCCTCTCTGCTGCTGCAGCTCTGGGTAACCCCTGCAAGGGAACACCTTGGGTACAGTGCAGTGTTCTGAGCAAGGACCACACCAGGAGTCCCTTCCAAGGGCAAAGCAAGCAATTACTAGGTACTGGAAAAATGCTCACAAATCATCCCTAAATGGCAAAAGAGTGGTAAATATCTAAGTTGGTGACTGTAAGGCTGCATGAGTTCTCTTTATGAGCTATTTTTTAAGGAAGCCTTCGCTGCTCAAAATTTTAAATAGTATGTAAAGCTGCATATTTCAACAAAATTTCAGATTCATTGCATTTCTGTCTTACATCATTCCACCTTTCTTTTCCTTTCATTCCAAAATTAGAGGCCCCATGTTAGAGAATCAGACAATGAATCCTTTTATCTGGGACATACATTCATTATTCATTGTGCATTGTCACTGGATTGGTACTTCAGGCCTGAATTACAGTTAATTAATCTTAGAAAAGCACTTGTAATTTCACACTTTATGAAGCACTATTGTCTCAGCACAGCAGTGCTGTGGTGGCAGAATACTCTAATGCTTGTTGCTGTTCAGTATTGTATCTCTTAATATTTACGTGCATTCAGGTCTTTATTTTGCTTACTCCTCTGAAGGTTTATGTTGCAGAAGTCCTGCTTTTGTTTTGGTTTGAATATGCTTTTTGATATTTTTATTGCATACAGAATTTCAAACAGAACAGACATAGGTTTAATTGTTACTTAAATGATAAGGTTAGAAAGACCTTTATCCTTTTCAATACTGGAAAGGAGAACCTGGAAAAGTGTTGGTCTAGAGCAAGTTGAGTCAGGTAGATTCCCAACTTGGCACTTTACTTCAGGTGGTGGATTCGGTTGCTAGCTGGTAATTGATCAGATACAGTCTGGACATAGAAGCTGGGCGTGATGTTTTCCATCAGGTTCAATGTTTCTAAACCTTTTTGCTATGCCGGTAGCTTTCTGGGAGCTTGTATATAAGAACTTCACTCAGGAAGTTGAATTCATGTATTTCAACTCCTTTGTTTAGTTTACACATCTGCATAGGAACAGTTCTTGCTCTGCAGCTTAGAAAGTATTCTAAAAATACCAGTATCTCTTGACAGTACTTACGACTGACATTTCTGGAATGCTGAAAGAAAAAAAACTATCATCTATGCTCACATGAAGGTACTAGAGAAGGGACTGAACTCAGAGTTACCGGTGATCCCTCAGTTGCATAGCACACAGAAGTGTGATAGCTATCAATGTATGTTTGTCCTTCTACTCTCCCTTTGTACACAGTTGATTGCGGGATGAGATGAAAAACTGAGAGCTAAAAAGGTTTATTTCACTCAGTGTGCTTGCTAAGTAGAAAAAAGTCTTCTAAGGGCTTTTAAAATGCTCCTTTAAGTCTCTTCAGCTGTATTTGCGTAATTGTTTTAAGGAGTTTCACAGTAATTGCTAACTAAGGTAAAATGCTTACCACAATTAGACTTTTTGATTACACTCTTTATGAAAACTGTCACATCATAAAAATATTTATTGTTTGCTGCTTATTAGGCTTTTTTATACAATTATAATTCATGTTTAGAAATGTTGATCTTATTATAGTCCTTGAAAATAGAAATTAGGGGAAAAGAATTAAAAGTTGAAATAAGAATATATTACACCGGTCAGTTTTTACTGAGTGGAGTTGGTGCTGACTAGAGAAACATACTTCCAAACTGAATTACCCTGTGATCCTGACTTTGTAAGTGGAGTCAAGAATTTGAATTATTGTTAGTCGGAGGAGTACCTTAGCAGTCTAATCTAAATATAGCAGTTTTTATTGTTAGCCAATTTTAGTGATGATAACTTGTTGTCTAATTACTGCTAGTTTCCAATAATCAATGTATGGAGCATCATCTGTGACCTGAGCTCTGCTGGGAGAAGGATGCCGGTAGTGTCTATGTGAGACTTTGCTGAGTGGTTTCAAGCAGTCGGTTGCTAATGCTTTGTGTTGATCCAAAAGCTTGTTGTTCAAGCCTGTCCAAAAATCCGAGGTTTATTTAGACTTTCATTTTATCTGCCGTAATTTCCTTCAGGCCGTGCAGTTACACAGAGCCGAGCTGAATCTAAAACCGGGTTAGACACAAGTCATTTGACCACAATGACTTTGGTACAGTTAAGTCACTCAGCTGCGGGGCATGTGCTGCTACAGCTAAAACCAAGCTCAGAAAATGAATGCAGTCCCAGGCAAGGCTGGACCAAAGGTTGGAGGTCCTGAGGCAGTGTGTTTCTGGAGTGGGATGAGACCTGTGGCCTGCTGATGGCAATGGTGGTACTGTCTGTGCAGGGCTAAAAGTTGTGTGCATGCGAGAGAGCGCTGTGTGCAGCACTCATGCTGGAGCATAGGCTGACCTTTCAGCTGGGTTTGCTGAGTCACAGGAGCTGAAGGTGGAATTAGTCCGCCTGCAAAGCTATAAACTGATCCAATTGTGATGGAAGCACTGACATCCCTCCACACGGTTACACTGATGGCCAGTCTGCAGCAAACCGTGGGCAAAGGGCAGCTTCTCCTGCTAAACAAACCTTCAGAGTGCTGCCAGGTGCAGTGTGGAGTTCTGACATGCACTTGAAAGGATGTTCTTAAAGTCTTTCATTGCAACTTCCATTTTTCAGGGTAAGATGTTCTTCAGTGTTGAGTCATCTGCTGGTGAGGAAGCATGGAGGTTTTTTCCTTGTGTTTACAGTAACCTCCTTGTGTGAGCTGACATGGCTTATTACACTGGGGTCCTCTGGTCTGAACTGCAGCAGTTTGGCAAAATAGAAAGATCATCTATTCAGAGAGAAAATCTCTGAAAGCTTTTTGCATCTGATGTGATTCAGAGGTTCTGCAGAGGCCATGGATTGGAGGATATTTTTGCCCTTTTTTTGGCTGTTTTTTTTTTTTTTTTTACAAATCTTCTTGTTGGAGGAAGTTAATGTCTGTGAAACTGAAATTCTGGATTTCTGGGAAATGCTATTTATAGTCTCTTGAGGTTAGATCTGGATCAAAATCTGAGAACCACAAGAATGCTAAACAGTAAATCTTCAGATTGTCTGCGTTTGTGGTTGTAAGGATCAAATAAGACTTATTTTTACTGCCTTACTATATTTCATTTAGCTAAGTTTTGAAATACTCAGTTTAGCTGAAGCTGTGACAAATTTGCCAAGCTGCTTATGAAGTGCAGCAAAAGTAGAGGGAGTCATGTTTGTAAAACTTAAGTCTGTCCTTTGGGGAGAGCAGCTGCTTGGTCTAGTCTATTCCATGCTGTTTAATAACAAATTAGAAGTACTGGGAATACTATCCAGAATAAACAAACAGAATTTTGTCTTTCCCATGCCTTGATTCTAGATTTTTCAGTCCTGAGTCTAGGGTTTTATTTTTGTTATTTTGTTGTTGCTCTATGAGAGGTACTGATTTATGTCCCTAGCAGAGGTATAGCTTGTAAAAAAATTTTTCTTGCAAAACCTGTTAGTTTAGGTGTGTAGGGAATTGTTCCTGGAATAGGTAAATTATGCCTCTTGGCATATTGGAAGAACAACCAGTAACAGGTGCAAACTGCCCTGTTTTGTCACACAATGAAGCTCTTTTGATTTGAATCTTGAAACTGTGCTTTTGATAATTTTTCCAAATCTTACAAGGAGATAGTTTGTGTACAGTTTTCAGTCTGAAATTCTGTCCCCAGTTTTGATTAGGTTTTCTAGTGTGTTTGGAGTTGAATCTCTGTATCATTTATAAGGAATGCTCTTAGCTCACTGTTGTCTAGAACTTGGCAAAAATGTGAAGCCTCAGGATGCTCCCCTGTACCTGTTCCCTTTTTTTCCTTGCTTCCTGGTACACTTTCATTGATTGTTTTTGGGGGAGAGTGTATAAATATTTCCATTTCCTGGTCTCTTCTGTTATAAGGAAAAATATTTGATTTCATGCCTTCTCAGTATTTCTTCAGTTAATGTGCTACCTGTAACATTTAGGATTTTCTGGAATGTTTCCTAGGAAAATCACTAGACTCCCTCATGACTGTACCAAACACTAGACTTTAATCTGTTGTCAGAATTATTAAAGAGCAATGCTTTTTCATTCAAAGTGTAGATCTATAACAGATACAGGCTATTCCATCTCCTTCACTAAGGTTCCAACTTCAACTCATAAGCTCTTTTCTGTTTTTTATCAGTGCTACTTACCTTTTAATACTTGCACCTGTAATTTTACATATAGTACTCTTTTTTCCTACTACATCTGAAATTGCTTTATTTCTTGGTGTTAGCATTCCTTTCTTGTGACTTAACCTGCTGTGTTTCTGTTAAGTCCCCCACAGTCTCCTGCTTGAGTAACTGCTTTTAACTCTGTTTATTTCCCATCATCCTGGCATTAATATACAAGTAGTTGTGTGGTGGCTTATTCCCTTTCTTTCTTGTTCAGTAGTTTTGTTGTTTAAGTAAGTCTAGTATCCATTGCAGGCTCTTCTTTTTTTATGGCAGCTCTGAAGACAGAAGATTGGATGTGCAAAGAGAAATAGTGGTTAGTGAAGAGCATGTGTGTGCTCTGTGAGACCTGTGCTCCATGCATGAAGTTTCTAGATGTCTCCTTTCAGTTGATTAAAGGAATGATAAATGTACTGTGCAGAGTGGTAGAAAATGAAGGTGAGGTTTAGCAGATCATATGCAGACTCCCTGATTTGTTTGAACTTCTTGGGAGAGAGGGAAAGAAGGTGTGATTCATGTGAACAGTTAGGCAGTCGGTTTGAGATGACTTCTTTGCAGACATGCAGTACTGAAACTGCTGTAAATCCATAGTTTTGTTTCTGGGGTTGATGGCAGGATATTAAATAGACGTTGTCAGCTGTTGAACTTTTGGTTATTTTGAGCTTATGGAACCAGATACCTGTGATCTTCACAGGACATAATACATCTATTCTTGGTGACTGTCTATCTAGAAAGGTGATGTGCATGAGAAGTTCTAACTGGAAAAGGTAATTTCTTACATGTTGTGGCAATGAATAAAGCTAAGAGTGTCTCTTATTCTTCTGGATAGTTCAATATGCAGACCACAAAGAAGCTGGTGATTTTTTTTCAGTTTTGTTTTGTTAAATGTGTTTGTTAAATTTGGAAAGTAATCACAAATGAGAGAGGAAGGATTCTTACAGGAAGTAGTATTTTGGTAATTTTTAAGGGAAATAGTCAGTGTACAGAGGTGCGCATTTGAGAAAGTGAAGTGAAAACCCAAAAGTGGTAAAAAAGAGTGAAAATCGACATTACATTAAATATAGATGTGTAGAGTTTGGACAAGGACTCTAATGGCAGGAAAAAGTACTTCAAACAAAAATTGAAATTAATGGAGAGTAGAGTAGCTAACTGGAGAAGGTGAAAATGAGATGCATTGCCAAGTAATTTGGAGTAGATGTGAGGTGGGAAAAAATGAAGAGCAGAGATGTCATAACTGTAAAAGGCTGTAAAAGTCAAGGTGACAGATGAGGACTTAGAAAAAAGTGCTCTAATAAACAAATAGCATAACCCAAGTCACTTCTTTGCTGGCAGAAGGGAAGGAAATGGGAGTGAAGGAGTTGGAGATGACAATGAAGTTTTGATCCCGAGAGTAAAGTAATATGCATTATTTAGAATTGAAATGAAAGACTGTACCAAGACTAAGGGAAAAAAAAGGTGTGCTCAGTACTGAAGAATCAGTTTGTGAAAATGGTGTGGCAGAATGGGATAGGAGCCTGAGATTTGAACCATGTATAAGGTGTGCTAAATTATTGCTGTGTGTTGCAACAGATATGCAGAGGTGGCAATTAAGTCATTGGAAAGCTTGTACTTACAATGGACTTGTTTCCTGTGAGGGGGCTAAAAGAATGGCCACAGCACTAAATCAGTGCATCAGAGCATTAGAAATATTTCGTACTGTAATATTACATCTTGCCGCGAAATGCATAATTCAAGTTGCTTTATGGATGCTATGAAATAATGATAATGATCACTCAATTTACTGTATTTTTATCACTTAATAAAAATGTTTTATCTCTTGTGCATAGATATTTGATTTAATGGATGCCAAAGCCCGTGCTGACTGCATCAAAGAAATAGATCTTCTTAAGGTAAAAGATTTGTTTAGAAAATGTGCAACCATCATCAAAAAGTGTGTTATGTTTTTCATAGACGTAGTTGAGGTGTCCACTGTTTTTTGTGTAGAGTTTCTAAAAGCCTCACTTTGAAGAATTTTGTGATCTTGATTTCTGTAAAAGTTAATATCGAGAAGTAAATCCAATAGAATAATGAATAACATTTCAAGTAGAAGTTTCTGCCAAAATTGCAATATTGTGAATGATGATGTCCTTTGTACAATAAAATCCTGACTTCAAAAATTGATTCTATTTACTTCAAAAATTGACTTTGCTGTTTCAGATAAGTTGGATACATACATTGAAGCAAAATTCTTCTAAAATTGCAATGTCAGTCATCATGTAGATCCTAAAATGCCATCCTGTTCTTGCAAAGTATTTGTACATGCTTCTCATCAGCATATACTTTTTGTAATTTGTATCATAGTGAAATAGATTTCAGGGTTTGTTCTGTTTGCCTAAATAAGAATGTTTCCTGTATCAGTCTTAAAACAGTGTGTGCTCTTCACTAAAATGTTAATTACTATTTTGCTTTCTTAGCAACTGAATCATCCAAATGTAATCAAGTATTATGCCTCATTCATTGAAGACAATGAACTGAACATAGTGTTGGAATTAGCAGATGCTGGAGATCTCTCTAGAATGATAAAGGTAGGGATTAACTTTTTTTTTTTTAAATAAGAGCTTGTAATGTTCAACTTTGACTTCTCATTGTGTGTGATCATCACTGGGTGAAACGTAGTGAAAATGTCAGGAACTGTAGAGAAAAGTAAGGTGTTAAGGCTGATTTTTTTTTTTTTTTTTTTAATGTATGCCCAATATTGTTGCTTAGTATTTTTAACACTGCTGCCCAGAATGTGAGTGCGGATGGGGCCATAAGTAGACTGAAGTTATATTAGCACTGGGGAGAAGGAAAAAAGCCTGTAAAGACAAGCACTGTCACTACCATTTAGACCATCCATTTTAATGGCATTCTGGATTTTTTGGCACAATTGTGTTTTGTGTTCCAATATTATATTCTCTGTAATAGCAGTGAAAGCAGAGAACAGGTGTCATACAGCGGAAGTGTTTTCTAGAACTTGAACTGCTAAAAATATTTTGCATATTTCTTTGAAATCACATGAAGTGAGTTTACTGATACATGCTTGTGCATTATGGGTTAATTGCTTTTTTTTTTTTGTAGTTTTCAAATGCTTATTTAGCTAATCATAAAAATTTATCCAAGACCCATTGTATAAAATTCTGTATTCTAAAACTTAGTATGTTTTAAGTGCCTTTTTTAATGTTTGTCATTTGACAACTACTTCCCCTCTTTCCCTTCCCTTTTTCCACTGGGTCTTGGGTCTAGTACATCCTTTTAGCATTTTTTCTTGTATGCACACCAGCGTTATTGCTGTCAACACAGCACAACACCACTGTGGGCACAAACAATGCCAGTCAATTAGTGTTCACTCAGCAGCAGCCCTGCACAGAACACAGTCAGGCTGTTTTGCTTGGGACCTACATGAATAGAGAATGTTAATTTCTTCATTAATGACTTTCATGCTGATTTTTTTTTTTGAGCTTTTGAAGAATATTCCTTTCTAAATTGATAATTGTAAGGTAGGACAGTCAGAATTTAGTTCTAAGCATGTTGACAGCGTCTGTTAATATTTATAGCCAAATGTGATATTTTTCTTCATCTCATGAATTATTAATTCTGTGGGCTTACATTTCATAAAACATAAAGGAAGGTTTGTCTTTTCTTTTGAATGTTCAGTTTTGACACAACAGTTACTAATATGAGTACTCTGTGACAGATTGCCTTATGGCATGTCTGGTCTTATGACCCACTGAAGCTTTTTCTTTTTTCCCCTGCTTTTTTTTTTTTATTATTTAATTTTAAATCCAATGTGTGGCTTTTTCAGTGCAGTTGGCCTCATTACACCTTGTTCAAGTCGGTAGGTATTTCTTACAGGCTCGGTCTTGGAGGCACTTTGTGATTGTCCTCTTAACACAGGGATCATGTTTAATGTAGCAAACTTAGATTGCTGTTTGATGTTAATGACAGCCTATCAGGCTATTATTAAATATGTATGAGGTGTCACAATGCACTGTGTCTTCATGCTGCTGGTGGAGGAAATGATTTGGTAGATTACTTTGACAATATGAGTTTAAATGTGAGGCTCACCAGTCTTAAAAATGTATTTTAAAAATTGCCTGAAAAATAAATTATATGCAATAGTTTAGAATCTTCCTAGAAGCGGGGCTGCCTGTTGCACTATTAAGGTAAATAACTATGTTGTCTTATCAAGACAAATAAACTGCTTGTGTTTCCAGTGTTCTTGCTAGAATGTTGTTCGAAGTTGTTGGAGAATGTTGAGACGCCCCCAGAACAGTGTTTGGGTGCCAGCCTTGTGTGATGTGTAGAGGGGATCAAGGATGTTTTTGAAATTGTAAATGACCACATCTTGAATGACGCTAAAACCAATGTTAATGTGAGGGAAAACTACTTAACTAGTTTACTTGGGTGTTTGTTATGACATTACTGGCACATCAGAGAATACTTACAAGGCTGCTGTGCCTCACAGTGCACCTTAATGAATTCTTTAGTTCTTCCCTTAATGAACCATATTCTTGCTGCCCAGCTTTTATATCGTCCCTCTTGTTACCTGTGAATAATACTCTCTTTGTCCCCATTGAGTAGACAACTGAGGAAAATCACTTGGTGCATTCATATCTATTCTAATAGAATTCATAGAATCTGCTGTATCTCCAAAAAAAAGCAGCAGTGCATTGGCATTTACATATCACATAATGAAATCAGAGGTATCTCGTGTTCTCTCTGCCGCTCTGTTTATGTATGTACATACACAGATTTAATCCACTTTACCTTAATTATTTTTTTAATTATCTCTGTCACAGGGAGATGTTTCAATATAGCCTCCATTCTCAAAAGCAGGAGAGTTCAAAATTGAGGATTTCTTGCAGTACAGCTTTTAATGGCCTATTAGAATTCTTGAACGTGGCATATTGGCATAGCAGTAAAACTGAGAGCGGAACATCCGTGAGGGGGAAATATTTGTGTTTGACTCGCAGTTGGTTTTGCACTGCAGTATGTACCTCAGCACTGTGTAACCCCTGTATGGGCATGGTGAAAGAAGGAAAAATTCTGGATTTTTCTGTGTCAGTGAATTAGGTTGCTGGATACTATTACCTCAAAGATACTACAAGTAAATCATTCTTAGCTATTGTGCTAAGTCCCGGTAGCTCACGGTCTGGTGTTTGTCTGTGGTCTCCACTGCAGAACATGGGATAGTACGTGGCTGCCAAGGTTCAGGGTAGTTCATGAGAACTGGTGTTACCTCATAATAGCACCTCCTTCTGCAATACAATAATATGTCGTAAAGCACGTTTGAGGCTTGGTCCCTTTTCTTATTAGTCATGGTTCTCCTCTGCCACAAACAGTGACAAAGTGAAAATTTCCTGCGGGTTTTTCAGTTTGTTTTCTTTTTTCGAGCAGCAGTTGATATACTGGATAAAGAAGTTGCGACAAATAAAGAAGCATCTACTAATTGAATTAAGAAAATACATTAAAATAATTCAGTAAAAAGAGCTAGTTAGTAAAGTCTGTCCTGAAGATGTTGGAACAAGAGAATTTGAATTATCTTGCAGCATAATTAGCATATTATTTAAGGTTAAATATAAAATTACTAGGCTTGCAAGAAGGGATGTTATCAAGTCACTAAAATCTTGAGGCTTTTCTTACCTCAGCAATAAACTTTTGAGTCTATTTCATTTCTGCAGTTATTTTTAGTTTTTAGGTTCTTCTGGCAAATTATCTTAGTGCACCAAAAAAATGCAAACTTTAAACTGAATATGTCATACAGATCTTGAGGAAGTTAATCATGTTTTGGAAACAAGCATGAAAGCTTTCATCTAAAAAGTTGAAAATATGTGTGCAGCTTTCTCAAGATGTGAAATAACTTGAATTCTACAAAATGTCACCTAGGCACTTCACCCACTCCTCAGACAGCACTTTCTGTGTGTATTTTTTCAACTTTAAATAAAGATAAATATACTATAATTAGCTAGGTAAAATAACAAATATTTTAAAAGACTTCATTGGTATGAAGTTCCTTCTGCTATCTCAAGTTTCTATAGCTAAGAATGGTGAATTCTTTGTCCTTGAACTTGTTTCTTATAGGGTAGTCCAAATGCAGGAATAGTCACTTCTTTCCAAGCAACTGATGCATATCTAAATTGCTCCTTGCAGGAGCTGGAGCTCTGCTCAGACTTGTTTGAAATTTCATAGATTCTAATTTCAATGTTTCACTAGTTGTGGATATTTTGGGCTTCACTGTATGAAACTGCATCAGGCAATTTCTCCTCTCCACATGGTCTGGAATGCACCCCCTCCTTCCCATGCCAAAGTATATTAGCTCTGGAGTTTTTTGAGACTTCTTTGCAGCACTATGACGTTGGCTAGCTTACCTGTGCTAAGGGATAGCCTGCCCTTTTGTGAACTTGGAAGCAATTTTAGCTTCATTCGCTGGCAGCTTTGCCAGCCCTGGGTGCTGCTGCTGCCTGTGTGAAGCAACCACAACTCCACTGCAGCCTGAGTGTGTCACGGCGAGAGGTGACAGCCTTTGGGCATCTGTGGATGTGTCGTAATGGCAGTCATTTGGAAGGGACAGCTGTTACAGTCTGCCTTACCTGAAGTGTTCAGTGCTGAATGGAGGGTCGGTCACTTCCTTCTGAGCTGGGCTGGTGAACAGGTGCAGGTCAGAAACTTGTGCACGAGTTGCATTTGGGAGCTTAGCGGTGCATTTTGCCTCTCTGGTCTTGTGACATGGCAGTGTCTTGAGGGGGCATGTACTGCTGCAGCAGCTCATTCCTTTTTCTGTCTGCACACCAGCTGCCCTGGGTGCTGGATGCCTCAGAGCCCATTATTACCCCTTCTCACTGCAGGGAAGTTGATTGGGTTGCTGGGAATGGAAAACTGTCACTTGTTTTTTGTTTTTTTTTTTTTTCAAACTATTTCCTGGTGGTTGGTGTCCTGGGAATGTGCTAGAGATGTAGAGATGCTTTTGCAGAAAGTAGGATTTCCTGGTAAGTGTTGATAGTACATGGTAGCTATAGTTTGACTGTTTAATTGCAATAGCAGTAATTCTCTTTTGCTGTGATATTTGCAAGATTTTTGGGAGTATGAAGTTAGGGAAGCGTTTGTGTAGGAAAGAGGTGCAGTGTCAGAATTTAGCAGGTCAGGTATTAAATTTTGCATGCCCTTCCCAGGATTTTGGGGAACTTTCAGCTATTAATTGAGGATTATTGTTTAGTTATCCATCTCTTTATTATCCAAAACATTGATCTAAAACTTTAGCAGTTGTAGGAGCTAGTTGGTGTTCCTGTTTGGAAAGCTGGTGGGAAAAATGATGTTTCCTGTGTATTTTGAATGGCAGTGTTGCAGAAGCTGTTTTCTGCCATGCACACACATGTCCAGCAGGACTAACTGTTGGCTGCTAGGATTGCCAAATACTTAGTTGTGTGAAAATGTTTTCAGTTTGTCAAAATATAGCAATTTCCTACTAAAATGCTGTGTGCCAACATTTCATTATAATATCTTGCAACCATGGAATCGGAAATATTCTGTGCCCCTTGTGCCTTGAAACAGTTGTAAAACTCAGGGGATTTTTCTTACAAGGACGGCTGTGAAAATTCACCTAAATTTCAATTCTTCTAGCATATGGGCTTAACAGAAGTTGCTGGAGCATAGTTCCAAAAGTGGAGAGTTTCTGTACGTGTAGAGCTGTGTGAACCTCCTGCATCTATCTCTTGGTGCTGACGTGACCTGAGTGACTGTCAGATCTTCGACCTAGAGCAGGATGGGTGACTGCAATGGCATGGCCAGAAATAGCTTTTTCCAGATGCTTTGGATGGGCTGAAGCTTTCGTGTGTCTCAAGGATGTTTTTTCTCTCTAACAACCCGGGAAAGGGAATAATCTGAGATGAATGTGGGGAAGACAGAAAACAAGGCAGACCGAGGAGTAGGCTGGGACAAGTAGCTGAGTGATCCTTAAGCGAGGAGAGGGAGGATCTGACTGGGAAGACGGAAGACAAGTACGCTTGTACTGGCTGGTTGGCAGTGTTTGAGAGAAGGCAGGCAGGAGATTTATGCCACTGGGAGTAGAGACTGAGGAGTGTGAGAGAATAAGAGCAGTGTATTGAGAAACTGTGAAACGGGGTTTCCAGTACTGGGCATGGGGACAGAATGTTGGAGAAGAGCTGATGTGTTGTCAGAGAACAGGACAGACTGGGCAAGGATCCTTGAGGCAGACAAACTGGCTGCCAGCAGGGAGAGAGCCTGGATGGGCTAAGTCAGACTGGCTGGGAACAGGATGGGATGTGACTCAGTTAAGGGTGTAGCTACTCTGTGTAGAAATGGTTGCATCTGTGCTGCCTTCTTTGCTGCAATGGTCGTTTTCAACGCAGGGAATTTGAAAGACAAAGCTTTTGTGGTTAGTACAATTCAAGGTTTTTCCAAAGACCATCTTTACTGGTTCTTTTCCTAAGGGATACTGTATAAATCACTTCCACCACTGCTTTTTTGGGGGAGTTCTAATTGTTTATTCTGTATTTCTGACATTCAAGGCAAAACTCTGGGTCTTGATTTGTAGAAGTATTGAGCATTCACAGCTTCATTCTGAGTGGAAACTCTGCTTTGAAGATGGACTATTTCATAAAGCTATGTATGTTGAGAAGGAGGTGCTTAAATTGGTGCCAGAATTAATTAACACTTTTGATCTCTATTCTTGGCCCACATTCTAATCTGTAAAGTAGGAATATTACTACCTCATCATTTCTAAGGCCATTTGTGAAGATACTTTATTAATTTGATATTCCAACAATGCACACTAGGAAGCTGTACCCTGAAACTTATATTTAATAATAGGTTATGAATAGTGCACAATAAACAAAGCCTAGAGACATTTTCAAACTGCTCATTAGCTGAGTGTCATGAATGAATGAGTAAAGGGTCTTCTAACATAAAGAAAACAGAACTGAAAACTGCATGCACACACTCTCAAGGGGGAGAAATCATGGTGGCTCTAATTCTGAGATTTTCCTTATACATATATTTATGTCCAAATAATTGACATAATGGTTTTGGAAAAAGTATTTTTAAAGTAGTCTTTTGTGCATGTTTGTGTAGTTTTTTTCTTTTCATGATACTAATTTATTTTGATCTATAATTGCAGATTTTAAAACATGGTATCTGGTTCTTTTGGCTTTCAGCAGTATCTGTGTCTCTTGTGCTTTTTTTTCTTTCCATGACTGCTAGATTTAATTTAAAGAACAAAAACCCCCGTTACCACTACCCCCACGCCAAACCTCCTCACACAAAGTATTTTTATTGAGCATATGGTTATATTTTATTATATAGAACGGTTTGGCACTTTGCTGAAGCTGCATCATTGATATATGTTAAAAGCTTCAAAATATTTTTTTCCTTAGTGTTTTTTTTTTGCTTTCTGTATCACCTTTACCTTAGCTTTTTTCCATACTCATTTTTGAAAAAAGCTTCAAAAGATAGAGTGTAGCTTGAAGAAGCCTTTAATATAATAGGATAGTGTAACACAGGGTGTGCTAATTACAGATCAAAGCTAAACTATTTTTGTGTGCCTTTTCCTAAAGGAGGAACCTGGGGCTTTGAACCAGTCAGGCTAATTTTTGCCACTGACCTTTTTTAAAGCTACTAAAAAACTTTTAAAATTTTTTTTTTTTTTTTTTCTTTTTTTTTTTTTACCTTCTGTAATTAAAAAAATAGTGCATCCTTGTTCAACTTTGTGTATCTATGTTGGCTGTGTAGCAGCCAACATAGATACACAAAGTATATGTGTATATATTTCTACTATATGTAGAAAAGGGGGGCACGTTGTTCCAAGAAGAAGCGTCTGCTCTGTGGATGGAGCTGTGAAGTCTTAAAAGAAAAAGCCAAGGCACAGAGCCCTGGCAGGGTGGGAGAGCTGCTCCTGGTAAGCTTTTCCTCCATCCATGTGTGTTACTGGGGTGTCTTACAGGTGCTCCACTGTCACCTCTGCTGTCAGCCACAGGTAACCACAAGAGCAGCAGCACCAGTTTAGCCTGTGCACGTTACATACATGTGCTGGCAGAATGAGAGCTGGCTGGTCCCCCAGTTTATAATCAGTGGGATAATTGGGCTGGGTAATTGCCAGGCAGCCTTGTTAGTTTTGCTGTGAGTCAGCCATTGTGTGTGTCTGCCACTGGAACAATAAGAATAAGCGAGCAGATTTTCTGCTAAAATAATTAGACAATCAACAGTGTTTTGTCTTGTGGCCAGTTGCCTTCACAGACATCACACCTGAAGATATTGTGGAAGTACTGGCTGTACACAGAGGGAAAATAATGGTGTCAGTCACTATGAAAAGTTAACTTGACAGTAAACTTCATTTAACTTACACAGTCTGTTCCAATAGGCTTTGAAGATTTCATCTCCACCTTTGCCCACTGATTCTAAAATTATCTGTGAACCTTTAAAGAGCAGGGAGAGTTGGAAGATTTTATTAAATAATAGTTCTGGGTACTTTTGTTGTTTGAAATGCTCTGCAAATGATACTTGGGGTTAATTTTAATTTCTCACACAGTTGTGTTTGAAAAATTTGCACTGTCAGTGTTTGCACTATGTGGATAACTTGCTGAGAATAAAGAGAGTTCAAATCTGTCTGCCTTGTTTGTAGAGAAAAGATTAAAAAAAGTTAAGATGATAGCTTCTGTATTTACTGTGTCATGCTATTGCATTTTATTAGGAAGTAGAGTTAATGATTCAAGCATGAGTTTCGTCTCTTCATGCTGTACCAGTTTTCCCAAGGGGATTTTATTGGAGAGAGATGCATGTAAACAAATACCCTTGAATTTAAACATGTGGCTGTGTGTTTTAAGAAGCCCCGCTCAGCAGTAACAGCACAGCCAAGGAAAATGATGCAGTATTGGAAATTTTATATTAGCGGTTCTGCAAGTATATCGGATTTCAGTAGGTGATCTCTATTTCTGAACACTGTATGTCCTTGCTCTTTTGCATCAGCAAAAATGTTAGGTGGAACAGCGGGACTGTAGGTGGGCTGCTCAATAAGGAAAAATGAAATTAATCCTTGCAAAGAAACTTGGCTAAAAATACATATATGTGAAATGACTTTGTGCAGAGCTTTCTTAAGAATCAGAGTTTAACCAGGGGTCTTATAGAGTCTGATTATTAGCATGAAAGAATATATACTGAAATGGAAAACATGAAAAATTTTACTTGCATTCTTTACAGGGCTTATTATTTCTTGTAAGTGAATGTTCTTTTTTTCTGATTGTGTATGAAATAAGATTCTGTTTGAGAAGATGCTTCTGTCTCAATTCTGTGGTGTCTATGCAGCATTCTTCTGGGGTTTTGTTTGTTTGTTTCTTTTTAAGGAAAGACCACAGTTTAATTCTACTGACCTGTCCTTCTGATGCTAGTAGGTACTTCCATTAGTACCATTATTTTGTGTTAATTTTTGTACTATCTTGGTCTTTTGTTGCTCTTGATGAAATAAAGTTTGTTATCTACTAAGATGACAAAGAGAGGAAGATTTAATTTTTGGTATGTTCAGCTGATGGATGACAAATAGTTTGGGTGGGGTTTTTTTGGTATTTGTTCTCTTTTTATAAGAGACAGCTGCTACCCTTAAAATGTAGGCAAATTTGATCACACTGTATATCAAACTGAATGAATGAATCAGGATGTTGTGGGAAGCTCTATTTTTGTTCTGCAGAGAAAGCAAAGAAAAATGGCAGACAACTTGCCATGGTCTAAAGAGATGGGCAGCTGAATTAATCAAGGAACAGAGCCAGACAAGACTCCTGGGATGCTGCATTGCTACTAGAATTGTATAGCTTTTTAAATAGAAAACAAGACTTAGGTGGAGACTTCATTTCTATATGCATGAGTCTCCAAAATATTGGGATAGTGTGGCCCATCTTCACTGGTCTTTCTGACCCTGCATGCCCTTGCCTATTCTGGTTTGTTTCTTTTGTATTCACAGTGAGAACTCTTGCTTGTGCTTCCATAATTTCCTATCATGGCTGCCTGACCTCCTCTTTCCTCTTTGTTCTTCCTGCTTATCCGTATCAAAAAAGGCTCCCAAAGAAACACATTCAGAAGTGGTCAAGAGCTTTATAATGTGTTACTCAGAAGTTCTGTGTAATCACTTCTGCATCTCTTTCCTCTTGGTGCAGTTCAGATTTCTTCCCACTAGTATGTGGTTGTTGAATCACTGTGTAATAAGTCTGTACAGTGGAATATAAAAATCTTCCATGTTTTATATTTTTGTAAGCCATAAATGAAGTCACAAGAACAAAAAGATGTGATCAAGATTCTTATCAAATCATGAAAGAAAGGAAGGAATCTGTTTAAAGTAATGAACTAATCATTTTCATTTTACTTTTCTTCCAAATGCTGTCTTTCAAAAAACAGCTCTAGGCTACAGCCTGTATAGTGAAAAATTCAAGTGTATGTTCTTGTGGACTTGAGTTTCACAGTTCTTTTTTTTTTTTTAAATAATGACTCTGCAAAATTGTTTAGATGATCAGTTTATCAACTCTGCAAGAGAAGTTCATAAACATCTTGCTTTCTTTAGTCCAGTTAGCTTCTTAAACACTCACTGTGTTGTCTTTTTTCTTATTTATTCCTATTTTTTTTCCCTGTTCATTGAGTGCTAGACCAGACTAAATCACACCTTAAAATCTTCTGTTACACCAACATCAGAACTGAATGCTAAATTTTTTCCAAGCCTGGTTACTGAGATGTAGGCAGTCATATCTGAATTTCCAGTTGCGTGGAAATCATCTGTGTTCACTCTCTACTCATCTGCAGGAAATCCTTAGTTTTCTTATAAAATCCAAACATAGTCCTGCATGTTTCCTCTAAAGAGAATTGCCTGAATTGTGCCTTTTAGGCTTAGGTGGGACCAATGCTAACTGCTGTCACTTTTACTTTTGGAGTTTGACCTTTAAAGCATCATCTTTAGAAACTCAGTATATCATCATTTCATGCCTCTATATTGACTTCAGACTTTTTTCTCCTCTATCCTTTACTTTTTGTTTGTCAAGAAACTGGATGGCATTTGCTATTTCGGTGCAGGGCAGCTATGTTTAATTTCATTAGGATGTAAACATTTGGAGAATATTTAGATTTTCCTTTAGCAATCCATTAGAGAACCAGGAGAGTTCTGTTTTCCCACTGAAACTGCTCAGTCATTCTGTAAAAGGGATGAAAATATGAACTGGTGATACAGCCTGCCTGTCTTTAAGCTCTTTAAGGCATTTGATTAGCAAATTTATGACCACCAAAATGTCCAGTTGTATTAAATGACTGAATTGCAGTTTTATCCACAATGTACTGACACTGTGGAGACTCTTCAAAGTAGTTTATTGTGGTTCCATTCTCAGATGGAGATGGGAATTTCATGGGATAAGACTTTTGAAACAAGTAATTCTTGCTGGGAGACAGCCTGCTGCCGAAGCATGCCTGCTGTTCTCTGTTTACCTGATAAAGCACTGGCTTGCAGCACTGCCCAAATTTTTAATGCACATGTACAAGCAGCTGCCTTTTTGCCCAGTTTCAACTATTTGGAGATTGATCTTTCACCTCAAACAGGATCATGTTTTTTTAATGTCACACCTTAGAAGGTCAGTGGTCTGAGAGACATCAGGACTGTCCTTTGAGCCTAAGACAGGTGGAAGAGGTAGAATAATGAGGTGTTGAAGATGAGAGCACTTTGGAGAGCTGTATGTCAGGCCGTATTCCTCTGAGGGCAAATTTGGGCAGGTGGTGCCAACCTGTGTACAGTGGGAGAGAACTACATTAACTTGGTGGTGTGGACCTTACGATGCTTCAGGCACTAAGCAGTGAATTAGTTTCAGCACTGACTGTGGTGCTGCTATGCTGTGCTACAACAGAGGTTAAAAATTATTGTTGCAGCATCATGTGTCTGCATTTTGGCTTCCCTGTAGGGAGGGAGCAAACTCCGTAATTGTTAGAACTGCGTTTTGCATTGTGGACTGTTTTAAAATGGAGGAGAAAGAAAAGGATCCTACTTTGAACACAGTTAATGTGTGCTATATGAATTTAATTATGCTGTTTGGCATAAAAATAGGTTTGACTGTTTTCCATCAGCTTACATTACTTGTTAGAAGGTAAGGTTCTAAATAGAAATGGAGTTTCTTTTCCTTATTGACTTTTCTCAGAATTAACTGTGGCTGCTGGACTATTTCCTAGAAGTGTACAACTTGTTTCAATAGCTAGTTTTGCAAAATTCATCTTTTTAATAGTGGTGGCTTTTCATCACTATTTCATCACTATTTTGTTTTGTGGACAACAGCCCAAGAAAAGTTTGAAAACATGTATTTTGAGGGAAGAAGATAGTGTAATTAATTACTTAACAGCATAATGTTCATTGAGTTTATTTTAAAGGTAATTGTATTATTTTTAAGCCCATACAAGTGAAAATGCTGCCTGTTTCTTTGTTTAGTTTTAAATATTGTTAGCAAATCTAGCAGCTCTCTTTTCCATCCTCTTTAGATGGATAAATTCTCTGGGGTTAAGTAATATTGCTGCTTTCAGGAGGAGGTAATTATTGTCCTGCAAAATTATTAATGCCTTCAACAGAATGAGACTACATCTGACACACTTAGGTTGCATCCTTGCACTTTAAGAACTGAAGCCAGTTTTGTAGCGTACATCAGCTGCAGTGCTGGAGATGGCAAGTGAATGAAGTGTTAAAAGAAAACTTGTACATAAATACTTTGAAAGTACATTGATGTACTTTAGGTAAATCGGAGTGGGAATCTCTAATGGAGAATCTTTCCATTTCAGGCACTTTGTGAATGGCATTTCATCACCACTTGTACTTGCATTTGAGTTAAAAAATAATAATTCAGAATGTTTAAATAAAGTGCCTAGTTATAATTATGATAATTTCAGATGCATTTTAAATCAAGGAACTGTGCTTTCATGTACACATACTTAGATGTATTGTGTATTTGTTTTTAAATGAAAAGAAACCTGGTCTCCATCTTCCTGTTGACATCAAACAGTCCTCTGATATGCAAATCCAGCTATGGGGAGAACAGATACACAGGGTTTGTTTGGATTCAGTCCAAGACTGAAAGAAAATGATATTTAAAGATGTAATTTATATGCTTTGCCTCATTTAAATGAAAATGCATTTTGAAATAATCCCTATAACTAAAAACATTTTGGTGGAGTGTTAAGATCCTTTGTATGACTGATGCATTTTGCTATAGGTAGTTTAAAAGCATCTTTCTCATACTCCTGTGTGTGTCTAATGTGCAGATGCAGCTGCCAACTTCTCAGTGGCATGTTTTAACATAGTATGAAAATATTTTTATTTTTGCAGATTAATAAATGTTATGTGAACTTTCTTAAGGCATGCATGAGTGTGAAGTCTGTACACACACTGTTAAAATACATCTAAGTACTTTGCTTTCCATCTAAAATTTTGCTAGTCTTAATGTTGTTTATGTATTTTCTTTGTGTGTTTAACTTCAAAACCTGACACAATACGATTTCTTCGGAAACAGAGGCTAACCAAACAACAATTTTTCAAACTTTTTACCTTTAGCTGCAAAATTTATCATGATTAAACTTGTATATTTTAGCACTGGCTGAATTCCAGGTTTTCAGTATGTATCTTTGGAGGACATTTATTCAGTTCCTGAGTACAATATTTGAAGATGATGTGTATAGCAGAGTGTAATTGCTTCGTGTAAGCTTTAACAGGCCAGTGAACTGTTACCAGTGATCAGGAATGGCTTTTTGTACAGGATGGAAAATAACTGAACAGCAGTTCTGTCACTGTGGAATTCTCAGAAACCACAGTTCCTTTAGTCCCCTTTCATGTATTGCGGAAGTTTTTAAAACTAATGTGACCGATTCTTATATGATCTTTGTCACTGTGTGATACTGCTGTTCTTTTTTTCCTTCTATTTAGAAAATGAGGGGGTGGAAATCAGTGTTGGTTTAAGGAAGTATTTAGTCCGGGAAGTTCTGTGGCACATACCTTTGTATTTGACCTTTATATTTTCTGTGGCCACTTTATACTGGATTGCTCTGACCACATTAATCCAACATTGAGGAGTGCTAAATAGTGTATAAATCCTTTATTGGGGTAGGAGTTTTATTTCATTAACATTATTTGTGGCTCTATGTATGGACTGACCTATACACATGCATTGATGATACATATATTAATGTTTAAGGGAAAAGCTTTCTGTGTCAAGAAATTTTGTTAAAACTTTGTCAGTAGGTTGTGAGCCTCTTGTGTTTTTGGTTTTTTCAGTTAAGGATTTTCTGTCTTTTTTTTCCAGTCATTTTATGCAAGTTTTAATTTTTAATATTCACTGTCCATCTTTTTTTTTTAAGCATTTTAAGAAACAGAAGAGGTTGATTCCAGAAAGAACAGTTTGGAAGTACTTTGTTCAGCTTTCCAGTGCCTTGGAACATATGCATTCTCGTCGTGTTATGCATAGAGGTAATACAGGATCAAAGATGATTTGTCCTTACTAAACCTTTGACTATGTGAGAATTAAGCTGGTTGGAATCAAATTTGACAGCTGACACAATGTGTGCTTCTGTAAGGCTTTATAAGTAATAGAAAACTGAGAGAAGTTTGTGCTTGTACATTTGTTGTGGTAGTCATTGGTTTGATAGCAAGTTTTTCAAGATAAGCAGTAGTTCTGGAAGTGATGGATACCATGCCATTGCTACTTCATTTTTTCTGGCTCTTCTTTTCTTATTTTCTGTTGTGTTCTTATTCTTCTATATTTGCCCGTTGTCTCACCCAAGTGGTGTTACCTGCCTTCTTGCACAGATCTGTCAGTCCATTCTTTACACCTCTTGCACCTGGTTGTCCTGAGAGCATCTGCTCCTGCTCTGCCTACTTGTGATGTACAGCCCTTCTCCTAGTCCCTTCTCTGTTGGATTATGTACAGGTGTGAGCATTTTCTCCACTTCTCTGCTCCTTTCCACTATTTTCAATCTCTGTGTCGAGTACTGTGTCCCAACAGCCCTTGGAGTTGCCAGCTGTCCCTGTCAGGTACTAAATTTCCTTGGCCCATTTTAAACCTCGGTGCTGCTGTCCTCTCTGGATGTGGTCTTCATTTCACTTCCTAACTCTTGAGTCAAAGAAAACAGATCATAGTATAGCTTCTTCCCAGATCTACTATTTTTTTTTTCCTTTTTGAACTCACTCTGGTTATGGATTGTGAGTTGTGTGTGGGCTGTGTCTTTTTGGGTTCAGGTGAAATTACCTGTCCTGCATTGGTGGCTCCCTGTGCTGGGATGCAGGTCACTGCCTGATAGAAACAGTCCCTTGATGTCTGCTGAGCTCTGTCATTTGCAGCTAGAAATGTTGCACCCTTCAGCAGATCAGCATTGATACCCCTGCCCCTGCAAATGGCTTTCTCTTGTGATTCTCCTTTTTTTTCCCTTTGTACAGATGCCTGCACAAGTGCAAATGATACAAAGAGAAGGACATAAAATACAGATCCTTTCCATAGGGTATAAGTATCTTCCTTTAATGCTTTTATAATTAAATTAGTTAATTTCTGTATATTTTAGCTCAAAACAAAAGGATTTAAGTTCCTTAAACTGAAATACTAAATTTAAAGCTTCTGGCAAACCTATGCCAAATCTAATGGTTCTATGGTTACACAGCAAAAGCAATGACAATTAAAGCTGTTTTTAAGTTGAGCTATATCTGTGTTGGATTATTACACAAAGGGTTATCCAAACTCCTGAAAACTAGGTCAGATAGCAGCAGAACATAATTGCTTCTGTCTTCCTCTAAAGCTTATAAGGTTTTGTAACTTTTTAACCGGAAACCTGAAAATGCTGGTGTTTGAAGGGTTGTTAACCATTCCTTTTACTGGGCCTGTATCTTACACAAACTGTAATCCCCTCATATCAAAGTGAACTGATTTCTGTAAGTTTAGAGCCAGGATGCATTGCTCTTTAGCAGAGTAAGAGCTAAACTCCCTTGCCAAACAAATAACAGGTCAGTTTATTTAGAAGACTAACAAGGTAGGTACCTTGTTAGAAATCAGAATAAAAGTCTCTGCTGTTGTCTCTAAGGGCTTGGATTAAAACTTAAACTGGATATTACTTGTGAAAAATAACTGTCTGGGGTATACATCATTATTTTTCTTTGTTTCTACTTGATTAGCCCAATTCCGTTGACGAGTTCAAATAACCATTCTCCTGAGTAAACTTGCTTTTTTTTTTCATGCCTGCTTGTATAGAGAATCAGTTATCTATTTGAAATAAATGACATTATGCCAGTGTGGGTAATTCGATCAGCAAAAGTGATGAAAAATGTTTTACAGTTCTTGAAAACATTTTTGGGCTGTTACTTAAGACACAGGAAAAGAGGTTCTCTAGTTCTAATGTAAGTCCTCCTAGGTAGCTTATATGAAGTAGCAGTGAACTCCCCTGTATATGCTGCTGGACTTTGGGTGTGTGGGTTTTTTGTTTGTTTGCTTGTTTTTGTTAAAAAAATACTTTCCATGGCTCTTGGTTTTCTTTGCTTGAGTGATGTTTGTACTATTAAAATAATGGATTTGAAGTTATACATTCCAGGCCCGTTCTTTCTGAATAGCACTGTCAAATCTTACCAATATTACCTGTAAATAAAATCCTCTTTTGGGCTGATGTTAATAGAACAGTAGCTTTTCTTGCAACATCGCTGTGACTCTTACATTTTTTAATTTGTTTTTCTTTCAGATATAAAGCCAGCAAATGTGTTCATTACAGCTACAGGAGTAGTAAAGCTTGGAGACCTTGGACTTGGTCGATTTTTCAGCTCCAAAACCACAGCTGCACATTCTTTGGGTAAGCTTTCTCTGTGGTACAGGTGTTGGACAGGTAGAGTTTTTTACATGGTGGAAATACTGTGCCCACTCAGGAGGAGGAAGAAAAGGGTTAGGACCAGCTAAAGCTGTTCCTAAGTAATAATAAAAACATGGTCCTAAAGGTGTTCTTAATAAAAAAATGGTCAGCACCATGGACAAATACAGAAAAGCTATAACACTGAGGCATTACTTTTAGCATACTTAGGGTATTTTCCCTCCTTTGTTTGAATAACTTAATGCACATTTCTGCCTCTGAACAAGTCTTTAAGACAATAGTGTTTCCTAGAAATGCTAAGAAAAAATGAGGTGATAATATGGATGCATTTTTTAAAAATTGACTTGAACTTTATTCAGTGTTGGAAGGAACCTGGTAATTCTGTGTGCCTGCATGGGTAGCACTAATGACCTGTTGGTTACATGGTTTCTAAAGGGCTCTCAGAGGAGCTTCCTTTTTATAAGGTGACATTTCTCAATATAAGCTATGGTAGTTGAGGGGAGATCAGAATTGGGCTTTGTGAGTCCTAAAGACTTTAAAACAAAACCCCCAAAGCAAACAACAAAAACAATTCCCAGATAGCTTTTTTCTATTCTTGTTTTTATAAGTTTTCTGAAATGCTCAGTTTGTTTTTTCCTAGCTTACAAAACTAGCAGTGTATCATCTATATCAAACCAAAATTTTCATGTAATTTACATCTTTTGAGTAGCATGTGGAGACTAGGATGATTAAGAAGCCTTTAAAGAAGACAAATATTTGGCATATATTTTAAGTTTAAAAGTAGGTAATGGATAAATGACAGAATCTAAGAGGATCTCTGTAGAAGGGAAAAAACCTTGTAAATAGAGTAAGGTCTTATTTAAAGAGAAATGTAGGAATTAGTGTTCATAATACTGTTAAGTTGGGGTTTTGTAGATAAGAAAAAAATTATTTTCCCTCACTGAAGTGTCTGTATTTGGTGGTTGCTGAATTCCAGCTTGTTCATTGATTCATGTTTGTCATGTTTGTACCACATTTGAGGTGTGAGTGATAGATGTGTTAATGGCCAAAATACAGTATTTTGAATGGGAAATTTTTGACACTACCCTTACTTCCCTGTCCTCCAAGAAGCCTTTGGTCACTGTTTTGTGCCTTCCAGTTTTTAGCATGTTTGGTGCACACTGGTAAAGTCAAACCCATGAATAACTGCTGAGGTGTTAATGGGAACCCCAGACACAGAGTGCAATCTTGCATTGAGGAGACTGAGGAGGAGTGGAGAGCCCTGGCTGGAGATGTGCTTGGGTTCCACGCTGAGGATCAGTCAGATGTGACACTGAAGATCTGATACTGTCACAGGGCACAGTGTGTCACCTAAAGTGCTGCTGTTCATGCTGCCCTTGTAAGCAGTGGCCATCTCTGGCAGCGCAGTGGAGAGGCTGGGTTGGGTTCTTGTAGGTGGGTTCTGCTACTGCCTGCACATGGAAGGAGGGTGTGAAGAGGGAGCTGTAAATCCTAATCTGAGGATCATGAATAAAGCAGAAGTCAGCAGTGAGGGCGGGAGAGTAGACTTGTGTTCTGAGGCACAAGTCAGGAAGTTAAAGAGGAGCAGGCTGCCTCAACCCTGGATTATTTTGGCTCATGGCAGGGGAATGGTTGTGAAGGCTGAGCTGGAAATTTAAAAAAGCTGAAGACTGAGCCAGAGTTAAAAACAGTGTAAAACCCCCGAGCCCTTTAAAACTCGTCTTTTACAGATCCAAGAGTCATCCAGAGAGGGGGGGAAGGAGGGGAGGATGGCAGCTTTGTTTCTTATGTTGGTTGCTGTGTCTTGGTAGAGGAGTTATTTTTTATTTTCTTTTTTCCCCATCTCCTCTTTTCCCATTTCCCCCTTAATTATGACCTAATGTCAGAATTCAGCCTAGAAAAAAGGTTTGTGTCAGCTGTTAACTTAGGCTGCAGGGGAGACAGTGACTTTCTGATTTATCATGTCACTAGCAGAGACCACTTATTAAATTAATTTCTTCTGCAGTTTCTGATGCTGATTTCCTTGAAATTTCTTTCAAAGTTGTATCTTTTTATGATTTCATAAACCTTTGGTGCATGTAACCTAGTAAATTACAAACATATGTGTAGCAATTTATACTTGTTTACAGGCTTTATAAAAATTTCAGTAGCAAACTAGATTCAGGCTTTCAGAGATAAAGAAATGTACTAAAATTTTAATTAGCTACAGCTTCTAACTGCTAATTATGAATAATACTGATTTAATTAGAATATTTACTGATAGTCCATTTGAAACAAATGAAAAAACTGCACTGGACAGGGTTTGTTCGTGTTCTTAACTCTTTCTATACAGCTTTATCAAGAAGTAGAATTTTCTGTTGTCATGTTTATATCTTTGTGGAAATGGAAAACCCCTCTTAAAAAAGTGCAAAGGAAGCAGGAGCATTTGCTGTTGTTGATTTGATACAAACTTGACAAAATTTCTTGTTTTCAGAAGACTTTATATTAGAAAGGAGAATATGATCCAACAAAGGCTTCTTATTCCTTTCCCTAGAACTGTTAGGGTTTTCTTGCTGTTGTTGTTTTAATGGCTGAATGCCAGTCCTTATGCTCCTTGGTGAAATGGCAATTCTAAGGCCAGCTCATGGATATGTGCATTTTTTTCTTTGTTAGCCCTTCAGGGGATGTAAAGATAAATCCAACTTTTCATATTTCATTTACAAAAAGAATCCCTTGAGTTCTCTGCCATGGCCGTGCTGTGAGGCTGCACAGTGTGCTGTCCGGACAGGCACTGCCACCAGCATGGGGCTACCTTCTTGCAGGGCAAAGGAGCAGATCTGCAGTCTTCTTAAAATGCTTGAATGCAGAGAATCATCTGCATGGAATTCTGGTCTTCTGTGTTTTGACAACTGTCATTTCCGTGATACTGCTGTCCCCAGCATAGACTGTGCTATGTGAGGGGTTTGACTATAAACTCACATAGGTTGTAGAGAATAAAACTCCTTGTGAAAATGTGTGCAAATCCTCTCCTCTCCTTTTATGTATGGGTCTCTAACCCAGCAGCGTCCGAGCAGAGGTGGTGGTTTGCAGCACTGTTCTGTGAACAGAATAAACTCCGCTTAGATACTGTACACTGAGGGTGCAGGATCTGAGAGTGGTTGGGTAAGGCTGGCAGGGAAATCTGCTGTTGAGTCATTGCAGTCATCAAAGAAGTGGTGTTAAAATAGCTCTTGTATTTTATGTACAGAAACATGAGATCTCTTACACTAGTTTGAAAGCTGAAGAGAAGTCATTGTGTTGTTATAAAATAACACAAGATATTTATAGATTGACTTCTGTAGAAGGGCTCTTTGCACATTGTGGGCTAGGTTGCAGAATCACTTTGGAGAAGTGCAGTATTTTGTGTCCTATATCTAAAGACGAGCCCTTGACTTGGAAATTTCCTATAGCTATGTTAAATAAGTATAAAACCCTGAACATTATAGAATCATTAGGGTTGGAAAGGACCTCCAAGCTGCTTATTTGTGATATGGTTTGTCTGTCTGCAGCATCCACATTCATCTTGTTAAGCATGTTGTGTTGAACTCTGTATTATGAAATTGCTGTGATCTCATGGACACTGAGTCATACATAAACTATGTCTTTTGGTTACTTAAATTTGGCCTTTTTAGCCCCCTTCCTGAACTCTGGTAGTTTTGTATTCCAATGCATGAAATGTCAATAATGATTATGTGGCCTTTTAAAAAACTATGGTCTGTTCAACCCATCCTGAATCAACCACTACATTGTTTTGTGTAAGTAGATTTAACATTTACCAGGCAGGTTTTTCTCCCATCCTAAAAATGCTTGATAGCTTTTAGAGCTAGTAACTATTTTAGAGCTATTTAACTGTATTTCATTCCATTCCTTGATGCACTTGTTTAACTCAGATGCATTGTGAGTTACATGCTTATCCAGGTAGTAAGATGGACTGTTTGTATCATAACTCCCTTCTTCGTAGTAGATTCTTTGCCTCTGATCCTTCAAATCCAGCTTTCTGCTCTGTATTAACCACCATTTCCATTGTGTCCGTTCCTTCTGCCAGTAGCAGGAAGCTTTCATGAAGACTCAATACTTTGTGGACATACAGCATCTTTAAAGGGAGGGAGCTCCAGAGCAGCAGCAGATTCTGAGGAGATGCTGTATTTGACCTAGGCCATTTTCAAGGAGTTTGCTGTTCAGAGTTGCAGGTTATCACAGATCTGCAAATGCAGTGAGCAGAATGCTGAAGTTACTGATTTTGTTCTTAAAAACACAGGCACCTCAATGATTTAGATCTTTTTCTTATATTATCCCACTCCTGTGTTTTCAGATGAGTAAAGGAAGCCAGGGAGTTGCATATCTCTATACTAGTGGGATGCTGTATTTCATTTACCAGGAAAAAAAGATCCAGGAAGGAAATACAGCATATAATCACTCTGGTAGTTGCTTGCCAGCAGCACAGCTATGTCCCGAGATTGCTCACCATGTTGAAAGGATCATTGCAATGCTTTCAGTAGTTCCTGAATGTCAGAATAATGAATCTTTAGTGTCATGTTCTGTTAAAAACAGTTTACAAGTAATAATGATGTCTGAATCTTCAGGTTGTTTCTGTGATTCTGTGAGTAATATAACTAATTTCAATTCCTTTCACTAGTTGGTCATCGGGGGCTCAGGTTGTATTGCAGTGAAGGTGTTACACTAGGCTAAACGCTGTAAAATGGTAACATTTGTTCTTGCTTTTCACTGTCATCAATCTTTCACAGTCATATCAGACCCCTAATGTATCAGCAGGCTTCCCAGAGCTACTGGTTAAAATTACCTTTGCTTTTGGTAGACTATGAACCTTCAAACCTCAGTGTTTTCAGCTGCCCCCTGTGGATTCTGTGAAGCCTCTTTCTGGCACATTACTCACTGCCAGCCACTTGTGTGATATCTCAGAGCAGCAGAGGCACTGCTGCTGTAGCAAACAACCACATTACTGTTAAACTTACTTTTGTTGTTAGATGAATTCTGCCAACAAAGCATCAGAATATACTAAACCAGTGCTTTAATTAACGGATGCAAAATGCAGCTGAAATTTTTCAGAGGTGTCCAAGCTCACAAGTCCTTGGGGTGTTAAAAAAAAATTCAAGAGGGAAATAAAACAGTAAGGGTAATAAAAATATGAAACCTGTGTCATTCCAGATGTTGTTGAATTGCAGTTTCTAATCTTAAAGTACCTGTCGTTAAGTGCCCATTGAAGTACTGATGTTGATACACTGGAAAACAGAGTTGCTTCTGGATATAGTTATTTTGGTGTTGTGGTCTACCTGTCTGCTTGCCTATTGTTTCACAGGGAAGACTGTTGTGGGTGAATGCAAATATCCTATGAGAGAAAATGTACTCTCTTGAGTACTCTCTTGAGTTGCCTTTCCCCAGCATTTCTCCTTTAAAGCTGTTACCGTGTGCAGCCTCATTTCAGAGCTGTACTGATTGCTCAGCCCAGCGCTGAGGGGCAGGGGCTGTGGCACCCTCTGCTTTCCCAGAGCTGGAAGTCTCCCCCAAAATGTTTAGGGGGGCAGATCCACTGGAGGATACCACATGGGGACCTCTGTCTTTGCCTGTCTGTTACAGAAGCAGTTTATATGGTTTTTCAACATTGTTTGTCAAGGAGCAGATCAGGTGAAATCTTGGGTTACCAGCAGCAGTGGCCTCACCTGAGATAGGGAAACCCAGAACCACCTATTTGAGCTGGGCCTTTCAAGTAGGAAAGTAATTCTCCCTCCTTCTTACTCCCTAAGAATGCATGACAGTTTGACATGTAGCATTCCTTAGAGGTGTAGGGCAAATTGTCAAAACAAAACCCTTAACTTTTGGAAATTATTAGAGTAAAATTATCTGTCTGATTACTTAAAGCTATTTAACCTGATTATTCAGGTGTGGAAGTACTTCTATATTCACTGTATCTCAGTTTCCAGTATTCATGCAGAGATCAGTTCTGAATTAGCCTCTTCTATTCAGAAGAGCAGAAGTGAAACCAGATCCTTGTGTTACAATAATGTGTGAGGTTCATACTACAAAGTACAAAAATGAGAAGTTGCTGATTTTAAGTGCTGGTGGTGTTGCAAGATGTTTGGTTTCAAAATAAAATTTGAATTGACAAAATTGGTTGAATTGAAATGAAACCAGAACTGGTTTTCATCATTGGGATTCAGTGCTTAAGAAAATATTCAAACAAAATTGAAGTAGAAGTCTGTATAGATCTGTGACCTTTTTTTTGCTGTTAGGCAGTCATTTTGGGGGATACAGGGAGAAAGTTCAGAAACAATGCACTGAAATTGCCACTACCATTATTTTCCATAACTTCTTTTTCTTGTTGCTCTGTCATATATGAACCCAGCACTCAGATACTTGTTTGTAATGACATTTTTTATGGAGCTGGAACATCTCTCAGTATTGTGACACAGATGGGTAGAGCTTGATTAAAATCAAGGGGAGAGATGTTCCAGGGTATCCAATATAAATTTACTCTGGAACAGTCCTAATAAATGCTGCTTTTCAAGAGTGGACATTTCCAGAGCCCCATAACTCTTAGGCAGGATTAATCTGGGGCAGGCACAGGTTTCAGCTATTCAAAGAAGCTGTGTTTATTAGTTTTAAAAGCAGCTTTTTCAGGTTTATCTGTTCTCAAAGGAAGAACAGACAACTCGCAAAACAAAAAATTCAGCCCATGGAAAAGAATTTGTAGCTGTTGTTCCTAGCTACAGTGATAACAGTTCGGAAAAGTAGCAGGGATGTGTGTGTAGTCCCTTGGTTCTCTTCAGGAGAAACAAATTACTTATGAGGTTCTTTAAAAGCAAAATTTGGAGGTATTCTACAACTGCATCCTTCTGGTAATGAGGTATGAGTAGTGAAAATAAAGCTGCATTGGATGAAACAGATACCTAATGCACGTATTTCTGTCAAACTGAAGTGTCCTAAGTATCAGTTGAAGTTTTATGTGTGGCAAAATGAGAAATAGAAGATGAAAAATATTCTTCAACCAGGAGAACTGTAATTTTACTACTGCATAACAACAGAAAGTTTCATTCAAAAATACTTGTGTGTTTTTTGCAGTTGGTACACCTTATTATATGTCTCCAGAGAGAATACATGAAAATGGTTACAACTTCAAGTCTGACATCTGGTCTCTAGGCTGTCTGCTGTATGAGGTAATAATGATATATACAGTGAACTTAATAACACTTTTGTACTTCCCCCTTCCTCCCTCACCCTTACATAACTTCAGCATGTGAAATATTTTTATTTGTGTTTTACTTGAAACTTACCTTGAACTGGGTTTGCTACAAAGATTTTACAGCAATTTCTTGAAGATTGGGCATGACTGAAGGATTAATAAATGAATAATAGCAAGCACATGTAAAATTGTTCTAGGTGTTTTCATGGCCTATGCTGATTATATGATTTTGTTAATAAATCCATTGAAAAGTAGTAGGACTGACTTGAATATGTAAGTGATGCTTTCAGAAACTGCAATATAGTTATTTTAATACAGATTTCTTATTTTTATAAATTCTTTAAGTAAAATGATAAAAAAGGTTTACTGTACTTACTGCTACTAGCTTGGATGAACTCTCAAGATAATAACTTCTGCTGCATACACATGCAGTTTTTCTCCTCCTGGGATAGTTAAATTGCAATTGTTTAGTTTCTGTATTGCTACAGTCGAGATTGATAGCTGACACATAATTCTGAGAAAATAAAGAGGGCTAATTGAAAGTGAGGCAAATGAAGGTGTGAAGAACAGGCAAGTTCTTTGCATATAATTTCTTGATCAGAAGAATAAACGCTTGTGTTGCACGATGCTGAGAAAAAAAATTGTTCCATCAGCAGTGGCAGTGAAGTCTTCCCAGTCATGTTCCAGGTAGAAACCAATAAACTCAAGTCACTTTTTGTTTACCTACAAGCCACCTGCCTCAGTGGGTCAGCAGAACGCATTTAACACTTACTCAGCAGTATCAGCACCTCCTTGTTTATTTTAGGATTTTGTAGAAGACATTGGCAGCCTGTGAAGGTTGGATGTCACTGCTAGGTGAATCATCTCTAGTAATATTTGTTTACTTTCTATCACCGACATGTTGCTTTGAATATTCGAAGGACAAATAGCTGTATTGCAAGGCTGCAGTTACAGATCTCTGTGTAGCTGTTGTTTCTAAACGTTGGGGATCATTCAAGGAATGAAGTCCAGCTGATAGCAAGTATCTAGTAAGTTGAACCCTGAGCTAAAACTTTATCCTGTGTTGGGATTCCCCCATACTGACCATGGCAGCTGCCTTGAATTTCAGTGCTCTGCTTTACACACTTGTGCAAGCCCTAAGGTAGCATAAAGGTAGATGAGCATGTTTCAGTATTACTATTTCTTTGCCCGTCATTGATTTACTTGAGGATTTTTTAAATCTGGAAACAAACAAATAAAACCTTTGAATTACCATTATATAAAATCCCCATGGTTTAAGGTTAGTTTTTCTTTTATGTTATATGAAACTAAATTGCTGAATATAAATCAGTAGTACTTTTCTAAAGATTTTTTTTCTTGAGCTTGCTGCCTTAATGCTGGTAGTGTATATTAAACACCTATGTGAATATTGCATTTTTCTTTGATGTGGTAGATAATTCCAAAATACCTGAATACCTCAGTTCCATTGATTAACTCAGCATCTTGAAATACCATTCTCCTTTGATTTATTTTAGAGGTTTTACTAGGATGTTGTTTAAGTTGATATGGGGTAGTGTTTGTTTTCCTTATTGCAAGAGTAGAATAATTTTTAGGACCCTTGCTGTTAATATATATATTATATAGCTACAGCATATGGCAGTGTCTTCAGCTATAGCGTCTAATTTCTTTTAGAAGTTAATTTAGTTGATTCTGCAACATACCAGATGTTTGTGGTGGGTTTTCTTGTTTTGTTTTGGAAGTTTATCTTGAGCATTGATCTGTAATTTTGAAATTTCAGGTATAGCAAATTCAAAATACATGCTCAGCATTTTTCTTACTATTTTTTCTTAAGTGGTTACTTAAGGTTCTTCAAGATTTGGGTGGACTGATGAATGGTGGGGCTTTTCTTATCTGTGCAGATTTGTGCTGGGTGTCTTTCTGTCATTTGTCTATTGCCTGCATTTTAGCATGTTTTATTATGTTGATTTCATGGTGATATCTGTTCATATGTACTCTGGATTCTCTCCAGCTTAATTGGAGAAAAGCTATGGCAAGTTTATCACATGTCAGTAAATGCTTAATTGCCTCTAAACTCTTTGGTTACGTTTTAATTTAAGTTCAAACTAACTTGCTATAATGTATGTTATTTTAAAAAAATTATTTTTTCTAGTGCATATTACAGTCTGTTATTCAATGCTAACTGTGTGGCCAGTAAGATTTTGCAGAAGCATGTTTTAAAGTCTGAATTTTTTAGAGCCCCAGGTATTCCTGAAACCTCAAAAACACTACCAGTGGAGTTTTAATTGATATGCAACAAAGTAGACTTTACTAATTAAAATCAAGATGCTGTGCTTTTGCTACATGGACCTTTACATGGAAAAGTAGGTCTTACACATTTCCTTTTATTGTTCAGTGTAGCAATTGCATCCTTACAGGGTTGTAGGTTGGTGGCTTACAGTTCAAAAAAAAAAAAAAAAAAGAAAGGGGAAAAAAAAACGAGAGAGCGCGAGCTGCCACCAGCCCTGAAGACAGACAGTGGGCTTTCGTCCCTCAGACACCCCCAGAATACTAATCAGCAAAGTCAGACCCTGGAGGTCAGGGAGCAAGTCAATCATTCTAGCGATCGTCTCAGTGTGGAGGATCAAATTAGCCTGAAAAATTCAGCTGCTGGGAGGAGAGGGCGAGCAGCTGTCAGGGGCAGCAGCGAGATGCACTAATGAACCAGATGAATAGTGCAAAAGCTTGAAAATAAAAACAGGACAGTTGACATTTTTCATCTGTCAAAGCAGGAGATGCATGAAAATATAGTATTCCTGTTTTAACTCCTTAGGGGACATTCAGAATTTTTTTAACACTCGGCAGCATTCAAACAAAAGTACTTTTTAATGAACACCTAGAGTACGGAAATGAGTGTCTGTGCATTTATTTAGAATTTCTGCATGCGTACAGACCCTGCAGTTGATTTTTCTTTTTTCTTTTTTTTTTTTTTCTTCTTTCCTTTTTTTGGTCTTTAGCTTGCATTTTTAACATTCTTTTTAAGGTAAGAGACAATGTCATGTAAATATAAAAATTAACTTTATTTTAGTAATACAGATTGGGAGGAGTGTAGGATGGAACTGTAGCATGATATTTGTTTTGGGAGCTTGAAAATCTTTTATTCTTACTTGAAGGTAATATGAAAAAGTACTGAACCGTTTGAGAGCAAGTTAATAAGATATAAAATAAATGTAAGGGAATTTTGGTAATTTTCTTCATGTATTTCCCCCAGTAATAGTGAATGCTTAGACATGAAAGAGTTAAGCTGCTATCAGGAAGACTACAAGACAGATGAGAGCCATTTTCAGCTTGTCCTGTCCCTGCTGAAGCTCACTGAGTAGCACAGCATGGACTAGCGTGTTTCACACACACTCTGCCTGTCTGGGGAATGTACACATTGTCCTTCCAAAATCAAACTTATTAGCACATGTAGAAAAGGGTGACTGACTTTGGGGCAGCTCTGCACTCAGAGCAGCATTCGTGCTGCTGCAGTTAAAAGATTTCATAGGCTTTGAACAGAATGGAGAGATTTTAAATGAATTTTAAAGTTTCTAATCCAGCTAGCCATTATATTTATTTCCTCCTTAAATGTGAAGTTGTAATATTGTCTGGAAATACAGGGTGGGTTTATTAATGTTGGTTTTGAGTCGATCAATTATATAAGTGCTCTGCAACAGATTTTCTTGGTTTTGTATTGTAATCGTAGATTATAGCCATAGGTGCCAGTTCTGTGCTTCTGATGGAAGTGTGGAGATTTTTTTAAAGTATTTTTGAATAACATCCTGAATTATGAAGTTTTTGGGTCTGAGACTTTGGAAGTATAGATGATAGCTTTTTCTTGCTTTCAAAACCCCCAACTATATTGAAGTCTAATGTCATGGCTGTGGTAGGTTACAAAATCTGCTACTATTACCTAATGTTATCTATGCAATGCCTTGCTTTAGGTTAGATAATGTTTTCCTATAAGTTACATGTTTTCTTCCAGAAGGTCTTCAGAGGAAAAGTATGGTTTTGGATTTTTTGGCCTCCCTTGTGGTGCAAGGACCCTCCACACTCAGCAATATTGTAAACAACTGAATTTGCCCTCATAGTCTATTAATAAAACCCTAATGGTGTGCAATTCAGGTATTGCAATGTAAGGATTGTGCCAGCTATGATTGTATGACAGAATAAGTACATACGGTGGTTATGAGAATAGTTTTGCAACTTCTGTTATTAGCACTGCAAAGCTCCCTCTAAGCAGAGCATTGAGAGTCACTAAGAATCACTTTTGATTTGTTAGTATTACAGATTTTATGACAAAATAGCTTTACTTAAAAACACAAAAGAAAACTGTACATTTTCTTTAAACAGATGGCTGCACTGCAGAGTCCCTTTTATGGTGATAAAATGAACTTGTACTCTCTGTGCAAGAAGATAGAACAGTGTGACTACCCACCTCTCCCTTCAGATCACTATTCAGAGGAAGTAAGTAATTTTCCTTTTCATGGGCTGGATCCCCAGTTTATGTAAGCTGGCACGCTTCCAGGGAAGTAAATGAACTTGTGTGATTTTATGTTATTTGCAGATTATGCCTATAAGTGTTTGCTTGTTGAACTCACTCAAATGTTCCTGTCAAAACAAGTCTCTCATGATTTATATTTGAGGGTATTAATGATGGAAACGTCACACTGTTAGATTCTTAATTTCATTGGGCTTCCTTGCAAGTATGACAAAATGCTTTCCCAGAATGCACAATGATATGTTCCACATGCCAGGATGGGATAGAGTCTTACATCTATAGTGTATTTTTCTAAAAGCACAACTATACAAGTTTATGTTGCACAGTAAATTAGTGCTCTGGCCCTGTTCCTCTAGGGGCCTGCATTAAAGCAGATATAATGTAACTCAGTAGTAAAAATGAATTGTTCAGTTCCCATTTGTCTGCATTATAAAGCTGGGATGTGCCATTCAGTACAATTGAACAGCAGCTCTTTTGCAAGGAGTGGTTCTTGACAAGACTAAGAGTAAATTTCAGAGAAATACAGGCAGACATAATATAATAGAATTTGAACAATATACTCCTGCATGTTGCAGCAGTGTTTGTTTTAAGCTGAGCGCTAACAGTTCTTACTGTCATTAGTACATTTAAGGGGGAGTACTTGCTTTTATGAGCTCTGAAATGAAAAGAAACTAAACAAAATAAATATTTTTTCTTAACGTAACTGAATGAAAAAATATAAATGCATGCTTGTTAATGTTCTGAGATGCCAGTTTTGAAATACTTTCCCACTTTGAAAAGAACAGGGCAAACTGATAGAAGCTGTAAAGCAAAGAACAGGTATTAGTAACCAATTCTAATTGAATTCAGACTACATAAATTAAAGATTACTTTGAAAATGCAAATAAACACAAGCACTGAAATACTTTTAATAAACATAAAGCATTATACAATTTCATTTACAGAGTAGGGGTTGTAATTCTGAACCTTAAATTTTCTTGCGTTCAAAGACAGTGATTGGACTATTAATAAAAGATTACTGCTCGGTGTTTTGTTTTGTATTTAAAGTGACAATTTTTCCCCTTTTATGAAACAAACTGGACTTAAAAAGATAATTCGGTGATGTTACAAAGGCTGAAATAATGATCTATTGTGTAATTTATACACTGTACCTCTTTGTGGGTTTGCTGATTAGTCATTTTACCTTGGCCATTTTTAATTATTATTTATTGTAGACTCTAAATATGGCAGTTCATATAACCAGCTTCAGAACTGGAGGCCTAGAAATACAGTAGGGTGTGAACAATAATGCAAAATGATAGCGAGAATGTCAGGGGCCGTTCTTTGTTGTGTCATTCATGCTGTCTTCCTTTTTCCATGAAGCGCATGAATATTTCACATATCTGCATCCTCATCCTCTATTCTTCTTGACTAATTTTCAGACTGTCTGAATTTGCATTTCACATGGTAGCTGATTAGGAGATGCCGAATGCAGCAGCGAAGCCTCAGCAGGCGGTTTCCATGGTGACCTTCAGCAGGATTTTAATGATGATACCACTAGTGGTTCGTTGAAGTTGGCCTGCCTGCAGGGCTACTTCGCTGCAGCTAAGTGTGAAGTTGGAGATGTGGATTCCCAGCCAAGGGGCAAATATCAAAGTCTGGCCCAGATAGAAGGTCTTAGAGTTTGGGTGGGGAGAGACATTCCAGCTTTTCCTTACATCTGTGTAGGTTTTTTGTTTTGCAAACACATGCAAAGCACAACATGTTACTTTCTATTTATTTCAAAGCAGACATGTACTTCTGCACCTTGGATAAGCCAGTTATCTGCAAAATACATGTAAGTTAATTTTGAAGATAATGAGACAATCAGAGCTATTATAGGTATTAAGATAGGTAAGAAAACAGTTTCTTAAAAGAAGCCATCAGTTATGGAAACTGTAATGGGAATATTTTTTATGTTATGCTGTGAAGACTTGTGTCTTCGGTAAGGTATGTGGAAAACATACATTGACCATTTTTAGCTTGTATGAAAAAATACTGTGCTGGCATGAACTGTAAAAAAAAGAAACAAACAAGTATTATCTGTCATATTATGATACTGTCTTAAATGTTTCATCTGTACTGGAAATATAGATGTCAAACCTTTAACCGGGTCATAAGGACACTCAGTGAGCAGTAAAGATCAGGGCTCACTGAAGAGTAAAACCCACTTCATTTTTTATGAAAAAGAATTTTCTGAACCCAAAACTTCACTGAGTGTTGATCTCTGCATCCTCTAATATAGGAGTGTAAGTACTTTCATTATGAAATACAAGACCAGTACTTTTTCAAGAAACTTTTTGTAAGTAAATTTTAGTGAGTTCTGTGACTTTTTTTTTAAGTTTTGAAACCTCTGTAGGAGTAACATGTTAGTAATTGTGTCACATCTGTGTCATCAGAGAACATGTGACAGAAAGATGTACCTTTAGATGGACAGATGGGTAATGTTTTTAAAAACCTTTGATTAGAAATTCTAATAATCTGAGATGCATTTTCACAAACTATTGCTTCAGTGGTAGACAAAATTGACAAGATTTTCAAATGTTTGATAACTTTGGATATCTCAATTTTTTAATATCCCTTAAAAACATCTGGTATTCAGAGTGAGTACTCAGCATTTACCGAAAGCTGTTCTGCTTTAGGGATTTCAAAGCTGGGGCTCCCTTGCCACCTCCAGTCAATACTCTTAAAATCTTGTCAGCTAGTATCAGTATCACACTGCTTTCATTATGAAGTTTTAAAATCTTCCCTTTGATTGACGTGCATTTCTTCTAAAGTCCATTGCCAACCTCCTACCCAGATGTGAAAGCAGAAGGAGCCAGCAGGTCCACAGTGGTAGTGTTAGTTGCCAACAGGTCTTGAGAAAAGCACTCAGAAAAGGCTTCAAGAAGGTCTTCTATTCAGAGTAAGAATGGTTTTGTGAGTGGTTTTTTTAATCCAAAATTCCCTATATGAAAATTTCTTTTTCAGCTGGCTAACAATGCAAAGTATTTGCCTGTCATATTTCTGTCTTTTCCCCCCTCCTTCTGACTTGAGTGATAATTATTTATTTCATGGCTGAAAAACCTGCTAATGTTAAAGGAAGTGTGTCCCACTGCTCCAGTGTCAGGCTAAGCTCCAGGCTAAAGACAGTCACTGTGCTAAGTGCACAGAGGAGGTTAAGAACAATAAGCAGACAAAGAAGTTTGCAGCTTGGGGATGCAACAGGAGGTCCCTCTGGCTCAGTCATGAGTCTGCTCTGCCTCTTGGCCAGACTATGCCAGGTGGTAAAAAATTACTTCTATCTAACAATAGTCTGATTTTAGAATCCAAGTGCCTCTTCTGGTGACACTGGTGAGCTTTTCTGATACACTGGAAAATTTATTGGTACTAGAGGGGCTGACAGATGGATTTCAGGTTAATTGAAATGGATATTCCTGTAGGAGTAAAGGATTGGTGCTATAACCAAGTATTAGCATCCAGTGTGGTCCCTCCCAGTTTCAGACTGTCTTCCCATGTAACTTTTCATCCTGTATAGCAGAATCAATTCACCTTCTTCCAAGGGTTTGCTGTTCAGTTACAAGGCTCAAAAGAGCTCAATGATTTTGAAACTACTCAGGAATCTACACTATTGTTGTGCAGTGTCCCAGGCATAGTCAGCTCAGTGTTCCTGCCCTTACCCATGAGATTCTGGACCTGCCAAGGAAGGAGGGGCACAGAGGTACTGCAGTAATTGCAGTGACCACCATTTAAAGAGGTCTGTGACAAGGCTTCTCAAGTGCTTCACAGGTAAATTTCTTGAAGATCTATTTCTGCTGTTCTACGAACAGTAGGGTATTGATAAACAGCTAGTAAAAAAATGAGAAAGAATACTCTGCTTCCCCTCTGATGCTGACTTCGTAGGTTTCAACCCTTCGAGGTCCTTTATGAAGACTATTCACTGTATGCAGTTCTATTGAACAGATGGAGGTCTTCACAGAGAAAGATAAATGTACACATTCAGGATTAGATGTATTTTGCAGATAAATTACACCTGTATTCTCTTCACAAAACGTTTGCTTATTTGACTGTAATTTCAGGCTTGATGGTGTGGGATGTTCTTCAGTCTTTCCTGTTTTCTGTGCAGGCTGTCTGAAGTGTTGCATGGCGAGCTGCTCATCTCTGCTTAGCCTGTGCCTCCTGCTTCCCCTGTGTCCCACCTGCTTCTTCTGCAGGCGATTGTTTTGCTTGCATGTTTGTATTACATGCTGGCAATTATTATTTCTTACAGTAGCTAATGATTTCCAGCATTCTACTCTTCAAATGTTTGGGAGTTATTGCAGGCTAATAGTTTTTATTGTCACTGGCATTGTATTTTATTTATTGACTGCCAGAAGCAATATGATGGCTTTTATAACTCCATTAGTCAGAATATACTTAATGTATTTAAGATTCAAATAGCAAGTCTGGTACAGATTATTTTGATTTAATGTGTTTCTTTTCAATCCAGAAATCTGACCACTATCTTCAGAATTATCTCACTTTTAAATATTGAGCTTTTCTTGCTTTAGAATGGGATGTCTAATGGCATTGTTTTTATACTGTGCAATACAAAAGCTCTGTACATTATGTACAGTTTATCTGCAAGGGCTAATGGACAAAGCTTTATATAGTGGTATGCAGTGCTTCTTCCTTAACTTCAGGAATTCCTATTCCCGTGCATTTATATTAATCTTCTGAAAAGTGAAAGGAGTATAATTATAATTTAAAATCCTTCTCGTTCTTTTTGTAAAAAGCAGGAAGGAAACTCTCCAATGGCAGGTTTGAAGAGGCAGCCTATGTTACTTTTGAATAATGAATAATTTTCAATAAGCTTACCTAGTAGTACTGGCTGGGAGACGAAACCAAATTTGATATATTGCCATAGAAGACTGGATCACAATGTGTTTGTTGGAGTGTCCTCCCTCCTCACCTGTCCCCAGTGCTATAATGAGGTCCAGGAGGATTTGGCAAAGCTACTTTGAAAGATCTTCAGAGTTGGTTAAGTTGTTTTTGCAAAGCATTGTAAACATTTTAGTAAGTCAGTATAAAAGAGGTATGTTCCACATTGAAAAATGCTTAGGAGACATACACAACTTAAAATAGGTGCCCTATCAGAAGGTAGGTTATCCATACAATATATAAAGTTCTAATGTCATAAATTCTTAGGCATATCAGTGGAGGGAGAAAAGCCTGCAACTGTCCTGACAGTTTGTGAAGGCAATGAAAAGTATTTCAGTAGTGTGGAAGCTCTTTGGGGTTGTTGATGCTGAATATGTGCATTAAAAACACCCAACAGGTTATGGTGTTTCTGGAAACGTGGGATTTTCTTGTCCTGGTGATTTGTTTATTCCCAGAGAGAGGCTTTTGTGAACATATTTGTTAATTATGTGCTTCTTTACATGAAGAACACTATAAACCATCTAATCCTAAGGAGTACCTATTGGGATGTAGGCCAAAGCTTGTTTATTCCAGTATCATATCCTCAGCAGTGGACAAGTGCAGTAACAGGGCCAGCATAATGTAGTACTTGCCCAAAATACTTTCCCAGCTTCCAGTGTCAAGTTCGGAAATTTCCTCAAGGGTGGAGTCCTTATAACGGATAGCCCTCGGTGGGTTTAATTTGTGCCGTGGCTGAATGAATGTGTGTGTATTGGTAGCTCCTGGCAGCAGGAGGTTCTGGGGGTTAACTGTGTGTTAGATGGAGCACCACTGCCTTTCGTTTGTTGGGACCTGTCAGGCAGAAATGCCATTTATTGCTGGCTAACTCCTGTATCGGGACTGAATGAGCAAAGCAGCCCTCGTTTACCTTCGCTCTCTGCTCCTCGCAGTCTTCTGGGCTTTGCAGGCACAGCTCTCCAGAAGCTGGGGGAAGTTTCTATAAATTACGTGGGATTGGACTAAATGCTTGTCTAAAGTTGTATGTTAAAAGGATTAGAACTTGAATTTGTTCATCAGTTGTTCTGGACAGCAGTGCAAAATGTAGAAATCAGGGGAGCGTGTTGCATACGTGTTTGCATAAAGCTGCGTGCAGTGTGTGAGCAGAGAGGGAGGGCTGCCTGTGTGCTCGTGCAGAGTCGCTGTTTGGCTAATTTTTGCCCGTTGTATTAATTTGAATTTGATAATGCACAAATCCTGCTTGTAAGAAGGCCAACGCTCCTGTCATGTTCTCTCCCTCTCGTAGCTGCGACAATTAGTTAATATGTGCATCAACCCGGATCCGGAGAAGCGCCCAGACATCACCTACGTGTACGATGTAGCGAAACGTATGCACGCACACACCGCCAGCAGCTGAACAGCCTCAGAGCCCGAGGAAAGGAGCAGCAATAACCAAGTGCTTTAAATAAATCATCCCACCTCTCCGTGTGTGTTACACAAATGTAATTATTTGAAGCCTACTGTTGTGCTTTGAATTGTAAACCAATTTATATACAAGCTTTGTTGTTTTCTGTTTATTCCTGGGTTTTGTATTTTTTACTAACTTGCGGTTGTACAACAGGTTTAAATATGTAAAACGTAATTTTAAGATGCCATGAACCGCTGTTTCCATGTTAGTGGGTTCAAGTATACTTCTGTAATAACAAAATTGTATTCAGTCGGGCCTCAGTTCTAAAATACAGTTGCACTTTTGCACATGATACAGATATTAGGCTTATTATCAAGAAGCAAAATGTCTGAATCTCTCACCTTTTTAGTAATTTATGGAAAGTATGAATCAGCACAGTTTATTTTAATCTTTGTTCCAAAAGGAACATAATTATTACAGGAGCTTATTGTATTTTATATTGAATCATAGTTTGCAGTTCTTGCTGTAAGAGTAGACAAGTGATAGAATTAGTTCTCTGCTTGCCAAATGCAGTGGAAAAATAGTTTCAGGAAAAATTGTCATGATGAAATTTTTGTAACATCCTTTTTTGTTTTGTTATTCTCTCATCATACACATAAAACATTTGCTGGAGGTTTTCTGGGAAAATGTAAGGTGTTGATTCAGCAATCGGGTCATTTTCAATAGACTTGTGCAGCACTGCCCTGGAGCAATGGGAGTCTGCATAGTTCAGTCTTAAAACCATGCAGATGCTTCTTGTAGCAAATAGGGTTCTTTTGAGGCTGTCATTTGAGCAGGTCTGATTAAAAGATGTGATCTTTAAGTTACAACTTCCCAGCTGTTTGTGTATATGTCACTGTTTGTAGATTTTTGTGTTTAAAATAATTTGAGTGACCTTACAGTATATTTAAATTTTAATTTTTCTTTTTCTAAATACAGAAATCTTTTGGCAAAGATAGAATAGTCTAGTATAACACAAAATGTATTCTGCATAAATATATGATTTTTGTATACTGTATCCTGAGACTTAGTTTTATATTTAGCAGAAGTAAATGATAGCTTTTACGTTTAAGAGAAAGTTGCCATGCCTTAATTTGGGAAATAATTATATATGCAAACTGTCTTACAGATACTTTATTAGTTGAAAAGGAAATGCTGAATGTTTTTGTTAGACCTTAGTGCCTTTTGGGATATGCTTATATAATATTTTCATTGTTAAGGAAGGAATGTGTCTTGTTTTTAAATGTGGTAAAAATGGAGAGTGAAATGAAAGTTCTTGAGTTTCAAGACTGACCTTTTTTACAGAATTGTCAAAACGTAATTATTCTCAGTGATAGCAGCTAAGGAGCTGTTACTGTCAGTTAAGTGTTTATGTGAGTAAAAAGTTAGTTCAAATAAAAGCAGCAGTATGTACATACACATATAGGTTCTAGATGCAGTCACATCCCTGCATGCTCAATTTTTTTTTTTTGCTTGTTTGTTTCTCTGTGCAGCTGTAATTTTTATTTGATATAAGTCTCAAAGAATAAAAATCCTTTTGTGGAGTTCATGTTCAAGGCAGGTCAGGGTTGTTTTTGGTTTTGTATTTTTAAAAACTATGAATACTATGAAAATTGTGTTTGGAAAAAAAATGGGAGTTTTTAAATGGTATATGTGCCAGATCATCAGCCTATCTTAATGCATATTTTTTAAATTTTTGCTTCCAGATCCTGTAGGACAAATTGTATGAAACCATAGTTTTCCTTCTCACTTCTGTGTGCACTTAATCTTATAGGACTTCAGTGGAACAATTTGTTGGAAAGAAGTATTTGAGAAACTGTTTAGCAACCTCTAGATTTATTTTCATTTATTAAATGGATATATAATTTAAAACTTGATTGTTATATTCTATAACAATGTTTCATATGTCATAGAATGAAATGCTTTGTATTGGAAAAGGCAGCACAATATTTGCTTGACTGCCAGAACTAGCTCTTAATATGTACAAGTACTCAAATAATTTTTTTTCTGAAATGTGCTGGAGCATTTAAAAATCACCAAAAGCCCTCCCAAACCCCATGCAGGCTATTTGTATCTAATATTATGAATAAAGTATTGAACTTGTCCTGAAAGAAACTGCTGATAGAAGTCCCTCCCCTGGAAGGGTATGTTGATTAAAAGAATCATGAGTTAAGAGTTAGCAAATGTGCATACTTAAGCACTTAAATTTTTTAGCAATGTGGGGGTTTTTTTTAGTATTAATGATTAAATCTTGTGCTGAGGAAAAGAAGTAGTTGTTCCTGATTTAAAATCTGTGAAATGAATGGTGCAGATGATTTTGGTACCAAACTCTGTAATTAAAAAGCCAATGTGGCTTAATAGAACTTGCTTACATATGTGGGGGGCATTGTAGAATCTTTCCCCAAAGTAAAGTACCTGGAAGCATGAAAATGATAAGTCTGTTATAACACTCCAATGTATGCTATGTGCTTATATAATATTTTCTTTTATAAACCACCATTCAGTTTTTCGTATGTTGATGGTGACGTTTGGCACTATTTATTTTAAGCTACGGCATTATGTGTTGATTTGCTTTAAAGAGAATGTGTTACATTTCTCCCCCAAATGTCTGACCAGCTCCTCCTTTTATTTCAATAATGCTCCAGTATTAACTTGTGTCAGGAGTGAACTTTGTGCTTTGAGTGACATTGCATAAAATCTCCTTTGTCTCGAAAGCTCCCCTGCTGTGCAGTGTCCAATAGAAATAAAACATAGAGATATTAAATATAATGTAAAAATTTTAGTGTTTCTATGATATTTTTTCCAACTTCTCTTTTTTAGATATATATATATATGTGTTACAGTAGATACTACCTATCTTGTGGACAACTTACTGCTTCCAGTAGTTGATTCTAGGTGAGATTTCTTGACTGTAACAAAAGACAGTACATTAAAAGAAAAATTTTGTATTATTTGCTAAAAAATTATCTAAAATACTACATCCAGTACATTGTATGTTTTAAACTAAGATTTAAAACTAAATTGAAAATTATTTTCAAGCCATATAAAAAGATTTGATAAAGCATAAAAATAACAAAGAGCTCCCATTATGGCCCCAGTCCTGTGAGCTCTTGTTTATATTTAGGCTGTTTTTTACGTAATTTCAGTAATTTTGAGTGAAACCACATGTACACACACGAATAAACAGTAATCGGTAGGGTAGATAGAAATGATGTTCTCAGCTCACTTTTTATACTCTCTGCATGTCACTGGTTTGGTAGCAGGGAATAATGTGGGTTTTTTCCCTGTTCTGTTGCACTCCTAATGATCCAGCTCCCAAATGTATGAGCAGGCAATAGAAGTGTGTTGTTTTTTTGTAATGAGCAGAAACTTTAAAAACATGCCAGTATAGCAGAAGATGAAATGCAGTATTAGAAGTGTCTGAGAAGGCTGGTGTTTTATTCATGCTCATGATTAAGAAAGCTGTAGAGTGAAATTCTTGACAGAGGCTTGGAAATGGAGAAGAACTTTCATGCCAGTGGTTCTCAGATATCTCTGAATGGGACCCAAAATCGCAGTGATGTTTGTTTGCAGCAATCTGTCTCCTTAATCTCTTATCTTTGCTATTATGCAGTGTAGTGAGAATCTTAACAGCTGAATTGGAATGCTGGTGAATGCTGCATTGGCTGTGTGAGCTGGTAGGAACAGGAGGTGACGTGAGGGAGAGTCAACAAAGGCCTTCAGGTCTTGTTTTGTGAAGACAAAGGTTTGGATGGCAGAGGTCAAATCACTGTTTTTCCATAATTTTTAGTAGTCTTTAATAGTCTTTATCTTCTTCAACAGTCAAAATTTTTCCTACCCAGCTGTATCCCCACATTATCTAACCAGTGGCAATGTTGGTCTCTTGAATTTCTGGTCTCTGGTTTGGTCTGGGTGAGTAAATCTTTCTGGCAAGGAGGGAAATAGAGGTGCTGACCCTGCCTGGTGGGGTGCTACTTGTGTTTCTGAACATGACTCAGATATAGATGTTTAGGGTTGTTTTGCAAACTTTATTCCCTTCTCTGAACCTTTATTCCCTTCTCTGGTGCTTTAAAAAAAGTGTTTTCCATTCATATTCACTGCTAAAGTTCTATGACTCCTGTTTTCTGCTTCTGCCTCGTCAGTCCTGTTGTTAGCCCTACCCTCTTCCTGATTTGAAGTCCTCCGTGTCTCGTTTTCCTAGTGGTCATTAGTTTACATCTTTCTTTGTGACTTTGCTAAACTCAACCCATTTCTGTCTTCTCAAATTTTATCCCTCCCCATGGGCAAGCCCAGTTCTTTTCCCTTGATCAGTACTTAACTCCATTTTTCTTCATTCTGTTTTTCCAGCCCAGTGCCTGTGATTTCTCATTTTAGACAGATTTTCTCACTGCCTCAATCATTCCCATGACCTTGTCTTTACTAAATACTGTTCACTTTATTATCTCTCATTTCTAAATTCCCTTTCTCTGATCACTACCTGCTCTCTTTCAGCTTATCTGTCTTTCTCTCTCCTCTACCCTGTCACTCACTCCTTTTGGGATCTCCAGTCTATTAACCTTTTTGACTCCTTCATCTTCATTGCTGCCTCCTTCCTTCATTGGCCTCACTTCTTTTGACTCACTGGTCTCTATTTTTATCTGTCTGCTTCTCTGTACATGGTTTCTTTGGCTGCTTCTCACATTGCCCTGTCTTCATTCCTCCCTCCAGACATATTCTCTTGTAATTCCTTAATTTCCATTCCAGCCTTTCTGAATGTCTGAAGAGTGTGTCCGCACAGCACAGCTTCAGACTCAGCTTTGCCTTACCTGCTTTAATCCTCTTCCCAAACGGACTTTTTAACCACTTTTATCTCACCTTTTTTTTTCTTGTTGAGCTTGCTTGAAGATTTGCTGTTCATTTTAGTTCTCCATTCATTCTTGATACTAAATCTTCAATCCTGATTTTTTTGCATGACAGGATCCTTTTCAAAGTTGTTTTTTATTCTCAGGATCTGTTTCTGAACTGAGCTTCTCTGTCTCTTAACTATACAAGTTTGCCCATTTTTATTTCCGTATCTTTTATGCCTCTCATTCTTTTCCTTGAATTACTTCTTCCTTCACTAGCAACCAAGTTTCTCTTTCATCTGTCTTTAAAGGGGTGACACCCATCATCCTAACTGTTTCTGGTTTTTAGTACTTTGCCCTTTTTTTCTCCCTCGTCTAATTTCGTTTTCCTGAACACCCTCTCTCCAGTTTGTTTTTGGACTTTTTGTGTTACACTTTATTTGAATGCCCCAAAAATCCAGTGCTTCTCCCATGGTTCGATCTCCAGATGATTCCTTTAGTATCCAGCTAGCCTCAGACCTGTTCAGATTCAAAGATGCAATTTTTATTTCTGACTCCCTCTAAAGTATTTTCTAACATCCCTGACAATTTTACTTGCCTGTTTTCCAAGGGCACAACCTTCCTATCTCTGACACTTCTCCCGTGCCTGCTTATCAAGTGTCTCAGAGTTAGAGGTACCAGAATCCAGCCCTCTTCACTATCTCTTCTTTCTTATCTTTTATCTTCACTGATTTAACCTCTGTGTCATTTTGACTTCTTTTCTCCCTTCAAAGTACCAAAACTGATGGGACTAAACTGTCATTGGGCTTTCACTGTTTTGTGTGCTGAAGAGGGAACTCCACCAAATTACTACTTGTTTTGTGTTTTAAGGAGACCTGAATCCCACAAATCTGGTCTTATTTCAGTACTGCAGAGTTGGAATAGGTTGTTTCTCCAAGTGCTTCGAAAGTCCTTGAATTTGGGCCTTCAGTTTTCTGTCATTTCAGATAAAGAGTTTTTTCCCTTAATTGCTTTGTGTTTGCTGTGTGTAACTGTCTTGTCTTGTTCCTGCATGTACAGCTAGCAGTTGTTTTCTTGTTATAGCAACTTGAATTCAGTGCTTTTAACTATTGCTTGAAATAAGAACGTTCCTAAGAGCTTCCCTGGCAGGACCCAGTGTTGGGCACAGTGCTCCTCTCTGTTCCTGTGCCACCCAGACCCGCCAGGTGCAGGTCTGAGCTCAGTACTCTGCTGCTTCTCTACCCATGCTACCCTAATATAAAGCCGAACCAAACCTGCCTCTGTGGTGGGTGCATGGTCTGACTTCACACTTTCAGCAGACTTTCAGAGGTGGAAGATTGTGTGTTTGCAGAGATCACTCTTGGTCAAATTGTCTGACCTTTGACTGTTCATAATTATGCTTATATATGTTGAGATGGAGAAACTGTTAAAAACTCTGTAAACTCTGTAAAACTGAGAAGTTTGGTGTTTTGGAACTGGGGGTGTAGAGCTGAATGTCAGATTTGGTGTGGCTATACACACATTTATTGACTTTTTATTTGCACCAGAGTAATTATTTTGTTTTAGAGGATCAGTTGTTTGCTGGCACAAAAAAAAAATTCTAGTACTTTTCAGGTTTTATATTTATTCCTTGTTGCATGTTTGTATCACATTATGCAGTTAGTTCTTCTACTGCTGCCTCCGTGATGGGTGTAGGCCTTACATCATTTGTCTAATTGCAATTTTCTGTCATATGGAATTAAAAATAAGAAATTACAGGTACATTCAGTCCTTCCTGCTAGTTCCACTTGCTTTTCATTTAAACCCTAGCAATAGAAAGAGGTCTCAAACAGGAAGATAAAACAGATGTTTTGGGGTTCCTTACTTCCTTTCCACCTCCCAGCCCCTCATTCTCTGGCTTCCCTGGGACACTTGCAGGGAATATGGCACTGCCAGTGTATTGAGGGCCAATAGAAACTTTCTCAGTGTGGACAGGAAATCTCCCAGTTAAAAATTACTAGGAACATACTTGGTGGTGTTATACAGCTGATAATTGTGAAGGTGTGAAAAGCAATTAAAAAAAATCTGTGTTTGCTGTTACAAAAAGAATTTTAAATCATGCAAAGGCCTTTTAATGTGGTAGTGGTATTCTTCTGTACACTTAATTTGCTTTTTTCTTTGATTTCAGTCATGCTGGACTGTTGTAAAGATGATCATTAAAGATGAGTATTGTTTTTTTTTGTTGGGAGCGAGGAAAACAGGAGGCATTCAGTGATCTGTTTGGATTTGGCTGCTGATTGTGCTTGAATCAAATTTTATAATCATTCAGGTTGGAAAGGACCTTGAGAGAAGTCTCTAGTCCAGCTTCCTGCTGAGAGCAGAGTCAGTGCTGAGTTCAGAGCAGGGCTTAGGGCATCAGCAAGATCTAGAAAAGCTGTGGGAAGGGCGATTGTGCCGCTTCTGTGGGCAGCCTGCTCCAGTGCCTCACTGTAAATCTTGTTTGCCTTGTGTGCAGTCAGAAACTTCTCAGTTTCAAGTTACGGGCCATACTTTGTTCTGCCACTCCTCAAATGTTCTTTATATTGCAAAAAACGGTAAGTCAAGTGTTGGGACAAAGAGAGAACTTAGGGTGTTTTATTTTTTGAAAATTTATTCTTGCTAACAAATATGTTCGCGTAGTACTTCTGCATCCTGTATGACGTATACACCGTATTCATTTGCAACTCGAGTGTAAAATAAAACTTTTGGCAGTAAAACTTGATACAGAACTTCTGTGGTGTTTATGGCCTGGATTTTCTCAATTGTTACCTTTCAAATCTGCTGTTTCGTGGCAGATAACAGTTGTGCCCACCGTGGTGAAGCAGGGCAGTTGGGATCCTGAACATAACTCAGTGCTTCTGTTCTCTGGAGCCTGCTTTGGGGAAGGGAGCTTACCACTGGGGATGGGATGGAAGGGAAGGAAGCCAACAGGTGTCAGATCACTGCTGGTTATGGGAATGCTACTTTAAACTCTCAAGTGTTGGTGGAAACTGAAATTTGAGGAGGAGAGTGACTGGAGCAAGGCGGCTTTCAGAGCAGTAGGGGTTTTTTTGTAAGTTTTGCCCTGTATTAAATGGGAGCTCAAAACTTGAAACTTCTGACAACAAACTTCTTGGGAGCAAATAAAGAATATGACAAATAGATTCAGTTTCAAATTTGTCAAATTCTTTGAGGAAACAATTTCTGTAAAGCAAGAATAATTTCGTGATGTTATAAACTAATATTATAAAATACCGTTTGGCACTTATCAGTCTTGCATGGAGGGTGGTGGTGGCTGTGTGTCATTCTTGTGCTGGAGATTTTACAAGGCCTGTGTTCAAAAGGTAGAAAAATATAAAAGGAGTGGCAAGTGATTCAGAGGTTTTACTCCTGTGGGAGAATACTTGATTTCATTTTGCAGGATTTGGTACGCATTTTTATCAATAATAATCTTTGTTCCTTATTCTGGAACAAGTCATTATTTTAGATTGTAATTTCTTCATAATGTGATGTGTTAGGAGTAAAATTCTTCCTGCTGTACTTTTCCTCACTGGAAAAGAGTTTTCCAGAGGTGTAGGAAGTGTAGTTGCACTGATTTCAACCTCCAGAGAAGGATGTCTTGCTTGAGTCTGGTGTGAGCAGTTAAAATGCTGCTGCCTGTGGCTGGAAGGCAGAAGCACGGCTAGACAGACATAAGACAACTTTCTAAAGACTACTTTAAAAACTTCTATTGAGTTGGCAGGGAAGAAAGGGATCCTAAAATGTTGTTACTGTAGAGAATGTTTTTAATGGTGTGGCCTCTGAGACAGGCTTTGGAAATATGGGGGCCTCCAGCTGCAGGATGCACTAGGCTGAATTCAAAGGAAAAGCTCCTTGTCCTTTCTCCTTTAGCTGAGAGGTCTGTACTGCATGTTTGGGGCTGAACCACAGCCTGGCTGAACAATCATACCTTGAGTGGGAGAGTTTTTGTCGGTAGTTTGTATGGAACATCCGATAATAATAAGTCAGTAATTTGAAGAGCCTTGTACAGTTATCTTATTTCCATAATTCAGTTGTTCCACTCCAGAGCTTACATGGATACAGAGATGACTTCAACTGCTCCATCCTTGTATAACAGAAACAGGACAAGGGTTCCCCTGTTTTGTGGTTGTATTTTCCTGTGGTGTGTTTTTTGTCGTTGGTTGTTATTTTTTGGTGGCTTTTGTCTGTTTGCCAAACACTTCTCACCTTAGAACAATAATAAAACTGGTTCCATATATGTGAAATTGATACACATTTACACACACATAAGCAAGGTTTACAAAACACTGCATTCTTCTTTACAGCAAACCTTTGTAAGTGGATCTGTAGTCACACAGCTGCACTTGCTGTTGGCTGCCCTGGGCCGTCACACTGCACCGTTGTGAGTGTGAACATGTTTTCTTTGTTCAAATCTCAGGACTGATCCTAGGAACATAAAATGCAAGGTGTACACCTTTAACAAAAAATTCCTCATACTGCAAAATGAGGCAATTACTTGGCTTTTCCAGAACCCTGTGTCCTGTGTGTGGGTACCTGAGGTAAGCGTGGCCGGGAGCGAGGCTGGCACTGGCTCCAGCATCATTAACTGGGAGCCTGCTGACACTGGCCATTGATCCAGCAGCCAGCACGGGGCCTCTGGGCTGCTGAGTTTCCTCCCCCATCTCCTGCTTCTCCCTGGGGAAACCCAATTGGAAGGAATGACCCACTTGCCTGGAGTTTTTAGAAGCAGTGGGCAGTTCACTGTGAATTGTCAGCTCGAGCAAAAGGGCAAAGGATCGTGTGGGTGACCCTTATCTGTTATTGGTGGTGTGTTGCTGTAACACTGGGCCATCCCTCACGATGTTACAAATCCCAAGAAGACCTTGTGGAACTCCCCCAATGCAGTAACTGGGAAGCTGTCATCTTTTACAGTTGCAGTGATACAAAAGCGTGGTGATGGTTTTGAGCTAAAATGCTTTTTAAAAAAAAGTTCTGCCTGTTTAGTAAGTGTTTATGATGTTAAGCAATCTATTCATAAAACTATATTTTATTTGAGAATTGCTTTATTTTTTGTTTTCTGAGAGTGCACGTGTTGATGGCAGTGGTCCCAAATGGATAGAAACAGATGGATGTTCAGGTAATATCCATGAAATGGAACATGTTATTTCTCATATGTGCCGTATTCTTCCCATTTATTGTTGCCTTCGCTCTTGAATGTTTTCTTTAAACAGCACTGATAGCTCTAAAAACTAGAGCTATCACAGGTTTTATAAAGGCAACTTACACATACACTGTGTGTTCTAACACAGTGTGGTATGAGAATTTTGTGTATATTTTGCAATTAATGACTTACATTTCTTTTTCTGTAAGAAAGTTAAATTATATATATATTTTTTTTAAGTAAGAATAGTATCCAAGTGCCATTATAACGATCAGAATCCCACTGTAACTAAGTGGTGTGTCTGTGTGAGAATATTTTCTGTACTGAGCACAGGTACACCTGCAGTGCATTCCCTTACAGGTTGATTTGGAATGCTGGCAGCCATTTGCCTGCAGCAAAGCACCTTCCAAATGTATAACTTCTTGCTTTAAGGGGCTCTTGTTGGAATTTGGCCCTTTTATTTCCTCATGATGTTTAATTTCTGGCTTTGCATAGGACCATCAAGCTACTGCTAAAAGAACTGTAGATCATAATTGTAATTTATTTCACAGTAATTGAGCATAAAATTCTGTGCTTAAAATGCAGTCCTAAAACATAACTTCCTTTTAAATCAGACACTCTGCAGTTCTCTCATAAACTTTAAAATATGGTCAGCATTACATCTTTACATACTTCATAATTTTATGTAATGAAAACTTGAAATAGAAATTTTGTTTGACTGCATGAAGTGCCTCAGAGTTTAAATTGCAAAGAAATCTATCGTGTTCTTCAGGCCTCTCAATAATTGTGTTTATATTCATTCTTTAAGGTCCTAGCTAAGTTGAAATGCAGTATTTCATTCCTGACATTTAATCCATTAAAATGTCCTTGGAGATGTATTATTCCCTTAAAATAATTTACGTGTACCCTACAATGAACACAGACTGCTGGAGGTATTTCAGAATAATTTTTGCTCTGCTCCAGAACATAAATAGGAAACATATACATGCCTCATTTGAAATTAGTTATGTAATTGTCATATGAAAACCACGTTGTCATAGTCTCGGGACTACTTTTTGTTGACATATTTGGTAAAAATAAAGTATCACACTCTTAACAGGTCATGATTGCATGAATTAATTTTGTACCTTCGGCTGTTCTCTTGTGTGGCATTTTGTACAGTTGGTGAATGAATAACAGTGGTAATTCTGAGCTCAGTCTGCCCGGAGTTACTAAGATCCAGTAGATCTGTCCATCTGCACTGTCAGTGTGACAATTTCCTAGCAGATGCTGACCCGTGAAGGAGAGGGAGGCCGGTTCTGGGGGAGGCTGTGGGGTGAGCTCCCCCCGGCAGCTGAGCTTGTGCTGCCTCTGCTGGAGCTCTTGCCTGGCCACAGGGTGTGTTACAGGCAAGGAAGCCCTGCGTGGGTGATGGAAGGTGTGTGACATGGGAACGCCTGTTCCATTGAACTCATGGGTGCCCATCTTGGACCACCATAAAGGGACCTGATTGACCACCGTAAAGGGACGTGTACTGAGCATTTATTATGTGGATGTGGGTATTGTAGACGCTTTTAAACTGGGTAAATGAAAAAATCATTTGGCTGCCATTGGAAAGCCTGATCTGCTGCTCAGTATGGAAAAACATGGCACCCTTTTACCCTAATGACCCTGTGTTGTACAGGTTGACCCTAGTTATGTCTCACTTTCCATTTTATTTTTGCATGCAACTTGCACAGTGTGGGTTTCCATCGTGTTCCAGACAGATGTTCCCAGGCAGAGCACCTCACAGCAAATTGTCTGAGTGAGCAGAGTCCTGGTTCCTGCTCTTTCTGGAGTGGAGCCAGTTCCTACAGTGCTACTGGCCCTTATTTAGCATTCCCAGTTTCTGTGGGATCCTGCATTTCACACCGTGCTTAGCTGGTGGTTCTGCCTTTTACCCTTAGCTTTGCTCCATCCTGTGCTTTGAGAATCTTCCCTTTCAATGTTACACCCTTTTCACAGCATCTGTCTTGGTAACCTTGTACTTCTCTTATTCTCCTGTAATTTTGTGCTTGCTTTCTCACGCACCTCTGCTGTGATTTGACGGTGAGATGGCTTTGGTGATTCCTTTCCCCATCTCCCTAGTGGGACACAAAAATCTGTTTCCATTCTGGGAATCTGGTAACATTGCAAACTACTTTGCCAGGGTCCCCGTCCCTCAGAAGCTGGACCAGGAGCTGCTGAGCAGGCTTTATGTTAGCTCAGCTGAGCACAAAGGATGATCACCATACAATTTGCACGTGACAGCTGTTGAGAAAATTGAGAGGCCACAGTGTGGAGGGTTTGGAAGGGAAAATTTGCCTGAGTGAAGAGCTCAAGTTGTGCTCCAGGACAGTGTGGGATTAGATCTTAAGCAAGCACTCTTGTGAAGAGTATTTGCGTTACAAGGAACAAAACAATTACCCAAAGGATAGCACCTTTCAAAATAATTGCTATAATTTGGCTAGTACTAGCAAACTTGCTGTTTTCTCTGTCTGTATTGTCTCCATTAAGACTCACTGCAGAGCAAAGCAAACAGTGATTTCTTTTTTCCTGAGAGACGATTTTGTTGATAAATGTGGACTGTATAAAAAAAGAAGGATTTTTCTGTGTTTCTATAACAAATTTACTTATCTTTAATTCAGCACTAATCTTTAAGAACAAATGAGGATCCAGGCAGGGACTTTTTTTTTAATAGCGCTGCCTTTTATTGTTGCCAGCAAAGAGAACCGCATGTTTGGTTATCGTTCCATAATAATATTTTTATTAGAACATGTAGTTTCTTTAGCTTGTCTTTCATCACAAGATTTGCTGCCCTTAAAGGAAAGTATAAAGAGCAGCAGTGTTTTGCAGAATCATATTTGATCTGAGATAGATGTTGTCTTTCACACAGCTACCAATACACAAATACTGAAATGCTTTTAAATCCTTGAATCTGCTTATGAGATTGATACTTTCATTACTCATGCTCACTTACTTTTGTGGATCAATATTTCACAGTCTATTTACTAATACAAAATGAATGTTTCTATTTTTGGCTTAAAATGTGGTGGGTTGGTGGTTTGTTTTTTTTTTCTTTTCCCAGTTTCTAACAAATTGCTGCTTTTGATTTTTCAGGCTTGATGGGCCACTGGCATTGGCAGGTGGTGGAATGACACAATGCAATATGATATGCCAAAGTAGTTGGGCATCACTTGTCATCTTGTAGACAAGTGAGGCAGAGGAAATAAGAGAATACATGAGTCTCTCAAATATGCAGGCAAAAAAAGGGACATCTTCCATAGGATAGAAATCTTTCTCTACAACTGCCTCCTTCCATCTTTTCCCCAGAGTGGTTCAGTTTCTTGAGGTATTTTTTCTACACTGTATTTGAGGTATTGTAAATGAGTAAGGAAAACATTTTACCTGTAATAAATAGCTCCATGTATAATTTCACTTTTCTTTAGATTCTTTTTTGCTTTCTGAAGTGCAAATAAGAGACCATTAAAGATAGTAAAGATATAAATAATGATCTTTAAGGTTGCAGCCTATGCTAAATGCAGTATATAAGCATATACCCTGCTCTAAAGAATTGCTCAGTTCACTGTAGTTTCATAGTGATTGCTTGGCTTTTGACCACCTGGGGTTATTAATTTTGTTTCAGGCAGAGCCATACCCCAATCATTTGTCCAGTTGTTCAAGAGTACAAATGCTTATGCACGGATTTAAGGGGGAGCTGTCTATGAACATGTTTCTTGATTTTTGATTCCTCTAAGGCAGCATGGTGACAAATACTTCGCAAATTTCTACCTCAAATTATCTGTTTTTTCCTGAACTTTGAACTCTCCAAAAGCTTTATTAAATCCATCACAAGACCTTGGTGCAAATAGGAGGAGATGGAAGAGCAGCCTGTGCTTGTCCTTTACCCACCTATGCAGTATGTTCTTGCCCTGTGCGTGTGCAGGGGAAGGGTAAAGGGGCAAATGCAAGGATAGGAAATCGTGCAAAGTATCAGCCTGGTGCCTGCAGCTCCCCGGGACAGCTCCCCGCAGGGCCAGAGCTGTGTCCCGGGAGTGCTCAGCTGCACGGCTCCTCTCCTGGGTGCGCCTGGGCTCTGCAGCGGGGATCCATCCCCGGGGCAGGAGGCTGTTAACCTCGCCCAGGAGTTGTGGGACACACCTGGTGCAGGGAACTCGGTTTGCAGCTGCGGGTCGGGATGCGGGTCGGGATGCAGGTCGAGCTCTGGCTGTGAGCGCAGAGGAGAGGCCGTGAACTGCCGCGGCCGTGCACAGCAAAGGGCACGGGGAGGGCGCAGCCGGGGGAGCAGGCACGGCAGGAGCCCGGGACTCAGCAGGAAGGACGAGACTTTCCCGCCTTCGGACTGTGAGGGGATGAAAGCCCAGGGGCTCCTTTTTGGGGGGTCCCTCCTGAGCTCGGGCTGTTTCTGTGTTACTGTGCCGTGAATAAATGGCTTTATGGAGCGAGACTAAGGCTCTGACAAGGGAAACCTGGGATGGAGCCGGTGAGGAAGCCTGGTCTGACAGTGAGTGGGGTGTGCGGGGAATCAAACGGGGCCCATCGGTCACTGGAGCCGCCCGCCGTGAAGGGGCTCCGGTGGGACAGTCTGGCCTTGGGAGTGTGACTCGGGAATGGTCACACGGGGAAGCTTCCTTAACTTCAAATTAAGAAAAATACACTTCTGTGTTGTTGAGGAAAAGGAGGAGCCCAGTTTAGAAGGGGAGTTGCCTTTGTGTAGTAAAGGTATAAAATTCCCCAAGATGGTTTTGACAGTGAGTTCTTACAAAGGTTCCTCCAAAAGTTGGTGTGGGATCTTTTTCTCCCGACTGCCCTACTTTTGGATTCAGCACACTACGTTTGATGCTTGAGGTTGTTCAGGATCTATGTCTTCCAGATTGCATCTACATTGCTAAAACTGCAGTCTGGCTCCTTTATTTTGGAACTTTCTTCATCTGATCTAGGAGCGTAATATTTTTAAAGATCTGTCTTCAAGTGTGTCTACTTCTACAGTTGCTTTAAAATCAATTTTGGAACAAACTTCATTTGGAAGGAAAAAAATTATGCTTTCCATTATTTTTTCTATAATGCATTATCTTATATTTGACTATAGTGAAAAATATTTCTTTCTTCTGGCATAGATTGCTCTTTTTTTTTCCTTTTGATAAATGAATTTTGCAGTTCCTCAACAGTTTTCTCCAATTTTGACGGTTCTTAATGAATCTGTAGTATTTACAAGTACTTCACCCCTATTTTAATTGCAGTAGTATTTATGCAAAGGTTAGTGTTTATTCCACGTTTTCTGTTTATTGCATGCTGCCTCATAGACTGAGGCAAAACCATTGCATTTTGGGTCACAGCAGGTTTGGATTGCATTTTTGTTATGATCACAGGCTTGTTTCATGCTTTTGGGGGGGTGATGATTTAGAGAGAGTGGCAAATGCAGTGTGCACTGTTGGCTCCAGCGACTTAGTTGTCACCAAAGCATCCTCACCTAATCACATCCTTTGCTTTTCAAAAATAATCTTTCCCAGAAGGAGCAGGTGTTAATTGCACATATTGAGGAAAGCCATCGTGCAACAATATACAAATGTGTCAGAAAGAAACCCTTTTAAAGGGCTATTTTACACTTGTGTTTTGAGTGAAGCTTGGTTGCAAGCAGTTTCTACAACACAGGATGGATGTGCACGTCTTTGTGGCTGGGTGACTCTTGGTGCTGCTTGCATATTGGCAGTGCTGGAGTTCCTTTAGGGCTCATTTAATATCAAACTATCAATCTTTGCTGACTTCATTTAACCCCAATTTGGTTTCCAGTATAGCTTTAGCAGTACTGTGAGGGAAGAAGGAATTAGGACATGGTGGCCTCTAACTGGCTTAATTTCTTTGGCACGGTTTGCATGCACTGGGGGCAGAGCATCCCACACCGTCGCTGCCACCCTCTCCTGTAGCAGCAGGAAGGAATCTATGCCACTGTGCCCCCTTCCAGGGGGTGGGAAGCTGTTCCTTACCCCCTACAGGCCCTTGGCACTGCCAATTGGATATTCAAAGGTGGGAACCATAGTTTCACAAAATACTGTATCTTCCTCTGTGGATATTAATTTTAGATGTGTTTTGGTAGCAGTGAAGTTTTCTCTGGTTCCCATACTGGCCTTGTAAGGCAGTGAAGGAGAAAAATATCTGTGTCTACCCACATTTATTCCTTAATGATGAGGAATATAGAGGCAACCTTTCCATATATGCATATTATCCCTGCTGATAATTAATGCTAAGACTGCTCTCAAAAAACTACACAAAGGAAGAACTTGTGGGGTATTCTCGAAGTAAGCTGTGAGTTGAGAATTAGAAACCCCCTGGCCCAGTAAGAAATGGATTTTGTGGTCTCTTTGTACTGTTAAAATTTCTTTTAGAAAGGAGCTCCCACTGTCTAAAGTACCATAAGGTTTTACAAGTGTTCAGAAGATGAAAATGCTACCAGATGTTCAAGGAGCACGTTAACTACTGTTGTCAGCCAGAACAGCTTTTTTGTGTTCGATAACTTCTCCTTACCTTCTCTCCCTCTTTTCTGCCACCCTCTCTGTTCTCCTGACCACAGCAGCAACCAGAGTGCGCATCTCCTCTGCAAGGAAACTGGTGCTTCACTCACACACATGAAGGGAGAAATCTCTCTCTTTTACAGGGCATATAATTAATTTGATGGTTGCTTGGATTAGCAGTCTTTTACTGAAATGAGTTATCCAGCTAAACTGCTGTAGTTAAATATCATTTACCTTTAAAAGTATATTCAATAAGCAGAAGAGAAGTCTCTAGTAGCACAGTGAAAATGTATTAAGGGCACATGAAAAGGATCGCTCATGTCCGGCACTCTCACCTTAGTGCTGCTACAATGCTGCTATTTTTGCCTTAACACCTTTTTTTTTGGTAATGTGATTCAAATACATAAAAGGTGCATGGATTTGAAGCACATCAGAGGTCATTTCCTCCTGTGACTCACTAATCAGCTCTGGTACTTTCATATGTACAGCAGGAACTTTCAGACAAAGGTAAGATTAGTAGCTAAGCAGACAAAGAGAAAATGGAGGAAAATAATAGTAGTGGTGAGTACATGCATCAAGTAAGTGTGGCCCAATATTTTTATGTCTTTTTTGATAGATTGCTTTGGATGCTTCTGGGCAACATTGAATGCAGCATTTTTTCATCTCTATCCCAGAAGGATTATTCCAATGGTTCACCTTAGATTCTGCACAGAATATTACTTTGATACTGTAATAGCTTTGGAAATGCTCTTCTTTGATGTCAAGGGCTGTATGGAACTGTTCTTTTGATTAAGACACACTTACACACTTGAAAAACCTAATAATAGATAAAAAAAAGAAAAGAAAAAAATGATCATCATTTGTGCTTTATTAAACTAGATCTATGGGAGAGATGCAGAACATGTGTGCATCTGTATCCCCTGTCTTGATCTGTTATCTTTCTGTTGGAAACCCTCACAGTGTGTCTGTCTCTGTCTTGAATAGCCCAGGAGCCTATTTTTTCCCCCCTCTTCATTTTATGACTTTCACCTTTCTTCTGCCAATGAATGCTTGCAGACTGAACAACCTGGCTGACAACTGGATTATTATATCCCCCCTTCCCTCATCCTTAATTGATTGTCAGACATTTATTGCTTACAGTTTCAGTTTAAAACCTAGCCTGGTCCATATCAGGAAATTTTGTTTTCCCTGTCAAGGAGTATAATTGAACTGGCAGCCAAGTGACTTTGTTCACTTGTTGGCAACCAGTGCCACTTCAGGGAAATAAACGGCACACAGCCATGCCAAGGTGCCCAGCCCCTGCTGGCTGTGTCTGCAGCCAGAGCTCAGGGCCAGTGTCTGGCACAGTCCAGGGATCAAGGGGGAAAGGCTCCTGCGTTGCTGTGGCACATCTGTGTGACATCCTGTCCCACAGAGCGGCCACTTTTAGGTCAAAGCCATGCTTTGCATGAGTTTAGGAGGTACTAAGTTAATTTGCCACTTGAATGGGTATCGAGATTTGCTCTGAAAACATAGATTAAAGCTCTCATCCTTAATAAAAACATATTTACCAAGAGTTTTTTAATGCTTTTGCCCCAGATTTATTCCTAGAATGATCTGCTCCATTTTTGCAGGTTAAACTTGTAATTATTTTGAGAAAAACTTTAAAAAAATCTTACTAATCCTGTATTGTTAGGAAAGAGGGAGATTGGTCCGGTCTTAAACAATGAAATGCCTTTGTTTATTCTGTGCTCTGCAAGTAGGCTTTTTCTTGTGAGTTTATTTTGCATTGAATCCAAAGTCACTGCCAGAACTGGGCTGAGAAATAACTGGGTGAACATTCCTATTTTAGATGTAGGAGCATAGTGTACATCAAAGATGGCCGTTTTAATAATTTTAACTCAGGAAAAATGAGCTTTATGGAAATAAATATCTACTCAAACAGAGGAAGTGCTTTTCAGCAAAGCAAATTTGGGGTGGTAAAAGTAGCAATGGAACAATATAGTGACATGTGATGCAGATAGGAAAAAACCTTAGGTTTTTTTGTCTGCCTGTGGCCAGAGCTGTGCTAGGCTACAGTGAAGTTTTAAGAGCAGAAAGGACTAGTGAAATAATTATATTTTCTGTTTCAAACTTCAGTCTCCTGTCAGGGAGAGTTTCAAGCTAACGCTGAAGCTTCATAGGCTGTTAGACCCCTGGTGCTTCTCGTGGAAGTTTTGTGCAGGAGGGGCAAAGCCAGAACATGGGTTCATATCTTCACAGGAGTAGATGTGATTATTTGACTGCCTCTTCATCCCCATTCACGGGGCAAAGCTTCCAGAGAGCCTTCGCTGCGCTCTTTGAGCCCTTTTATCCAGCACAGGCACCTCCCCAGACTCTGGGGTGGATGTGCCTCATTCCCTGCACTTTGGGAACTGTGGCACAGACTGAGTTCAGGCTCTCCATGGAGGATGAGTACCAGGGATAATCAGAAGGCTAAATGAAGGCTCTGTGTTCTCAAACACCCCAGCTTGCCCTAAGCAGTGTCTGAGCACCAGACAGCAAAGCAGACTGATGTATCCTGAGAGCTGTACCAGGAAATACATCCTGTAATGCTCTCTTTGCAGCATTTGGAGAAGGGTTTTATGAGGCATAGCTTGATGATTATTTTTGCTAAGAACTGCCTTCTCTGAAGAGAACAACTTTAGATTGGAAACTTAGCTTTTCTTTATGGTATGTAGTCATACAAGGTTTTAAACTTGGTTTAAAGTTAGAGGTTTTGGGGGCTTTTGAGAGTAGTGTAATATAACATGCCAGACATTATTTGAAGGGGGTTTTGTAGTCTGTTGATATTTTACATTTGCAAGCATTGTTAATTGTTTACATGGCTAAAGGAGCATCCTTTAACTGTTCAGATGGAAATTGTTTTTTCCTACAGTTGAGAAGAAGAAACAAAGCAAGAATAAAAAAAAATCTTATGAAAAAAATATCAAGAAGCTTTAAATATTTAATACTGGCCTAAGAGAAACGTAACATAAAATAAAGGAATGAAGTGAAGGAGAACAGGAAAGATTGACTTTTGAAAGACCAAGTCAGCTTAAGACAGTCTCAGGTCACAAAGAATAGCTTTAGTAGCCAGTATTGGTGTATAAGATAGGTGATCCCATGACACTCATCAAGAAAAGAACCAGACACAAACCTAGACAGTGAAGTAGGAAAATATATATATATGAAAATATATAATATATGTGCTTAGGAGACATTGAGCCAGTCGCTCAAAGATTATTAAGAAATTGGAGCTAGCAACTGGTTGGCTATGTTATCCCTTAGGATTTTATCCATATGAAATGTCAGGGGCTTAAAATTTGTAGGACCAAGAGACCATCTGTAGCCTCACCTACTGGCACATTTGTTTAGCCTTAAGTACAGATAATGACTTTTGGAGAAGTCATCATCCTGTGAAGAGTAGAGGCAGAGCATGACTGCGTATGTGCATATGATTCCAGGTGGGAATGGAAGCAGCTTGGGCTGGCTTGGCTCTGCCTTGCATCCTCAGGAGACAAGAAGCATCACTGTGCAATGCTGCTGTCTCCATGGACATCCCTGGGCTGCTGGAGCACAGCTCCCTCACTATGGGCTGCACCTCAGGCTGCAGGGAAATCTCTGCTCTGGCACCTGGAGCACCTCCTGCCCCTCCCTCCTCACTGATCCCAGTGTCTGCAGAGCTGCTTCTTTCTCTTATTCTCTCTTCTCTCTCTGGCTGAAGTTTCTGTTGTGCAGTTCCTGCCTGTCCCCTAAACAGGTTATCCCAAATATGCCACCACCACTGCTGCTGGGCTCAGCCTTGGCCAGTGGCCTGGAGCCAGCGGGTATTGGCTCCATCACACTTGGGAGAGGCTTTCAGCAGCTTCTCATGGGAGCCACCTGTTGCCCCCTGCTACTAAAACTTTGCTATGCAAACCCAGTTCCCTGGTCTGGAGTCTAATCTGTCAAAGCCTACTGTCACATCAACATTAATAAGCCAATTTGGAGGTATGTGTTTAAGTGGTATATCTAACTGCTAAATGTTTTCTTCTTGCCAAAAGTGTACGTGTTGACAAGCACCAGCCCTGAGCTTCCAGCGAGGCAGAGGTGACTGAAGCACATCTGTGTCTGATGGGATGAGAATGAACTGGGACAAGGACTCTGCCAGGAACTGCGTGTTTTGGGAAGAACAAAGGAGTTACCCTGATTCATGTGCCAAAATTAGCAAAAAAAGTTTGATTTATGAATCAAAATCTTGTCTATGCAGCCTTCCTGGAAAACGAGATCTGGTGCCCTCTCAATCACATCACTGATGAGCAGCACCCTCAGATCCCCACCCCTGCTTATTGCAAGGTGCTAGCTGTGGTATCTCACCTAACTTTATTTTCTCTTATCTGTGCATTCAGGATAACTCTTTTGTTCCATTTTCAGCCCACACGCTGACACAGCTCTCCCTCTCTCTCTTTCCCCTTACACTGTTTTTTAAGCATGCTGTAAACTTATTCATTCCCTAAAGGCAAAAGCAGCTATCTGAGCAACACTTTGTCAGCATAATACATTTACAGAATGCATATTTATGAACCTTTGAGCCTTTATTGTTCCAGAGGGCAAATAAAAAACATGAAAAGTAGCAATATAGTGTTTCAAAGGTCCCTCAAGGAAAACAAAAGTAGTTGGAAATAAATTTAGGGAAAAAAAGTTCTTCTCCAGAAGAGAACCTTGAATTAACACGTACAAAATATGGGGTGGGAAAGACTATTCTCTTCTTCCATCTATCTCAGACTCTCCTAATCCAACTTTTAAGAAATTTTAAGCTTGAAAAATGGTTTAAAGCTTTACAAAATCGTATAAATGGCATGGTTTAGGTATGTAATAATAAGCCAGATTTTTTAAAGCAGCATGTCTTGTTCAGTCATAATGAAGTAAAACAGTTTTTAAATGGAAATGATCATCTGCATTGAAGCATATCACACAGATGATCAGTGTGGTATGTGCCACAAAATTGCTACAGGAAAAAGATAGCTGAGAAATCAATAAAATGCCCTAATTGTTGTTATTTTAATTGACTCTGGGTTCTCATTAACTTTACAGTGCATGCCTCGACTTTTAAAATTAATGGGTTGCTACTCATTATTGCTGATAATAAAATAAAGCTGGTTAGGCAGTATTTGTGTTCTTACATGTGTCCATTAACTCAGCTGCAATCAAAAGGTGGGAATACCAATGTTCCTAGATTATGCACCCAAAAAATTAAAACATGAAGTGTTGTCTGCATGAAGAGTCCTGTTTTAAAATGAGTGTGTCTGCCTGTAGATTTCATCCAAAGCAAAAGCTGGAGTCTGTGCCCAACAACAGAGAAATATTCCAGAACTGTCTGGCTGCAAAACTGTGCTCTGTGCTCTGGGATGACCCTGCTTGGATGGGAAGTGGGACCAGATGACCCACTGTGCTCCCTTCCAACCTGACCCATTCTCTGCCTCTGTTATTTTGTGAAACTCAATTGGACTCATCTCTATTACTTTAATTAGGGAAGGAGACCCATAGAGCTGCCGTGGAATGATGCAGAACCCCACGGACAGCAAAAACCAGCCAGGGGCGAGCCAGGAGCTGCAGCACCTCTGCCATAAGGTACCAGATGGTTTGTGTGGAGGGATGGGGACTGAGGGGAAAGTTTGTTTCCTGACTCTCACAATTTCACCAGTAGATGCTTCCTTCCAAAGGGCTGGTGCATGTGTGGCCATACAGGCTGTTCCTGGGGCTCACAGGTGCACTCAAAAATCTTGGGTGGCTCAAAGGAATGAAAAGGGTCAGCTTAGTGTGGGCCACTTTACTGTGAGCATGGGATCTGAGCTGGGGGTTTTCTGCTGAGAGGGTGGGTTTCTTCCCCAAGATCTTCTTTCTGTTATAATGGCACACTAGGAAAAATGTGGGAGGGTTGCCATGTGGAAGTTCAGCATTGTGCAGAGAGGCAACTTTAACTTTTATGTATATGTTTAGTTGTTTTCAGTAGTCAAAATGCAGCTGAATTCACAAATTTTTTCACTGCCTCTAAGGCTGTATTTTTGGCCATCATTTGCAAATTACAGATTTTTTTCCCCTTCTTTCCTCAAGTATCACTCTGTTTTGCCTTGTGTAAATCCTGGACATTGAGACCCCCAGGAAGGGGAGGTGGGGACAGTTTGCCTCTGAATATCAATTTCCAGTGAATTGTGGTAATCATTTGTTAAACATGGGTACAGCTTGAAACATTACAATGACTTGGGAGTAACTGCACAGGTTACACCCCGTGGTGCAGGGACTTTAAAAAGAAAAAAAGTCAAAAAAAGATGTGTAGTTATGTTTCATTAGCTTCTCACATTTTAGGCATCACTGGCAATGTTACTTTGCAGCAAGACATCTATAATACCAAATGGCTATTTAAAAATCACAAAAGAAGCGAAAATTAACTTCTTGCAAGTTCTACAAACACATTTGCCACTGGTGATTTTTCTTCTGGCATGGGGAGGATTCAGGCTGCCAAGACTAGGTAGGTTTCTCCTGGCTCTATTCCTCTGTTGAAAGGATGAGGTCTTTTAAGGGTATGTAACCCCATTTATAAATATTTTAGTGGAAATAGAGTACAAATGAAGTGTTAGGAAATTAGGATGGATTGTGAGCCAAAGGGGGGCAGAAGGAGGTGCAGTGGGAGGAGGGTATCAGGGATGCTGTTTTAGCTCCATGTTCTCTGCACAGAGGGAGCATCACGAGGCAGACTGTAATCCACCACTGTGGTCCTGGGCGGGCACTTCTCTCATGGAGTGGGGGCCAGGGTATTATGTCTGAAATGGGCTAAGCAGCACCTGCTGTCCCCAAACTCCACATGGGGAAGCTCCATCAGAGAAGGCAGTAATGGGGAAGAGGGGGAAAACCCTCAATAGACTGAAATAAAAGGTTATTTACCATAAGCGTCACAAATGAGGCTTAGCCTGGGACACACTCAGGAAATCCAGGCGAGGTGTTCCTGTTGTCACCCAGATCCCCATAGATTCCTTAAAAACAAAGAAAGAAAAGAATCCCCAAACCACACAAAGTCCCAAAAAGACAACCCCCCCACCACAAAACAACCAAAACCCCAAGCCCGTGGCCATGATACTTCAATAAATTGTGGGACTCTGCTTTTTACTCCCATTCATGCTGCTATTCCCTCCAAAATAGGACTGTGGCTGTTTTTAGCAAAACAGGAGGTCCTTACAGACGAAATGCTGTGAACATACAAAATCTCTTACTAAGATGGAAGCCACCTCGAGACATAAAGATTATTAAATATAAAAAAAAAAAGGAGAGAAAACTCAGTTTTCTGTTTCCTAGTTTTCTGTTTCCTAGCTTCCTAAACAGCTTTTCACAGCTTTTTCACCAATGTGAATCAAGCATACACTATATACATTCCTGACTCATTGTGAGAAAGACTGATAAATGAAAAGATCCACAAGTTAAAAAAACCATACATGACTGCGCTGTCATCTTTAAATTCCCTATACATAACAAAAGTGGCAGGATGCAAATATGAGCCGTTCTAGATCAAAGCTGTAAAAATATGAAGATATTATTAAAAAATATACAGTGAGTGATAGTAATGATAAATATTTTAAATCCAGTAAAATGAAAAATCTATAGGAATCTTGCTATTTCAGTAGTTGTACAATTGGGTTTCAGAGTTCCAGATTACACCACGTTTTCTTTTAATTACAGGTGCCTAGCAATGAAATTAAGAAAATTAAACATTTTACATTATTTCTATGAAGTAAAGGAATTAAGGGATTGTCATCTTTTTACAATTTTCTTTTCTACAAAAGTAGTAAAAGTGTGGGCAAGGGACCATATTGTCACTACAAAACAGAAACTGAACTGGGCTTCCTTTATTACAATGAAATTTGCTGTCCTAAGAACTTATGTATTGTTCAAAAACAATAGTGCATGTGGGTATTTCCCTCTTTTTCCTGGTCAGATTTTTATCAAATAACAAAGTCTTGAACATTTTACTTGAAAATGAGTCCTATCTGAGAGTCAGGAAGGTCGAAGCAGTTAGGATCAAAGAGCAGAAACTGAGCTGGGACAAGTTAAGGACTTTCAATGTAATACTTGCTTTGAGGACTGTTACAGTATATTTTAAAACTTGTAGTGTTAATATTGTACCCAAGTTGATAACATTTTGGAGAAAAGCTTCTTAAACTTGTCTGACATGTTTGCTTGTAAAGTTCTGGTTGGGCTGTGTGCCCAAGGCCTGTGTCTGGTGGCAGAGGCTTGCTCTCAGAGCTGCCTGTGGTTGGTGTTGTGTCCCCAGTCTGCCATTCCTTGTGGTTCTTCTGCTCTCCAGTCCTGACTGTGTGAGTAAGCTGGAAATGGAACCTTTTCAAAGGGGTGTTTCCTATGTCCAGCCCCTGCCAAAAAGGCATTTGCCCTCTGAAAAAGCTAAAGTTTCTCTCTGTTCATAATTTGGCTGTGCATCAGTGGCTCTGCTGTAAAAACGGACAGGCTGGTGTGAGAGTTAGGCCAAGTGCTAGCACTGCCTGTGTGTGAGGAATCAGCTGAAATAGTGCTCCTGAATTACACCTTTCTGTCTGAGAGAGTTGCGTTTCTGAGACGTGGTGCCTCCAGTTGGTGATCTCCTTCCCTGGCTCCTCCTTTCCTGCCTACTTATTTAGGGCCATTTGGAAGAATGAAGATCTGGCCTAATATTATCAAAGGTTTGCTTGAGACTGCATGAAAATTAAAGGGGGAAAAATGAAAAGAAAGTTAGTTTAGAGAACATGTTTATTTGAAAGAGACTATGCGGTTTTTGTTTTTGCTGAGAGCACGGTAATATGAGATACTGAGACCCTAAGGTTTTAATGATATTATGCACCTAAGGTATTAAAGAGTCTGTAAAAGTGTGTTCAGCCCTATAAAATAATTTTCCTAGTGGAGGTGGTACCAAGATAAATGACAGCCTCTAGTGCTTGTCAGCTCTGTGGGCTCATTCCTCTGGAGTGCAGCTGGAACTGCCACACCAGGAGGTAGATTATTGCCAATAGTCTCTGCTGTGCATCTGCTTTTTTTGTTGTTGTTGCTTTTTTTTCCCTCCAAGTTAGGTCAGTGGCTGCCTTTTTGTCTCCTTCCTTCCCTGTTTCTCATTTGTGCACCGTAGGGATACATATTGAATGAACCAAGGAAAAACAAGGAAGAAAATTGGTGATCCTGGCTAATATTCCCAGAGTTATCACCAACAGGTTAGGCAACTTCTGTGTGAGGAGATTTTAGGGAGTTATTGTTAGCTGGTTGCTCTTGCATATCCTTTTTAAAAGCTGGATTAATAGTAAATATGAAGATTGGCATTCACTGTTTTTATTTTGGGGAGGGCTCAGTGATCCAGCTTCTTAAAAGCAGAAAATGAGTTTGGTTGGAGGGTAGAGAGCCTTTTGTTGCCAGCTTTCTGTGAGCAGGTCAGTAATACCGCCCATAGGCTAAACCAAAAGCATTGTGCTCCTTGCTCAATAATTAAATGAGCTCCTCATTTCAGTGGCAATGTCTAACACAGGCTGAATCCAGCGAGCCCACCAGCTGTGTACTCGCTCGTACAAAGTTACTGCTATGATGTTGGACTGAATTTCTCCCAGTCATCCCAGTCTTATTAATGCCTCAGAGTGGCATGAAGCTTCATTCATTATTCATAATAATCCAGTCAGAGGGCACTCTGAGACCTGATAAATTCTCACCTAAATGACAACAGCTGACAGGGCCTAGGGTTTTATAGCCTTTCTCTTGCCATAGCAAGGTGCTGTGGGCAAAGGTCCAGAATGATCCTCTGCTAATGACCACTGTGATATATGAGCAGCTGCTGATTTTCTGACACGAAGTCTACTCTGCTGAGCATCCAACCCACCAGCCGTGAGCAGCGGATAAATATCTGACAGGCAATATACTTCAAGAACAGATCACGAAAAAAATCTGTCTCAGGTGGGAGAGAATAAAAGGGTTAATCCTGTGCTGGAGCACTGCAACATCAACAACAACAAAAATATCCTGGGGGCAAAAAAAAAAAAAACCAGAAGTCTGTAAATTCTGGCTGTGCTGATGTGGAAATGAGAATACGATTTCTACTTCGGAAAACTCTTCCTTTCTGGCCCCCAGAGGGTTGAATAATCATGACTTTAGAAGCCTGTAAATTGCTTTATAAAAATCAATAATCATCTGCTGAAGGATATTAATTGCACTTTTTCACAGAGGGAAAAAGCTTCATAATATTTTATTGGTTTTTAATGGGCTCTTTGATACTACAGGAGGTAAGTGAAAAGCCTCTTTCTTTTGTTCAGGCACAGATCTAGCTTTTCAAAGGAATGTATGTACCTATTTGAGTTTTAACTTCTCCCTTGTGTTGCGGGTTCAAATTAAAAGCAGGTGGAGTCCTTTTATTTAGTCCTTCTGTTTTACTTTCAATGGTGAATATTTCTCTATTATATCATCTTTTCTAAGCTATATTGATAAATGTATGACTTCTCCTGTGTTTTGTTGCCATGCAAATTGAGAGGTTAACTCTGGAAGTTTGACCTTATTGACATATAGCAGAAAAAAAATCAAGCTCCAAGTGCTTTGAAAAGATTCTGGACTGACCTGGCCAAGTCTGATATCTTTTGCTTGTTAAAGTAAGTATAGTGAGTACTCATTTTTTCACTGTGCCTCATCTTTTCTTTGGAATAATGAGCCTTTGAGGCTGTTTAATGGTGCCATTATTGCGTTTTCCACATCCACAGTGTTGGGTCTCTAGGCCAGGAGGACAATTGGTTGTTCTGCATGAGAGCTTTGCTCAATATGAATTTCTGTCCACTCCCTTTAGCACCATTCAAGTCGCAAAAACAGGCTGCTCTGGCCTGAAACTGTAGAGAGATGGAGGTGAAAAGGTGGTCCTTGCATGGCTGAAATTCAAGGCTGGAAATTTATATTTTTTCAGTGGTGTGACTACTCTCTCCAGGATTTGTATCACAGTAACAGAGATACACAAGGTCAATGAGAATGTTTTCACCTCTTCCCTCCTTGTGACACCTTCGTGTTAGTTAATGGAGACATGGACTTCACCCAGTTCCCAGACTGAACTAGTAGTTCAGTCTGGGAACTGGGTGAGTAGTTCTAGACAGAAGTCAGGTTGGAGGAGATGGGTTAAGTCTGGCAGTGATCCTTAAGCTCATGTTATGTTGTGAACTCAGAACTTCTGTGCATTGTGGCTGTTGGAATACTTCAGGCCTCAACCATTGACAGCTACTTTCATCACCCTGGTGCTGCAGCACTGTGACTTGCTTTAGGGACCAGCCTTTGAGGCCCAAAGGCCACAGAATTTTACTATCTACTGGAATTATAGGAAAGCTTAATTTTCCTGTCTGAAGTAATTCTGGCAACCTTATTTGGCCTCGTTAGGAGAACAAGTATTTCTAGTATTTCTATTTAAAGTGACAGAGACTATTTACATATGAGGTGTGCCTGAACTATAAGAAACCTCAATATATTCCAGACAAGTTTAGGCTTTGTTATGGGCAAACATTCCTGGAATATCCCATGGTTGCCAGAGCAACCCGCAACTGTAACCAAAATATTTGTCACTCTTGCTGGGTTCTTCTGTTGGCCTCCTCAGACACTTCTTCCAGGAGAAATAAACAAAATACTACCTTTACTCAGGGTGACCCACACCAGTCAGAATATTGACTTGCTGAAGGCAACCTGACCTGCAATTTTTTCAGGCCAAGCTGTTGGGTTTTGCAGTCTCCCTCTGTTGTCTTCCCCAATGTCTTCATTCCTTCTCCTTGTTGCTGCTCCCCTGGATGAACAGAGTTGGTCAATAGGTTCTTTGTTTGAGTGTTAGGAAGGTGATGGGGAAAATGTTCTGATGGGTGTGGTAGACCAAGGAAGACTTTTTCTTGTTATTTTTTCTTGTTGGAGTAGAATAGAAAGGTATGCCATTAATCCTCATGGACTCGAAGAGTAGCCTGTATGATTTTTTGACTGTGCAGTCAAATCATCTCTAATGTGGGATTGCCTCACTCAGGAGTCCATCACTGAGTGTCTCCTGAGTTGCTGACAACCCTGTTTTCTGCCTGGAGATTTACTATTACAATTTTTCAAATGCTTTGCTACCTAAGTGTGAAGATGGTGGTTTTCCTTGTGGTTTTGTGGCTCAGTTAGGTTTTTGCTTTTTTTTTTCCAGTAGAACATGCATGTTCAATTTCATCTGCTTGAAGGACCTGGAAGTTACTTTTGTTTAGTTGACTCAAAATTTCCCACTCATATAAGCAAGGGCAGACAAAATATGGACTAAAATTACTCAAAAACCAAACTAAAACACATTGCAAAAATAAATTTATTAGAAAATCAAGGTGCATTAGTACATTCATTAATTGTAGCCTATTCTTTTGAAAATCAAACTCTATATTTAAATGTGAACATTCACAGAATCATGGAATGATTTGTGTTGGAAGGGATCTTAAAAGATCATCTGGTTCCAGTTCCTCTGCCATGGGCAGGGACACCTTCCACCTTCCACTAGACCAGGTTGCTCAAAGCCCCATCCAACCTGGCCCTGCTTCATTCAGTTTCCTATCATTAAAAGCTTTGTCCACAGATCTCAAGTTTTCCTATGAAGTAATTTAATAAAAATTAATGAAGGAGAGCAAAAGAGGAGAGGAAACTACACCCATCAGAGATGTACTCAGAGGGAGAAGACAGTTCCATCCTTAGTGCTCCCTTCAGGGTGAAGATTTTGGTCCCATCCTGCAGGCATCACGTACACCATGGAGCAGAAAATAAATGACTTGATTTCTCTTGTTCTCTGACTTATGGTAGGAGTTCTGCAGAGATTTAATGGTAAATATTTAACAAGGGGAACTCCCCTTTTCTTTTATGGTCTCATGTTTTGTAAACTGATTAATGTAATAAGGAAACAACAATTCCCTTTGGTTAAAGCTCTCAGTTCCTCACAACTGGGAATTCTGTTCCTCAGCCATTTCCATTGCAAGGCTCTCACAGTAGGCAGTTTGGTTTGCCTCAAGTGGAAAACAAACAATTTATTTGACAGGAAGAAAATCTCACAACTAGTCTTCTCACAATTAGAGGGACAACAAGGGCTATTTTAACAATCTGTAGACAATATTTTTAATTTTGGTCAGTTCTAGAGCTCCTGTAAGACTTCTCAGCCATCTAACAACATCAGTTCTATAATGTGTCCATGGAATGAGCTCAGTCCTGCAGTGATTCCCATCTTGACATGTGGTAGTAAACACAAGGAAATATTTTACCTCACAGCATTGTACCACTGCTAATTTTCAGTTAAAATAAAATATTTGAATGAGGGTGCCATACCATTAGAGAAATCAAATGTTCCTGGGGTGTCCCCAGGTATTCCTTTCTCTCTATGGACTCTCTGTAGATTTTTGTGTATGTGTTCCCTAGGAGGCTCTTGTGTTGCCGTTCCAAGCACACAGTGCCAGGAAAGGTATCATTTTCATTGTGCTCACTTTCTCATCTTGGTAGTTAAGAGCTGTAGCTAGTTAAGAGGCCAGAGAAATTCCTGGCACTCACAGGGGGCCTACAGCAATTTAAATGAGCACCTATGTGGGGTTTTTTTGTTTTCTGGGAAGCCATTGCACAACCTCCATGCCCAAGCTCTGCTGAAGCTGAGTGTTTTAAGCGCCTGGCAAACATGGTGTTGCTTCCAGCTCAGCGTGGTGTGCAAGCACCAGCCCGTACCCTTGGCCTGCATGGATCTGTGACTCCGGGGAATTGGGAGCTTACACCAGGCTGAGCTGAATCTGCAACACAGATGAACAAAGTGGTCACGCACAGGTTAAAGCCTTGCTCACATATGGGTCATTATATACTTAGCAAATACTGTATTCTTCTCTTCTATTCTTCTCTATGGAAAAAATGCAGAATGAAAACTGAATTCCAAATTGAAATCTGGTCAAGCTGCATGGGTGCTTCCCTGGCTCTTGGCCATTACCAGAGGTGGGATTGCTTGAAGTTAGGCTCTCCAGTGTCACAGAGTGTGCCAGAGCAATCTGGGCAGTTGGATACACCACTGCCTCACGTTGGTGCTCTTGGCGGGGAGTTGTTTATTCTTGTTTCCTGTAGTACTGTGCAGTGCCATGAGTGCCGAGCTGTTTTTTGTGCTGTGGGTGAATGGGGACTTTTCATTTTGAATTCAAGATTCTGGGAGATAAAAAGGCAAGTATTTTTTGACAGTTCTGTGGTTTGTCTCTAGGCACATTGGGTGCTGATTTTCATTCCAGTACATCAAGGCAACTGTCTGAACTACAATCCAAACAGAAGTTCCTCCAACAACAAACCACTAATATCACATGTAGTTCCAGTTGTTCACACTTTCTTGTGCTCTGTCTTTCCATGAGATCTCACGTCCCCAACCCACTGCCTTGGGCTAATAGTTTGTAACAAAGCTCAATCTCTAAAATGTCCTATATAAATGGAGAAGGGAAGATCATAAAAGAGAAAGATGAAAACATTTACCACTCCAGCTCCCACACTCGGAGTCTCTTGAGTTTCCTGATTCATCAGCCAGTTAGGAGGGCACGCAGTCACCCATGCTGCCTGGCTGCTGTTGCTCTCTCCAATGCTACAGGGTACCATTCATCACAGACTGCTAGCTGAAGGATGCAGTGTCAATGCTGGGAATTGATCCAAGAAAACCTGCACATGTTATTGTACCTCACTAAGGGCCCTCTTCTTTTCTGCCTTTCCTTGTACCTGAAAAAATTAACCCATCAGGTTTTTTTGTTCAGATTGGAACAGGGAAAATAATACCTGCAGGGGGAGGAAACACTGTGTGTTCAGCCCGTTCCTATGTCCTAATCTTTATTTAAGGCTGTAAATTAAGGAAAAAAGAAAAAAAAAAGAATATTTGCTGTCTTCTGGCATATGTGATTTAGAAGAAAGGAGATCTGGGGGGGTGTTATCAGCTTGTAAGAGTATATATTTGTGTGATAAAACTGAATTACCCAGAAGACAAAAGAAGCACTTGAGATACAGTATTGATCTTTTGTACCACGACATGCATTCACATGTTACACCTTGGGGCAAATCCCAGCCAAGTTCTGGGGAGGGATGAGGTCAGGGTAGGGTTGGAAATCCTGCTTTTCCTAGGTCAGCAATCCTAAATGTAATTGTTGTTCACAATAACACACTGTGCAGTACCCACTCACCCAGACCCATAGGGATATTCATGAAGTAAGGTACTGTTAAATAGGGGCTCATGCTTTGACTCTGTGTTTGGAAATCTTGAAATGAGAAAGGAAAGATTCGTTGGTAATTCAGACTCCCTTGGAGGGGGGCAGGAAATGCAGAAGCAGACAGTCTATAGGGCACCAATTTAAATCATCCCAAGTCAACCATATCAATGCACACTTTGGTTTCCACTGGCTTAGGTATGTGCTTACTTCCAAGTAACATGCTGAATCAGGACTGTGGGCAGTGTCCTGTCTCTGGTCCCATAAGGTACAATACCAAAGCAGGAAGTCAGGCAATTTTGAGGGGTTTTCTTTATAGCAAGCATTACATTTTATGGTGGTTTTCATTGAAAAATCTGAGCAAGCTAAGCTACAGTGATTAATTAAATTTTACAGCTACCCTGTGCACTAAGTAAACAGTGCATTATTATTTTTTGCTTTAATAAACAGCAAATGTGAGATGTGGAAAGGAAAGGATTTAGAAGTGTATCCAACCAGCTGGGGTGGCTCCTTCTCTCATTTGTAATCTCCCCTCTGACGCCTGGTAGGATCAGTATTGCTTTTTTTGGTAACTAGAGTCAGATGGACGGTTTCATCCTCAGCATGCTGGAGATCAGAGGTAAACTCCTGGATGACAACCAGGACAGATATAAATCTAACCCAAAGGAGAAAAAAAGTCCCCTTGTAAATGTAGTTAGGCTTTTTTAGTTATTTTCTCCCGAAAATGAGCAGATTTTGGAGCTCATTGTAATCAGCATGACTATTTAGCCCCAAGGATACAAGTCTGAGTAGCAGATGTTGGGGGAGCCTTTGTGCCTTGCTGGATGTAGGCTGTACCTCAATATAACCTCTCCTTGCTAGCTCTCAAAGGAGCAGGGATACCCCTTCCTGCCTGCCTGTGTTTGGGGCATGGAAGGTGTCGGAGAGAGCTCCCACGTAACGTGTGTTGGAGGAAGGGCAGACATGGGGATTCCTTTGGCTCAGCAGCTTCTCTGTGTAGAAGTCCTTGAGTAGAATATGCTCTTCCCATTTTCGAGGGAATACGGGGGATTTAGAAAAATACCACCAAAACCAAACAAAGGAAAAAGCAACAAAAGAGGGATATTGAATGTTTCAGAAATAAAATTAATGTTTCCTCCATAACCCATAAGACAAGCACACAACAGAAAACTGTTCTATCTGAGGGAACAATTCCTGTACTTTGTGCTATTTTGAATGAATCGTTAGGGAAACACCAAATATTCTAAATGAGCATCATGATTCTGGAATGGGTGGGTTTCTAGTGGTGGGACTTGGAAAGAGTCTGAGTGCAACAGTGGAAGGAAAGCTTCACAAAAGGTTCTTAAATAGAAGGGCACAAAGGTCACTTACAGAAAAAGGGAGGTTAGCCTCTCACCTGACCAGGCATGGTGGCTGTTTCTGTACATAGATAATGTCCTGTACCTTGCAATGGACTCTAAAGTCCTTGCCTCCATGGGGAAAGTGCTATGGCTTTGGTTTAATTGTGGCAAGTGACAACTTCAGCTGAACTTACACAATAGAGTGGCCAGTCTAGAGGAGCTTCTTTACTATCTATTTCCTAGCCAGCATCCCTGCAGACTCTGTATGAGATGACGAAAATAGAAGAAAAGCAAAGGTTTGCCCCAACATGTGCTCTCAGCTGTGATGACTTTTGGATTGACTGTAGCCTTCAAGGAAGCAGATGCATACGTGGATGTAACCAACTCTCATCCAGTGACTTCCTCCGCCTCCTGTGCAGCAGAGTGTCACCGCTCATGCTTTTGGTGGGACACTCATCTTTGCACAAGGCCAGCCAAAGGAAACCTCTCCTGGCAGAGCTGCCTAAAGCGTGTTGAGCTGGAAGTTTTCTTGGCATTATTTACATTCAGCTATTTGAAACAGCACACCTGTCATCGGAGGTGAAACTCTGTATCGTGTGTGCTCACAGCCCGACCAGCCTGGCCTCTCCAACACCACTCCTTTCTTCCACTGTGCCTACACAGGGTGGTTTTTGCCCTGTTTGTTGGAGTTTGATGTACTTCCATAAAGCCCCATGTGCCATGCCAGAGAAGCACATGGAAAGATGCAAAGGGATTTCATAAAGCATGAGAAAGGTAAGTCCTTTACCACAGTTGAATGCAGCTTTGTCTGTGTGTGGAAAAGTTTTAGTTCTGAATCTTGGTAACTCGTGGTTGTGGGTTAACTGGGCAAGTGTAAATGTATCACTGTGGCACTGGTTCAGATACAGAGCCCGGAGCTGCAGCTTTCTTTCCAGCAGGCTGGGGACAGAGGGAAGGAGACAGGCTGTGAATGGGAGCCATGACTGCTGGGTAACAAGAGAGGTAAAAAGGAATAAAGACTGGGAGTCAGATCCCAGTTTCCATGGGATGCCGGTGTGCATGAGGGCCTGGTTCTGACTGCTTTTTTCCACAATAGAAGCAAGGGTTTGATGGGAGCATGGATACCGGGACAAGCATCCCCCAGATGGCAAAGGACCAAATGATACTGAATGTGGGAGGAGTTGGCAGCACCATAGCGGAATTACAGGGCTCATTTGTCAGAGATCTATAGGTGAACTCTGGAGTTCAGAGTGACTGTGGAAAAGCAGACTCTGAAATGTGGCAGAGAGAGTGCTGGAAAATGCAAAGTCCAGCCATCCGGTTTGACGAGCAAGACTGTTTTTTTGGGAGGGCAGGGAATTTTTCAAATAGGAAATTGCCACTGAGGTCATTCTGGCCATGCTTTAATATCTTGCTTAACCGAAATATTTACTTAACTGAAATGTTATTTTCCATTTTATTTGGTTATGATCTTATTAATTCACTGTCTTAATACAGTGTTTGAGGCTGAGTTTTACTGAGATGTGGCCCCAAGATGACTAGCACTTAGGTCCAAAGGAAGTGACAGAGTCCTTTGCATTTTCAGTAGGAAATTTGAGACTTAATTATTTAAACCTGGAAAGCATCAGAGAAATGCATATTAAATGCTGTTTATGAAGTGAAAGATGGTTCTCAAAGTGCTCTGTCCTGCTCACGTTCTGTGTTAGTGCTGCTTTGGGAATGTGGCTGCCCAGAAACCTCTCACTGGTTACATGCACTGCAGGGCTGAACCTGGAGAGATGTGTTTGCCATCATGAGACTGTGTGACCTCCGTGATTTTTGGATCCAGGTTTCCTGGGCAGCTTTGGGAATGCCATGCCAAATCCTTTTTCTTGTTCTGAATCAGCTTTGGCTGCTCAGAGCCTGGTACGTGGTACCATCTGCCTGGCTTATTGAATGTGTGAGGGTGTATAGCTGCTCTGGGAAAAAAGGGACATATGGAAAATGATATTTGGTGAATCCCAGGAAAGAAAAGTCACGGGAAACCACTTAATTACCAAGGCTTAATAGCCAGTGAATCGCCAGTAAGGAGCTTGGTCCTGAGGTCCTGTGGCATAAATGCGTGATTACGTTAACGCCCCACTGCTACTGGGATACTTTTGTGTTTACAGGCCTTTCTCCCTTATTGCTAGAGGCCTTCAAATCCCAGATAGTCAAAATCTCTATTCAGAGCTGCCTGCTGGGCGTTTAACAAGGGTCCTTGTAACGGGACTCAGTACAAGTACAAACATGAATGAAGAGTGCAGGGGCCACCACAGCACCACAGGCTGCAAGGTAGCCAAATGGAGGCAGCCGCAGAAAAGCAGGATAAAGTAGACAATGACCCTCGGCGCCTCAAGGCATTGCTTCAAAAGGTGTCAACACCAATTAAATTGTAAAGGCTCTGTCAGCTTCTGAAAAGTTATCTAGGCAGGGACAGAAAGTACAGAATCAAAGGGGCTGCAATGAGGTTTTGTGTGTCTGGCAGCAGAGCGGGCGTACACATGCTCCTGGCAGTGTGGGATCCGGCTGGGAGCCTCCCAAAGGCACAGCCATGCTTGGGGTGGAAAAGAGGCAAGACAGCCAGTGTGGGGTCTCCTGTGCCACTGGTTTTTATCAACAGCGGGGGTGTGTTTAATAACATGGACCAAGGTTGGTTAAAGAAAAAGCTGAACATTTCTTCCCCGTCTCAGTCAGGGGTTAATACATTTGAAAACTGGATGCAGTGTCTTCCCTGATAAATTCACTTTCTGTGTGCTCCGAGGATTTTTAATTTGCTTGTAATAAATAGCAGCTCTCAAATTTATTTTATTCATTGCTGTATAAAATTGCTCATTAGAAAAGGAAGTGGTGTTTTAGCAGCTAATTTCTTTTTTGTGGTTAGATATGTATAACTCCTAAATTCTCATGCTGCCTTTCCCCTTTACTAGTGGGACCGTGACAGAGTCTCATCTTGTTCTTTAAATAAAATGGTTGGAGGTGGAGGGTGGAGGTACACATAGACATTAGTCTGTGCCTTATTGATGAGGCACACAGATGCCTTAGTGATGCACACAGATGTCTACTGTGGTCTTTTCAGTGTGACAGTCAAGCTGTGGAGTCTAAGGCACAATGAACGGGGGTAAAGACTGAGTTTGGTGCTCATGTGTGGCGAAGGGGAAAAAAAAGCTCATGTCTTCTGTGTGTAGTGCCTAAATTTCTATGCAAGAAGGTGAAATGTTTCATGTGTAAACTAGTTTAAATGGTTTGTGATAGAAGAAAGCTTCTAACTATAATATTTATTCTTGTCTGTTGCTCATAACAAAAGTGCAAAAAGCTGTTTATCCTCTCTTTAAAACCCAATTTAAAATGCGAATTAAAACAAGGAATTTGAATTGTTGTTTTTAGTCCTAGAGTTTGCTCATGAAGCATTGTTACTGTGATTCACATGGCTGAGTGATGTTGGTATTAACTCATCTTTGTAGGTTTACATAGCAAATCAAAGAGGTGGTTCATATTTTTTGTACAGTGACTCCTAAATATGTTATTTTGCCGAATCCCCCTTGGTATTGTATGAAATTTTTAAATGAAAAAATTGATTTGGGAGGAGGAATGTGAGTTGAAAGGTTTGGGAATACTGTTTAAAAGAAAAGATATAGAACTAAAGGCTCATTGCTACATTATTTTAAAGTCTTTTCCAGAAAAGTGATCTAATGACAATAATATAAAAGCAACAATCAAATTTGCTGGAATACATTCATCTATCTACAGACAATTTTTTTCTTTGGTTAGAAGTCTGGATGGTGTTTGCTTTTCAGTATCTGATTATTGTCATGTCTTTGGAATTCATCATTTTTAAATGTCCCGATGCCTGAGAAATCAAAAGGGCACTTTCTGACGAAATTGAAGGATGTGTCAGAAATATTCTGAGTCTCTTTTTCTGGGTAGCAGCTCAATTTAGCAAACTCAATCCTCTGAAACTGGAGCAGAAGTACTTTGCGGGGGGTGGGAAGTCAGGCTGTACGTGGCAGTGTTAGGCAAATGGCAGGGGAAGGATGCTGAGGATCCCCTTCCCTGGCCTTGCCAAGACCACACACTTCCTGGTGTCTGAGAGGAGAGCAGGTGTATTTTGTACCAGCCGTGAGGACGATGTCTCGAGTGTTTTGGGCACTCAGCCATGCCCTGTGGCTCTCCCAGCTGTGCCACTGGTGAGCAGCAGCCCGGCAGAGCAGCTGGGTGGGTTTTGGCACAAATACCCAGCTGATCTCCAAAACCCATCTGAAACTGAGCAGCCCTGACGAGGGGAAGAGCCTGTGTCTTTTCCTGCTCTTATGGAAGAGCTGGCAGGGGAAGCTGGCCTTGGCAGCAAATTTCTGTCTCTGTGTGAGGATTTCCAGGCTTTGCATAGGAGTCAGGACAAGCTTTTGGGACTGGCACTACAGTGCACCTGAGGCAGCACGCAGTGCTTTAAGCACCTGAAATGCACAGTGAGCAGGAATTGTGAGTACACATCGTGTGCAGGCAGCAAGGGGCTGGGAGGAAAACAGGAGCATGCTTGGACAGGTGCTGATTAGTATTTATCCACAAATGATGATGAAAGCGTGGCTGTGCTTTGTGTGGGGAATGAAGAGAGGGATGTGCCAGAGCTGCCATGTCTGCAGTCATCACGGGTGCTGCTGGCGAGCTGCTCCCCACAGGTGTAACTCAGTCTGAAGTGATAGGAAAGGGGGATCATTGCCCCAGTTACAGCTCAGTCCCAATTTCATCCTGCCCATTTGTCAGCTGTTTCTACGTAGCTGCCAGGTGGGATTATTTCCGTGCCCCCAACTCTTAAAATGGTTTATTGCAAATTGCTGTCCTTATGTGCAAATGGGGAGAATACATCCCAGAATACTGCTCTGCTGCTGGCTCAAAGGCAGCCTGGCTGGGAGCTGGGCTGTTCTCCTGTCGGCCTCTGTGTCCAGGAGACAGCATGGATGCTGTGCCTCATCTCCAAACTCCCCGTAAGCAACTTGTAGCAGGCTTCGCCAGTTTATAGGAGAAAGGGATTAGTGGGCAGAAGGCCACTGGATTATGGCAGGAGAGTAAAAATTAGTAAGGTTTTACTGAGGTTTGGGGTAGAGTTCCTCAATCTAATGCTGGTTTGCTTTGTACTGATTAATTTTTCATGTGGAAAAAAAGAGCTGAGAAAGAAGATACCATTTCCATATAGTGTTTTCCTCTATAAAGCAAAAGCATTGGAGGATGGTGACAGCATCAATTTTGTTGGTAAATAACAACACGATCAGCATGGCAATTTTTGCCCTTCTGTGGACATCAAAAGAAATTGTGCAAAGAGATCACTGTTTTACTGCAAAGATAAAATAATGCTGCTTCTTTAAAGAGTTGCCACGGTGTGGGCATTCCTTGCGATTTAGCAAAATTCCTCTGTCTCTCGTGGCCAGCGAGGGGAGAAGCAGGATCGTGCTGTCCCTCGGCCGGCGAGGGAGGGACTCCTGAGCGTCCGAGGGCTGCTCCGACTGCCCTGCCTTTGTGCAGCCACACAGCACAGAGCAGGTTTTACATGGCTGAATGCATTGTAAACTCTGTCACTTCAGGGTATCGCCCACTTAAACAACATCCTCATCATTTTTCTTAGGAAATGATCTGAGACAAAATATTGAATTATTTAGAGTACCGCTGGGAGAGGGAATTGATTCCTTGCTGTATCAGAGAGAAATAGCTGCTCTTTTGAGGCTTGATCCAAAGCCTGGAGAAGTCAATGTGAATCTTTCCATTGATTTCAATAGGCTTTAGATCACGCTCTTATTCACTCAACTATTTCTCTTTAGTTTGAACAAAACAATGCAGCCTTTCATTGCAAGATACTTAGTTTGCTGTACCTGAAGGAAATACATTCTGTCCTGTTCTGCTGAATATAAAAAATCACTTATGGCCTGCCGAAATAAGTAAGTAGCAAACAGCTTTTTAACACTGCTGAAACTTAAATTTATCTCCTATGCATTTGGAATTTTTCTAACATGTGCACAGCTACCTGCATATGTACATTTTAAACTCAATACATGATCTTGTGATAACGTTTTCTTTCTTTGCAATTAATTCCTCTTGTTTGGAATCAGAAGATGCATACTACTTTCTCTCTTTCTAGGCTTTCAGATGTGTTTCAGCCTCTTTGCTGCCAAAGGAAAAGCTGGAGTAGGCTTTCATTAGTTTCCAATTTCTATCCTGTTTCTGGGAAAGTCGAAATGCAGCATCTCCATTGGACAGCACTGAAATTTTCCATTTTGACACCAAGTCTGAAAGGAGTAACCAAGCTAGGCAGGGCTTCTGCAGCTGCCAGCAGCTTTTCCAGCAGCCTCTTTAAAAACAGAGATGCAAAAGTTATTTTCTTGAATGTCTGACTTACACCTTCTCTTTTCTTGTGCCATGCATGTTTAACCAGAATTTAGCCACATGCAAACAACACCATTCCTATGTGTACCTCCACAAGGGAGCCCAAGAGCAGATCCATAGTCCAGTTTGCTATCTATAGAAAATGACTCAAAAATGGACCTAACACAAAATATAACAGGAAAATAAATAACAGTGTGTGCCACACTCAACTTTTGACCTCCTAGGTTGTGCTGGAGTCAGGAGCAGGGTAGATTCCTCGCTGACCACGGGCAGTGTGCCTGCTTCTGAGCACAGGCAGCAGAACACAGGGGAGGGCTCTTCTGAGGCGGATGGAAATACAGCGTAGGGTGCAATTAGGAGAAGGTGACACCCCTGCTTTGTGGCTCAGCCTGCAGGGGTGGCTGAGGGCTTGTGGCAGGGTCCAGCCTGGCCACCCCCAGGGCAAGCCTGAACCCTGGGAAGGGGGCTAGAGCCCCAGCCAGCCTGGGCTCTACGGCAAGAAGCACATCTTACAGAATTATGTTCTATTCTTCAGGAGAGCAATTTCTTCACTTTAATAATTTAATGTTTTCAGTAGGTTTTGCTTCTTATCTTGAAGGAAGTATTTTCAGCTATATAATTGTTCTCTCATCCAGAGGGACCCCTAAACAGCAGATTTTTAGTATACCCAACAATGTTGTTCAGAAAATGGGTTGTATCAAATTGTAAACATTTCAAAGCATAAAGAAATCATGAAAGGAAGATGAGGTTATCACAGCAGGGACAGACACGGTGTGTTAAAGCACCACCTGTGAAGACTCCTGCTTTTGGGAGCTATCTCCACAGTCAAAGGCTGGTGAAGAATTATGGACCCTTTAAAGAAAACAAATGGAAAATATTGTTGATATTGCCCTATGATGCCTGCCTACATGTAGATTAATGGAAGACTGGACTGGGTTATTTCTGTTTTTAAGATGTGCTAGGCGAAAGTTGAAAGAAGAGAAAGCAGAGTGTGGTTTCAGAAAAATGCCAGTCAGTTTTCATAGCCAGAGGGTTTCTGTCAGGGAAGAGGAGAAATAATAGCTTATATAAAATTCTGAAGTTTTATAAATATTTACTAATACCAAAATATCCATCAGAATCAATCATAGAATTGGTAACAGGAGCACATTTAAGTCTTGGTACAAGTTCTACTGAAGGGAATCTGCTTGCCTTGATTTTTTGGGGAAGGATGAGAGCGATGAATATATTGCCAAAGATTTTGGGAAAGAAACCAAGATATTCCTGCTAGCAGTCCTTCCAGCCTGGCAGTCACAGGGCAAGGCATGGAGGCTGTAATATTGAGAGATGTTGCTGAGAAATTCTGAGAGCAGTTTTGGGGGGAATTTATCGGCTGCCTTTGTCACTGCACTTCATCCCTCAGCTGAGAGCTAGCAGAGAGCTTGTTTTGTATTTCAAAATTTCTGATGCTGCAGAGAGTGGATCATAGCCTGTTAGTACGATATCATCATGTTGATAGCTTTACCAACATGAAGGGAAAGAAATGAATCCTCTTTGGATAGGATAATTAATCTTTGAAATCCTAAAGTTGTCAGGATTTTAGTTTAAGGATTTAGGTAAGTGAAGCAAGAAGGATTTAAACTGTTAAATAGCACAGTAATATCATAGAAGGTTTCATTTTCAGTGATTTTAATTAAACTCTGAACCAAACACATTTATTTAAAAAAAAAAAAAAAAAGCTTTAGTATTTCAGATGATGGTTATTTCTGTTACTTCTTAAAATCTGGAACTTATTGACAGGAATCTTTGTGATTTTTGTAGTTGCTCAAATCTACTTTGTGTTTAAGTAGGTGATAGTTTAGCAGATAAAAAAGAGTTTCTTTCCAAGAGCAAGGACAGGAGCAGTTGTGGCAAGAGGGAGTGGTGGGTTTATTTTCCTACCCCATTCCTGCTTAAGCCGTCTCTTTCCCCTTGTTGCTCCCCTTGCACTGCAGTAGAGATTAAGGAAAGAACAGCTTTCAAAACAAGCTGACAAACCTCCAAAGCAGGCTGCCTTTATCCTGAGACTTATTTTCTACTAATTAATTGTCTTTTATTAAGAATTTTCTGTCCATGCTGGTGACTAAATTTTGCAGTATTTGAATGAACCATTCTACACGGATGCACAAGCAGAGTGAATTTAGAGCAAAACATCTTTATCATAAAACTGGATTTATTGTTTCCTTGAAATACGAGAGTAAGAAGAAGATTAAAAGACCTAAAAAATTGGAGATGTGTGTCTGAGTGTGTGGATAACCAGTAAGGAGTCAAACTGAATTTCCTGGGAGTCACCAGGGTGGCCAAGACCTGCTACGGCTGTGCTGAGATCTCCTCTCTGGATAAGAGCTCGCAGGCTGGGTAGCACTTGAGTCTCTTAACAGCACAAAGCCGGATCTCTGACTTGTTTGCTTGTAGAATTTCTCCTTCAAAAAGAAAAAGTTCAGAGCATTCAGCGGTGTTAAAAAAATCTGTCAGTGATCGATATTTTTGTAAATGCAGAAAGAAATGAAGATAATATTAGATTCAGATGTCTCATCAATTTTTTTTTCTTTCTTTCTTTCTTTGACTGTATTATAAACTTCAGTTAAACTGTGACTAACCCTGGCTGTTTGCATATCTTGACAGCTATTGATATATACTTTGTTATCCATTTGTAAGTTTAAAACATTAAATAAATGAGCTGAAAATGGGCTATTTATTTTACTAGTGCCTACTTTGCATTTATACTTGGTAAATTGGAAAGATATCCTCCCAGGACTTGTAAAAATTAACTTTGTGATTAACATTTCAATTATAAATTGAAATAGTACTATGCAATCTGACTGAAATTTTGGTACAGGTGCAATTACCTTTAGTTCTTTCCTTCCTGTATAGGGTTGAATCTTACTCTAATTTACATTAAAGATGCAAATACCTCCATGTGAAAGCAAACCATATTGATTATTGGATTTGGGGGATTTTATTTTTTTTGCATATAGGAAAGAAATTATGTGGGGAAAGTTTAAAAACCCCTTGTTGAATAGATGCTTCACAATTAACAGCCATGATTTTGCCTATGAACGATGGCTAGAATTCTGCATTGTGATTGCTGGTTATTAGAATAATTTTTGCTCAATCATCTGTTTCCTTTTATTGTTTTATATGCAGTTATTTTCATTAGAATCTACAATTAACGAGTTTGCTGAGCTGAGGTGACTTGGTCTTGGAAAATATTTCATAATTACAGATATTCAAATATCCGTCCTCCTATCTTTGGCAAGTTCAGCTTAAAAATGTTCCTTATTATTTGTTGATGAGTAATATTCAGATTTGGTTGGGTCAACACTGCTGACTTAGACCCACTGCCATTTTGCAAAAATATGACTATGAATTTTTTGCCGCTGGAGTCCATTTCTGAAAGGAGACCTAGATCATTAGCTGACAGGAAATGGCATAGTTACGTTGAAAACAATTTTCACTAATTGATTATCTGGCTGATTCAATTTCCAGTCTTGGCTCCCACTTGGACCAGCTGTAGTATTATCTCTCAATATAACTCATGGTTAAATTTTACTGAAACGATATCCCTATGAAATTTCTATTTGTGCAACAGACTTAGTATTTATCTATCTATCTTGTTAAAATCTAAAATAAATTGGGGCAATCCCATCCCACATTCAGGAAAGTGTCCTATTTTTGGTCTCCATGCCAACTCTCTGGAGAAGTGTCTACTATTTTGTACCATCATTATGAGTACATTCTCTTGTTACAGATAATAAACCTGCTCTCCTTTCTATCGCCCTAGTCTATTCATTTAAAAATTGTTTCATTTTTACAACACTAATGTTATTCTCACCAGCTTGGCAACCCTGGGATAATAGCATAAATCAGTGAATTATTATTTTTGTTTAAGGCATTTCTAATTTTTAATTAAAAAGAAAAGTCAGACTCTTGCTGATCACCTACAGGATTGTGACTCTCCATGGTTACCTGTCACTCAAAGAGATCTAGCTCTGAGGAATGCTAATTAGCACTGTTAAAGCACTGGTAATTGAACTGTGGAGACAGCCTGCAGAAGGAGGCTGTTTGCATTCAGCACTGCTTTGCCATTTAAATGGATGAGTACAGTCATGAAGGTACGGTGGATAAAAGCAAAAAAAGCACTCAGGCTGTAATTTTTCATTTTGACTTCAAAGTGGTTTACCAAAGTGTTTCCTAGAAACGAGTGCCCGCACCAAAAACGTGTCAGGTGTAGCAACTTTGCTGACAACCTACACCTAAAAAGTGCACAATGCCCTTAATCTCCAGCTTCCCTTGGTGCCTGGAGCAGCTGCTTGGAGCACTGGAGCTCGTGATGACCCATGCTGCTCCCCACTCAGTGCTGGGCTTCCAGGCCAGAGATTAAAAATTAAGGAAGCACCAAATTTAAAACAAGGCACAGAAAAACCCTGAAGGAAAATAGTGCTCCCACTGTGGTTGATGGCTTTTCCAGATATTTATTTGACTCCCAGTGCTGTGATATCCATGTGTTCTGGAGTAAGTCACCTTCCATCATAGTCTTTACAGGGTTTTTTAGAGGCTTACTGAGGTGAGGCAGTGTCTCTTGGCACAGTAGAAGTGAAACTCAGGGGCAGGCTGATTGTCTGGCACCTTTGGATGGGCTTGATTTTTCTCTAAAGGTAAATATTCAGCATCTCCTCAATATCTAATACTTTTCTTAAAAGTACCCCTAAAGTGAGGTAGCCACGTAATGCTGATCTTTGTCATCTCTGCTTGTGTGATCTCTGTTTCTTTTTCCTTTGTACAGCTCAGTGTCTCAAACTATTCCCCATGCCTTCAAAGACTCATATGTTTCTTTAGTTTAGCAAATATGAACAACCTCATTCAAAAGTATGAAGCTGTACAGTGCAATATTTACATGAGTCATGTATTTAGATGCTTTGGGAATACTGATTTTAAAATGTGTCATTCTGCTAATAGAATCACAGAGTTGGAAGGGATCTACAAGGATCATCAAAGTCCAGCTCTTGGCCCTGCAGAAGGCAACCCCAAGAATCATACCACATGCCAGAGAGCTTTGTCCACAAGGGTAAAATTGAATTTTTTCTGTTTGTCAGGTAGGGGTGTGCACGTTTTAGTACCGGCAAGATCAAGAATTGTTCATTTGACTATGTGAGGTGAGTATTTGCAGCATATGACAGTTACACTTTATTAAGCTGTGGATATTTCAGAGAGATACTAACTTAAGTACTTCAGGATACTTTTGAGTGAAAAGGAAATACATGCTAATGCACAAAGTTTCCAGGTGTTATCCCCACAGATAACTTAAAACTTGAAGTCCCTTTTCTCCTAAGTGGGAGACCTCATCTATTCTCAATGGATAAACCTGACTCCAAATCTCAGTGAGGCCAGGACTTCATGCAGACATTTCAGTGTGGAAACTCTTTAGATGGGTAGCATGCAAATGCTACCTTTATGTATCCCCACCTTTGTTTTTATTTATCCAAAACTGTTTGTGTGTGAGATGTTCCTAGTGTTTTTTGGTTTTACTGCTGTGTGGAAAACCAATGCACATTTTCCATGTTACAGGGAAAAACAAGGCTGATATTTTCATGTTCATGTGCTGGCACATTCACCATGTTTTTTTCTCACAGGCATTTCACAGGATACACCATCTCTTTTAGCTGCTTACCGTGGCCTGTGCCAGCTGGGTGGAGAGGGACACACATACCTTTTCACACGATTTACACTTTGCTAGTGAAAAATACCAGGGGAAAAATTCACATCCCAAGGTGTTCTCAGGAGTTTAATGGCACATCACTGGCTTTTAATCTGAATCATCTCGGGCTGTTGCCTTGGGAGTACTGTCTTTTTTCACTTATTTGCAGGTTGGGTCTAAAGGGTGTACTGTCTTCCTCTCTTTTATGTCAAGCTGTTATCTGCTTAGATGTTTCTCATGACTCTTTGTCTCTGAAACACTTCTTCCATGCCAGGACCCCAGTGAAATGTGGGCAGGGGGCAGTGTGTGTCCGATACAGGGCACTGCACAGGGTCCAGACCCAAAGTGAAGGGCACAGGGCAGCTGAGCTCTTGACAGGTCATTTTACAGCATGGCATGGTTCCCCCAGTGATGATGCCAGGCTGAGCATCCCCACTGTGGAACTCCCTGCCAGGAATGCCTCAGGGTGCTGTGGAGGCTTTGCTGCTTCTCACCGTGACTGGGTACCTGCTGGAGCCTCTGGCAGCTGTGCCCACATCCCTGTGCACTGGCAGGCACTGGAAAATAAGAAGGAAGGTTGCCCCTAGCTCCCACCTGTTAGTTAAGCAAGCAAAGAAAATCCATCTCAGAAGAGGATACTGTCACTTAGCTACCCCAAAGAAAGCCTGAAGTAATTTTGATAGTCCAGGCATCCAGCCCTCAAATACATGACATTAGCTATGCCCTAACCAGCAAGCTTTTAAGATTAGGGGATAGCTAATGTCATGTATTTGAGGGCTGGATGCCTGGACTATCAAAAGCCTGCTAGTTAGGGCATAGGTTGATGGCTATGAAGACCATATAGGACCTCTACTGGGAACAGGGAGCCATGGCTGACAAAGGAATGAGAGATGCTGTATCAGGGTCTTCAGAGGCACACAGGCTCCCATGAGACAGTGTTTGGCTGGGAGGTGCTGCTGTTTTTGCAGCCCATCGTGGTCTGGAACAATGGCACGGCACAGCACAGCTCCTGTGGCAAGGTGTGGTTTTTGAGGCTAGACCGACACTGACCTATCAGCAAATAGACTTTAAGGTCATTTCAATCAGGTAGTGACTTACTGCATGTCCCAATCATCTAGCATGGTGAGATAGTGTAGAAAGACCTCTCTTTGGAGATCTGGGATGGCAGTCACCACATGCATCTCTGCAGCACTGCAGGTAAAATGCCATGTGGAAACACAGAACTTCCTCTGCGGCTTGAAGGCAACAGTATCGTATCAAACGTGGTTTTGCTCTTCCTTGTCTGTCTCCAGAGAATTACACTGGTTAGACTCACACAAAGGACCTGAGTTTTGAGCTCAAATAGTTTCAAAATTTGCAAACCATTTGCAACTGTCAGCATCAGGTGCATTGAGCAGAGGAGGCATTTTTCTGTGGGGTATGTGGTAATATGGAATGCTGGAGCAATAGATCTCTTGTTTATTTTAATCAGTGTTAAGAAGAAAAAGCATTTGAAACAGGAAAATTAGACAGTGACTATTAAATTGGCATTTTGCCTCTACTGACTTGCCAGAAAAAATATTGGTGCTACTAACAAGCCAAAAGGCAAAAAGAACAGGTGATTTACCTGCTGTCACTCAGCATGTGAAAACCAGAGATGAGACACTCGTTGTCTTAAAACCATGCCCAGTCCATTAGCTCAAGCTTCCTGACATGTAGGCTGTTAGCACAGACAGATAATAGGAGTAAGAAAAAAATCTTTTGATACATTATTTGTATCTGTCTAGTCTTTTCCAGGGCAGAAAAGCCTTTTGCTCCTTAGAACTTGTCTGCAAAGAGGTATTTGCTGTTACGATTCTGTCAGTGTAATAATTATATTGCATTCAAAGCAATTTAATCTGAACTGCAGATAAGTACTTCAGTACTAGGAGTTGCATCAGTGACTGTAGCAGGTTAGTGCCCTGTTAAAGGCAGGATAGTTGCCTCAGTAAATCTCCCCTATGTTGACAGATCCTTAGACAAGCAGAGCAGTACCCCTTTCCCATAAGCGGCCACATTTCAGAGCACGGACTTGCCCCCAGTGCCAATGACACTGACAGCTGGATTTTTGAGCAGCGGGATATGCAGACACCCCTAAAGCAGCACGTGGCTGGATTTCACACCCGCCGTGTGGTGTATGGTTGGGTGCCTTGTTTTGTGAATCGGGCCAAGCAAATGCACATGATGTGCTCCACAGGAAAAGCCAGTACAAAGGCACAGCTGGGTTTGCACCAACAGTGATTTTCCAGTACTTTTTATACCAGACGAAAGGTTGCAGTGTGGCCGTTTAATTTGAATGCACAGAGGATGCTGGAGGCTGGATCCTTTGCTCCTGTAAATAGGCATTTCTCCATTCTCTTTGGTGCCTTTGTGTTATGCTGTCACCTGATAATATTTGTTTTACTTCTCTGGCAAAAATCTATTAAAGCCTTCTGCTTGTGCAAGTGAACACTAACTAACGGTACCAATTCAAAACTAGCTTAATATGAACACTAAGAAACCTTTCTCTGCTAATCGCAAACAAACCTGGGTTTACTTATGTATATACTTGCATTCTCTTATCAGTGGAGTTTTGGAAACAGCGGAGTTTGAGATGAGCTGGACTGAGTGTCTGCGCAGGCACCCTTAGCTGCTGTGTGCAGCAGTGCTGCCCAGGTGCCTGTGTCACATCCTGCCAGGCCCCAGAGAGCTGTGTGCCTCTGTGCTGGGGGGGTTATGGCCTGATGTGCCAGCCTAATGGAATTCGTTATCCTCTTCAAATGGAGTCTGCTCCAGCAGGGAGAAGGAAGGTGCAATATTTAGAGCTGCTGTGTCCCTCAAACTATTGCTTTTTGGGGTGTTCATGCGATGGTGTAAGTGTTCCCTGGTGGATGTTTGCTGGAGGCTGCTGGGCAGCTGGCATTTACAGTGATGTGCTGGGGGATGCAGCTGCAACCAGAGTGCTGCTCACCATCGACTGCTGTGCTGTGCTGTGCTGTGCTGGGGGAGGGACAGCAGCACCAGCCCCCTGGGCTTCTGTCCCCCAGGAGCTCCCCTACAGACTTATTCCCTACCAAAGTCAGCAGGTAGAAATGTGTGACTTCAGCAGGTGCTGGCCCATGCACAGCTGCTCAGTACACTAGAATATTTGCATTTTGTTCTTCTGTGCTGTTAGAGCAGATCTTGCCCCATCACCCCTAGTACTGAAAAATTTAGCCATTTGATTTGAATATCACATTTCCTCTTCTGTTTGTTAACCCCTTCCTAAAACAGACTTGGAAACCAATTTGCAGTTTTGTCCCTGGAGCTCTTACGCTGGTGGTGGGACCAAGGGCTTTGTGTCAAAGAAAGATATCTACCTCCAGCATCAGGCTCAAAGAAAAAATGATAATAAAACACTTTAAAGAATGCATTTCACAGTTTATCCTTGGTGTGAATTGCTTCTTACACTGTGAACTTTCTGGACTGTAGGGCTGAGAATTCTTCTTCAAGTCTGTCCTGGTTTACAACCAATAAAGGTCTCAGAGCAGAGATGGCAAAGCTTCTGCTCTGAATTCCAGAGAATGTGGAAATGGAGCTCTAATGAGTCTGTCTGTCCTGTGACAGCTTTCCCAGCAAAACAACAAACTGGCCATACTCTGGTTGAGGACTAGAAACCCTGAGGGGATACTAATGTGGCATGTACTCACTTCCTGATTAACTATACCTGCTGAAAAAGCTTTTTTGTTCTTGGGATCTTATGAATTGCTCCAGTCTGAAGGATTACATTACAGAGCAGTTCATGAGTATGGCATTTCCTGGAACATATTTAAAGAAATATGGTGCAAGTGCATATATTGGCATACAGTCTTCAACCTTCCTGTAAATGAAATATTAGCAAACCCAGAAAACAACCCCCACAAAGAAAAAAGCCCCAAACCATTAAGGGTCTCTGAGGTGTCTAAAAGTAGGTGTGGACTAGGTCATAAAGTGCATTTTGTTAGTGTGATACTTTCATCTTGCTTCTGAAATCAGTTTAAATTGCTGTTATGAAGCTATGTGTTTTCTGGGTTAATGCTGACATTAGCTCAATGTTATATTTAAGCAGTTAGATGCCTCCTTGCAATGAAATGCAGCATTTTGGCAGGTTGTCCACAGCTCCGTGGTTGCACAGTTTGAAGATGTCCACGCCTCTCAGGTTGAATTCACTAGACTCTGGTACCAATCTGAGGGAGAGCTCCTACAGTTTTGTGAGTGTATTTCAAATCTCTGGCTGTTCCACAGCCTGGGTACCTTTGGAGAATTGTTGTTGTGTTACTAGCAGGTAGATATGAAGCCTGCTGAGGTTGGTGGGATTTGTTTCCATCATCTTCTGTGGCTGTCTCTGCTGCCAGGTGTCTTTTTTCCTCCTGTGCCTTGTGCAGCCCTGCAAGAGGAGGTGCAGTAAAGCAAGGGCAGCTACAGAGGTGAAGGGGGAGCATGGGTTGAGAAGGGCCATGGAGGGACTGTGCGTTTTGGAGCAGGGAAAGCAGACAGAGAACTTTTAAAAAAACTTTTTCAGACTTTAGTTATAAATCAAAATATGTAAGTAAACTCTTGAGAGAAGGTCCAGCAAGCAAAAAGCTGTCCACAAAGAAATATGCTTGGTAATTTTAAAGTGAGGGAACTGAAGAAGAGAGTTGGGGGTTTGGTGTGGTTGCTTATCACCAGAGATAGTGGCTAAATTGCAATGCAGTCTGATTAATTCAGCCTTGTTTTCTTCATGTGAAATATTAATGAAAATTCACGCATACCATGTTTACATTTGTCAGATAAAATTCTCCCTGAATTACTTAGCTCCACTTTTAAGGGCTGAGCAGCAGTGCTTACAGTGAAAATACTGCTTCGGGCTCGAGACCAGTCATTGCGACTCTCTAATATTATAGAAGCTGTCTAAACAACAACCAGCTGCAGGTACAGGAAAACTGGAAATACCAGCAGTTGAGAAAGCCATAGAGTGGTGCTAAAGGCACGTCCCTCTCTGCTGAGGTGTGGTGGTGGCAGCAGGGGGGGTGCCAGCCTCACGACTCCCCCACGGGAAGCAGAAGTTCTGCAGAGGGACACGTGCTTCGGGTGTCTTGAAGATGTGTTTCAGTCACTAGGCTAAACACAGCCCTTCTGACTAAACAAATTCCCCAGTGATATCCTACTAGTGACACAAATGATGTTAATTTTCCAAAGCTGTGCCAAAGAGTTTAGTTTTCTCCTTTTAATTAGCTAGTTTTAAAAAGCTTCTATCCAACCTGAAGCTGGGAGAAAATTGCATAGAAAACCTGTTTTGGTGAGGAGAAAAGTATGAGGGAAACAGTCCCATATTGGTAATGAATGACGTCAATGTGAATGAATGGAGTAAATTTGTTAGTATTGCTGCTGGTCACTTTCCCCTTACTACTGAATTGTGTAACATCAGCTGCCTGTTGTTTGAGCAGAGCAGCAGTTGCAGCTGGTGGATTTCAGGCCGACTCCCAAGCAGGTGCTGGCTCCTGTTTTGTAACTTTCTCTTCTGTTTTAAGCAGGCACAGGATGCTGTTTTGCAGAAGATATTGAGCATAGCTTACAGACTCTTCGGCACCAATTGAAGATTATTTTTCGTACTGGTTGGGGTTAGAGGTCTCAGGTTTGTATTAAGACCCCACAACTCTTGATATCATGCAAACATAAGTGCAAGGCAAGAGACTGTAAAGCTAAGTAAAAATTCAAGCTTGCCATTGCAATGTCCCTGACAGAGCTGAGAGCAGATCACAAGATCCCTGAGTTTTGTACCAACCTGAGGGATGGTCTGAAGAGGCAGGGCTGTAGTGGCTGCATGCCAGCAGGAACAGGCATAGAGAGCTGTAAAGTGAGCAGTGCCCATCATCCCCACATATTCCTGAATCAAAAGGAGCAAGGAACTTCACAAACCTACAGCCAGCCTGAAGCATTGCTCCACAGAAGTGTTTTTTATTCAATATAAGGAAGCAGTAAGTTGCTATAATTGGATCTTGAATTTATTTACCAAGACTTTGAAATGTTGCTGTTTACTCTGGCACAGGCATTTAAACTGTTTCCAGCACAAATCTGGGAGAGACAATATCAAGGTTTAAATCTTCCATCTGACTCAGACCAGGGGTTTGTCTTCCTGTCTGAAGCAAAGGTGTCTTCCCTCTGGTCTGGGAGGATATGGAACTATCAGGCTGCTACAGACAGAGCAGACCTCTAGTTTTCCCCTTCTTCCCACAGTTTCCCTGTCTGTGGAAAACTTAGTTTTTCCCTGGCACTAAGCCTGGAACTGTTGTTGTGCCTCTCAGGTGACAATCCTAAATCTCTCATTGCTGTCTTCCCTGCCAAAATATCGTTTATGGGTTCATGTAAGCGCAGAAGAGCATGAAGCACATCTGGGGGAAAAGATGCTTGTGTGCAGCAGGCTCTGCCATGGCGGTTCGGGCACACTGTTGAAAGGGCAGGTGTGGGTTCAGGGTGCCTCCTGTCCTTTGGAAGAATGGAGCTATTACCAAGTTAGAAGGGTGTACGTGGCCTACACAACCTCCTTTGATCTATAGCAAGCAATTATTTTCCTTTCTTTTTACCACTTGGAAGTGAACTACAGTACTACAGCAAGAGGGTAGGCAGGAGTTATGCTTTTTACAGACAGAAAGAGTTAAAAAGAGTTGGATTCAAAGCAATTCTATGGTTGTTTTCCAGACCAGTTTTCAGACTGGAAACTGGCTGAAAAGTGAGTGTGCAGCTGGACACGAGGTTGTATGGCCCATGATTTTTAGAAGAGCCACAAGCAATTTTGCACATTTTCCATGAGAGTGTTGGTACCGACGGCAAGACTTCCACAGGGATTTGCTCCAGGTCTTCCCCTGTGCCTCTAGCAGGTGTCATGGGGAAGCCTGGAATATCTGAGCCTCGAGGATGATTTAATTCCTTGCTTCTGCCCTGTCATTTAATCTCCATTGTTCTGCCTTTTCCCTGCGAATATGGCTTCTGACAGTATGTTCGTTGCCTTCTCCGTCAAGATCACTTGTGCCTTGCTCTAGGGACAAGTGACATAAAGCCCGTCTTGCTCAACAAGCAAGGCCCCTTGTGCTGCCATTACAGAGCTCTGACTGAATGCAAAACCCAAGCTGGTATTGCTCATACTTAATCAATTGTGTCACTGCCGAGGTATTGGTAATTGCTGAGTTGTGCCTGCTAGGCAGGCTGGGAAAATAGTAAGGAATGGCCAGGAAGAAAAATCACTTTGCAACAACCAGACACGCAGAGTCTGAAGTGGTAAAAATTTACAGCATCTGCTCCTTGGGCCTGAGACAAGATGAGTCCATGCAATGCAAGGTAAGCTCATCTTTTTACTGTTGTTCTGCTTTCCTCTCTAAATTTTAAACATCAGAGTTTTCGTTCCTGTGCCATGTTTGAAACTGTTGGTTGAATGCTCTCTTCTGTTGGGAAAATTTCTGGTTTTTGCATAGTAGGGCTATTGCTTCTCAGAGCAATACTGCTGTTACTGCACATTTTAATTATTGCTCATTGAGAACAGGATAAATGGAGCTTGAAGTCCATAGCTTTAAAGCTATCCACAGACAACCTAATGTGCCTGTTACTGTGCTTAGATGATGTCAGCAGCATACCATTTACCGAACCTATAAATGTCACTGATGTGATGTGTGCCACTGAAGAAGATTTGGGGAGAAATTCTAGCACGCAGCAAAAGAAAGAAACCTTTAAGGAACAGATGGACAGGCAGGATTTTCACACTCACTGTTCATATGTAAGAGCACGGAGAAGCCCATATTTAAGGCAGCAGATTTTTGCTGGGGGTGAGCACATCTTGCACATCCCTTGGCGCGTGTGCCAAGGAACCGCCTTCTCATGGCATGCCGTGCCCGCCAGCAAAGCCCTGTGGGAGCCCAGTGGGCATGAAGGGGTGGCAGGTGGGTGCTAGCTCCATGCCTGCCAGGAGGGTTATCCTACCAGCAGGGGTTAGGATGAGCATGGCTGGGCCAGGGGAAGAGCAGACACTCAAACACCAAATTGCTCCTTTGAGCAGAGCTTTCTGCCTCTGCAGTGGAGCTGTGGGTTCATGCTGTGCTCCTTCAGGGATGTAGGGCACTGGTGAGGGACATGGGGAGGCTGCCTCTACCAGCCTTTGAATTCCAAGTAGAAATTTTGCTGTTTGAGTGGAACAAAAAGTCTTGCAAACTCTTCTGCACTTGCCTGCTCTCAGCCCGTGGTTCGCTGGGTGGACTCCAGACCCCCTGTGACTCTGTACTCTTGGCCTCTGCAGCTGCATCTGCAACTCTGCCTGCAGCTTCTCCTCTCTGCTCCCTATTTTGCTGCTCCTGGGTCCCCTTCCAGCCCAGGGGAGGCCTCCTCCTCCAGAGGTGCTGTTCAGAGCAAGGGGAGGTCAGAAGGAAAGTTGGGATTTTATTTTTTTTCTTTTTAATGGTTTCAGATTTGGGTTTTTTTTTCTTTCAGACTCACAGGAGGCCATGAGACAATGTAGGTCAGTGACAGGGCAAGGCTAGGGACATTATAGGTGTAGCTGCTCTTTGTGCATCAGGGTGTCACACAGTGTGTTCCACAGCCCGTTTTTATTTTTGGAGGGGTGGCGTGAGGGAAAAGTTACACCCTCTGAATTTAATTCCTGTTTTATGTGTGTCAAGTTGGGTGTATGCTTTTTTCCTTTTTTTTTGTGTCCCCATTTTTGGGGGGATAAATTTATACTTTTCTGGTTTCCATCCTGTTTGACGAATTCATGGTGCCATCTGCTGATTAGAGACGGAATTGGCACTGAGTCCTGATTGGGGATAGCGTTCAGCACTACATTTCAAAATACAATTTAATTATGTGATTAAACAACATCTTTAAACACGGAAAGCACAAAATACGTGAATTTTTTTTCCTCATCAGAAAAGCTCAGCACCTCTACATTGCCTTGACTACTTCAGCATATATTGCTGTCTCTGCAGGAGCTGGAATAAGATCCATACCTCCAAAACGTCATTCCAAAAGCGCAGTGGAGCCCAAAGGATTTCTCCTTGCCCCTGTGCTCAGAGCATTTGTATACTTCTGCCCCTGCTCTTCCCCTCAGACTGAGAAATAGCTTTCAAAAAATTTTGAGCTTTTTTTGGAAAAAGGAAAGGTTATGTTTTTTTCCTTTTAAAAAAAATAGCAGTAACCAAAACCAGCAGATCAAAATGTATGCTTCAAGTTTGTTTGTGAAGCAGACAAATTTTTTCCCCTTTTATCTGGAATCAGCAATATTACACAATATGATCACATGGGCAAATCTGCAGCTTTAAAAACCCAAACAAACAAACCACCGGTGACTGGGGAAAAATTGATCTTGGCTGTCTTTACATATGTTATTTCAAAATTTTAGATCTCCAAAACCCAAAAATCTTTTGACTGGGAAATAAAAATTATTTGCCGGTTCTACTGATGGTACATGAACAGGGATGAGCTTTTCTCCTGCAGATCTCTCCTCCAGCTGTCTCATGCTGTTACTGTCTTTTCTGAGCTGACTGCTCCTTCTCTCCCGAACTATCTATTTCTCCTGAAGCAGCTGCTCTTCAGGAGTTTGTTTCCCATCCTCAGGCAGATGCACAGCATCACCAACCTAAGAACCTGGTAGTCAACCTGGAAAACCAGGTATGGGGCTAGAAAACCTGGTATGGGGCTAGAGTTAGAGATCCAAGGCACCTCCATCCCCAGGCGGCTGTTGTCTTTTACAGGCTCTCTGTGAAGAGTGAGCAATAGAAAATGTGTGGGAATCAAGGGGAAACATCTTTAAAAAATATAAGTACTTCACTGAATGCAGAAGAGCTGAGAGGCTTAGTCGAGATACTTTTGGCTTTGCTTCTGAAATATCTGGTTATTTTTCCTTTAGAAGAAAACACAAAATGTATTCAAAATGGCAAAACATTTTCCATGGACGCTTTTAAAGCCCCTTTTCTTTCCTTTTTCTGTAAGCCCAGTGATTGCCCATAATAGCTTGCTGGTGTTCCTAAGGTTAATAGATAAAATAGATAAGAGATAATAGTGTTCCATGTCATGGTGCTTTAGGGAATACTGTGAATATTGAGGTAATTGGGGAAGTCTGTAACGGGGAACGGGGGTCACTGAAGAGAAGTCAAGGTAAGATTAGAAAATCTGAGCTGCAGATCTCAGGAATACTTGATAAAGGTCAGAACTAGAGGCCACTGGATCACCTTCTCCTGAAATACAGAGTCAAATTAAAAAAAAGAGAGGGTAGAACTAGAGCAGCACTCATTATTTCTGACATCTAGTTATTGTATACATATTGTTATTTTAATAAGATTAGCCAGCAGTAATGGTAAAGCCGCAGTCCCTTCCCTTTATATATCTGAGAGATTAGTCTGCCTACCAGCAGTGCAGTGGCACACATAGAGATGGGCATAAAAGATGATGGATTGGTTAAGAAATAACTTTGATGGCTTCCTCCTCTCTTTGTACAATTAGGTTCAACTTTGAACAAGCTGCTAATGGCAGGTGGTGGTGAGCCAGCTACAAGTTATGAACTGGCTTGAATTATACTGTAAATGGACAGCCAGTATTTACATGAAGAATGTTTGGAATTTGGAGGGTCATTATTTTTAATCCAGGTCAGACCTGTTAAATTAAAGTCTTTCAGTAAAAACAATGCAAATGGGATTTTTAATTTTTTTTTTTATAATGTGCCTTTTTAATCCCACCCCAGGGGTAAACACAAGGAATACTTTTTGCTTTCTACTGAGTGTAAGAGGGAGGAGTTAGAATTGCCTATGGCTTCTCAATTTAAAATGTTCCTCAGTCTTTCTGTTGTATCAAACCCTATAGAAACTCTGTTGTTTAATAGTAATAGTTGGTGTTTGGTAACTCCTGGGTACCACAGTCATGGACTAGGACTCCAGTCAGGGTGGAACTTGGAGCTGAGGTCGGAAGGGCAGATGGTTCCCATCTTCAGGAGTTTGTAGCATAACGTGGCAACAGATGAACAGGGAAGTCAGAAAACAAAGGAGTTGAGATGCTCTTGGGTAGTAGCCTCATAACACAATTTCTTCTAGGGTTGCCATGCTCTTTTGGTAGGATTTCCAGGAGTCTAGAGAAGGAAAATGAAGCAATGTGATGTGTGTCTATGATGAATTCCTGCTAGAGAAGGAGAAAGCATGAAGAGAATTATTTGAAAAAGTAATTAGAGGAAAATGGAAGCTGGACGCATAAGGTAAGTGGAAATTAAGGAGGTTATGGTGGGAATAAATTAGGGTACACATTAGACATAAAGAAAAGCAGGTTTCATTTTGTGTGAGAGAAAATGTTGGCCTGATGAAAGGGAGAAGCCAGGAAAGTTTTGGGGGGCCTTATGTTTATGGGTTTTTTCACTCTTCACAGTGGCACTAGCGGCTGTGAGAAAGAGACTAACCAACAAACCATTACTACAGCATACCTGCACTCCCGTGGTGAGGAAGATATGCATAATTTGAGCAGAGATCCTGTGAAAGGCAGATGAAATCCCTATATAGAATTATGGAGAGATGACTTCGAGAATTTCAGTTGTGTCAGCAGTGTGATCTTTGTAAATAAACCTTCTCTACCTCATTTGTATTAGAACAAATACACAAAAAATATAGGGTACCCCAATGGTTGGTGACAGCTCCCACTGTGCACAGTAACTGGATATTCACTTCTAGCAATTTCCTTAGGGCAGTAGCCTGAGGCTTTAAGTCAAGAACTGGACCTCCTTCAAACCCACGCTGTTGGAGTGTGCTTCCTCTCATTTATAGGTCTGTGTTCAGATTGCTCTTTCAATTCCCGGCTCTTCCAAAGACATGCTGAAGTCTGAACTCCAGGAGCAGCCTATAAGGTCAGCAAATGCCTGTGCATGTACCACTGATGTTCTTTTCTCCACAAACATTCGTGAGCACGGTGGTGCCAATTTTCTGGGCTGACTCCTGCACTCTGCTGCTGTTGGTGCTCTGCCTGCTCCAGTCTCACATGAGCAGCTGAGGGGAAGCCGGGCACTGAAACACGAACTCAGACATGCTTGTTAGGTTACACACACCTTCACACTGATCTTCACCTCACAAGGACCTGAATTTACAAGGTAAAGGAATAGTTAAAAGAGTTAGAACCAGTTGCAGAGGGGTGAGAAAACAAAGAGGCTTATTAAACTTTATGTCTGCAAGTCAACTGTAAACTGCATAGTGCCATTTTTGTTAATGGTTTGAATTTTAATTGCATGCTGTCTTAACTAGTACACATTTAATCTTACCTTTTCCACATCGTAATAGAGAATGAATCTCAAGTTTAATTTAAAAGCTGCACAAGATTTTGAGGAATGCTGGCATCCATGTTAGTACATAGGATACAAGTTTGCTCTCCATTTCAAGGAGAGGAAAGATATTTTCACTCTGAAGTACATCAGGGACTTGATTTTACTATCCACAAAGCACTTAATAACGTATTAGTATATATGACTACATTCAATGTTTGCTGACAAGTCCACATGCTTCTGTGTAGAACATATTTTCTTCTGAATACGACATCTTTCTTAACCACCAGAGTATAAATATTGGTCTTAGTGCTTGAACGAGTCACATCTCAAACAAGTGAATCATTTCTAAATACCATGCTTTACTGTGGAATTACTGAATTTCTGTGCGGATCAAAGCTGTGACAAATTTTCATGTTTCACTGAACATGGCTGTATCCATTTGTTCTGTTCAAGCAGACTGTGGTCCAGAGGGTATTACACTGTGTTTCAAAATGAGTTCTCTTTATTAAAGGTATTCTCACTGAAAATAATAGAGCAGCACAATTTTTAGCTTGAGCTGATTGAAAAACTTTTCATGGAAAGTTCTGTCAGAAAGTACCAATTTTCCTGAGAGGCATCCCCACTTTGAAATTCTCTTTAATTCCCCGATGTACCCTTCAGCCTTTGTCATTGACAGCGGGCTATTTTGGGCAGTGAAGTGACTGCACACAGACCTGGCACAAACTGTGACCATGCACATCATCTTTCTTGTGCCTTGTTAGGCTAGCAACCCCCTCCATCACAAGGTGTTTATCTTACTGAATCTGGTTTCAGATAGAAGCAATAGCATCAGCAGAGCAGCAGATGTGCTGGGACATTGTGGAACAGCACAGCACAGGAAGTGCCACAGACAGATGCAGCGCTCACAGATTTTCACTAAACTGTGTTGATTGCTACTCTGTTGGTATCATCTGACTTCCAGTGATTCCCAGCAGCTGACAGTCAAGTCTTCAGTGATTTTCTCACAATAGTTCTACATAAACAAAAGTTTGGAAGGAATATTTCTAGGCAACCTGTAATTGCTTTGGAGATTATTCTCCTCAGTCAGGTCTAAAATCCTTTATGGTGAATATTGGCTCTTTTAGGCAGCAATTAAGTGGAAACTGATGAATCATTCAGGCTTGAATTTGACACAAACAAGTAGGAAAGTAGGGTTTTTTTTATTTTTCCAAGGTAGGTAAATAATTATGATCAGAACCAGAAACTGAATGAATAATGAAAATTACTTTAAATTCTTGAATACAAAGGATACATATGGGATGTATTTATGCTCATATATATGTATTAGTCAAAATTGTACAAGTTAGTAGGAAATGGAAATGGGTGTACTTATGGAAAAGGGTGAAGATTCTGCAGACCCTTCACCCTGGAGTAAATTACTGTCTCAATGTCACTTTTGTGGGTGACTCCAAAGGATGTGGAAGAAAAATGGTTTAAAAACAAGGGAAAAGTGCTGAATGCTAATTTACTTACTCCAGAGCTGAATGGAAAAGGCATTAGGGAAAATGCTCTGAATGGATTTGGCAGCCGCTGCCATGAGAAACATTACCCATAGCACATGCAGACAGAGCAGTTAAGTGTTAATAGGAAACAATACTTTGGTTTTTTTCCTTGCAACTGATCTTAGTAGATATGTTGTTAAGAAGTGTTAATCTGTTATAAGGCACAATTATTTATTTATTAAAGCTTCTTTGCTACTGCTAACAGCTGGGAAACCACGAGTAAGAGGTAAAACATATTCTCCTTATGCTTGGGGAGCCAGGTTTTTGAAGAGTCAAGGGTGTGTGTTGATGGGCTGGTAGAACAGTGGTGTTGGTGTGAGGTGCAGGGCAGACAGCCTTGGAGAAGAATTAATGGCAGGAGCAATTCTGAGCACCCACCATGCCCTGGCAGTCTTTCCTTGCTGCTTTGTCTCACTTCTGCACTCGGAGCTGCCACCACACTTCACCTTTACTTCATTTTAAGCACAAGTATGAGTCATCCCACTGCCAGCAATGGGATTGCTCATTTCCCGTGAGAAAGTCTGCATGGAAAGGACACCAACACAAAATGCTAGATTTATTTGCCAGAGACACGTATACGGTGAGATTACATTTATGTTATATATCTGTTATTAGCTATCTGTCTCTTTTCTACAATAAATCAGTGCCACAGGATTGTTAAATAAATATTTACATGAAATATATAGAGAAGGTTATACAAATTAGGTTATATTGACATTGATGATCTGTTTTATATTAATATTTATGCCCTCTGCTTTGTTTCAACTGAATTCAATTGTAAATACTGTGTTTCTTAAAGCAAGGTCTACTTAATAGCAAGTTTTAAGGTCATTTTTCTGGCGTATTTTGTGGAAAGCTTGTTTTTGGAGCACAGCTCTGCTCAAAAGTCCTGTATTTCCAAAAGTGATATGGAAATTTGGTAGCATATTGGAGTCTGATGTCCCTGGAATTGAATCAGATCTGGGGCCAGAGGAACTTTCAGTAATCACCCAGGGTCAGGTAGTTCAGTTGCAGCATATCTTTCATAAAAGCAATGAGGAATCTCAGTAAGTTAATAAGCTTGCAAGTCATCAGATTTTCCACATGCAGTCATGTAGTGCAAGTGCAATAGAGTGTATTAATAGTACTCCAATGTAACATTTTCCAAGTGTTTTGTAGTAGTACTGGTTGGGTCATGTACTTCTAACAAGCGTTAACGTTCCTTGGGGAAGACTCAGGGTATGAAGTGCCTTATGCTACCATAAAATGCGGAATAATCAAATCTGTGAAGGACAGGCCACAGTGAAGCTGACAGGAATATATGACACTCGTGTATTGTGTAACAGGCATTCCCTCTATTTCAATGATGAGCTGGAGGAAATTATTTTGAAGTATATGCATTGTATACTTGAAGCAGAACATAACTTTACATAATGCTTAAATTTCCTACTTAATCTACACGTGGCCATGGGGAGTTCCTGGAACAGAAAAGACCTGCAATTGCTGCTGTCGCCCCAAAATCTTTGCCCGGTATCTTTTCCTCCCTTTATGTTTATTTTCAATAGCACCTGGTTCTGCACTGAGTTGTTGGACAGTCAGGGTCATGTTTTTTGCCCTAGGGCATGGAGAAGGTGATGATGACAGGCCACATTGCCATGGGTTAGTCTTTTGGTGAGGACATCCTAGAGTACGAGCCTGACTTGTGGCTGAGACTGAAGAAGAATTGTGTCTAGATAAGATTTGATTAGTCTGCATGCCAGTATTTTGAGAAAAAACCAAATCCATAGCTGAAAGATGCATCCAGTTAAGAAAAGTTCCAGTTGAACAGAATGTATTTTCATTAATGGACCACAGGGGCAAGGTTCATTCTTTCTTTTACAAGAACTGTAACTGTTAACATGTCTTTAATTGATGGCAGTATTACCTGCCTGTCACTATAGCTAATATCCATTGCTGCTGCAAATGATGGAAGGTATAGTTTAATAGTCTAACAATGGCTTTATATTTCAGCCCCAGACTCAGTCTGATGTCTGACCCTGCCTAAATTTGAACCCGAAGTTTGACACAGCCTCCTGCTGCAGGGACGATGCTCAATACATCCCTACACATAGACATGTTTCCTGCTTTGTCTGTGGTGGCTCCTGAGCTCTGCAACAGCAGGTCATCCTGTCCCAGTTTACAGGGAAACATTCCTCACAGCCCTGGAGCTACAAAATCTTTTAAGTCAGGGACTGATACATTTTGTTCTGTTAAAACTTCACACACACACACTTATACCCTACATACATTGATTTACAAGAACAACTTATGTTTTACAGATTGTATGAACTTCCAAGTATATTTTAATATGGAAAAATTTCAGTTAATATCATAATCCATGTAATGGATTAACATCTGGTTCTGATTTCCCAAACCTTGGCTTCCAAACTCTTCAGAAGTTAATGGGAAAGTCAGTAGACAGCTTCAACATAGAGCATAGTATTAATTCTTCATGTCTGTTTCATTTTACTTTATTTAGACTTGAAAAATATTCTGTCCTACTGGCATGACTTCAGAGATCTTCCCTCATCACCCATGAATGGGAACCACATCACTAGGTCCTCATATATTATAACTCAAAGGAGAATTTTGAGGGAGAACAGCCAGAGAAATTCAGCCCAATCCATGTCATGAGTTGTATAAAACAGTTCTTGTACTTTCCACTGGCATGGCCTTTTCCACTAATTGTTATTTGAGATACTTTAATCAGCAGATTTAGAATTTATTGATTAATACAGCTCTTCATTTCCAGACAGAAAGAGCCTTGTTAACCCCTCTCTTGTAAGCCAGTGAAGAATTGGGCCAATCTAAGAAACTCAAGTTTGTTGTTTCAGTCCTAATATCTCACACTGTGGGAGTTTTACAGGTGATTTCAATGGTAATTATGAAACAAAAGTGAAGGATTTATACAGGTATGAGTGCTATCTATATTGGATTTCTATTTCTTAAAATATGTTTGTGTTGTGATATGTGAGATGCTGCCATTTTATTTGGCAACTGCATCAGTGTATATTCGGTAATAAAGTGCCAGGGCACTGTGAGGACTGGAGCCTCCCTTGGGTCTGGGAATATCCCCAGGAGATGGAAGGGCATTTGTAATCATCCCTGGTAGGTGACTGCTAATTCAGAGTAACCATTTTTACCTTTCTTTTAAGTATTTAAAAACATTTTGAAATTACCCATCCTTCTTTTTCTTTTGCGTGGAACAACTCTTTGCCATTATCATGAGTATGTAACTGTCACATACAAGGTATTTTGTGCACTCATAAATTCAGCATTTCTTGGTACCCTGATATTCCATTGCTGCAGCTGGTTCTTTACACTCTTCCTTTAAAACCCCAGTATCTTGCCAAATTTTATGATGTCTAATTTGGCCCTTACCTCTGTACATCCAAAAGTGATGGTATGACCAATTTTTTTCTGTCCAGAAGGACTGAATGTAGAAGAGAGTAAATATTCAGAGCGCTAAAAGCTCTCAGATTTATATCTGAAGATCAAAGATCTCATCCTATCAAATTCATTCCTTTTTCATGAGCTGTAGCCATGGACTGGCCAGAGTTCAAGAACATAATCATGTCCAAAAAAGTTTGAGAACTTAAGACTCAGAGTGTACCTCAGGTATGCAGGTGATAACAAGGATACAGGCAGGTCACGGCTGTGACTGCAGGACAGAGGATATTTAAATTAGAGATGTGTGTGGCCATTAGGACCAGAAGGGTACAGACAGCCTTAAAAGCTTTGCAAGAGAAGTGGTTGGTGGCGATAGACAGATTTTGGCAAGAATGAGGGAGAGAGGGATTGTCATAAAAAGAAGCAGGGTAACAAGGAAGACAAACCTTTATTTCATGTAACTTGGGTTGCTGCCTCCTGAGAAGCTGCTGTTCTATTTTGCTGCCCACCAGGGTGTGGCAATCCTGCTTTCGCCACACAGGGGGGTGTGTGTTTTATCCCATGCAGCTGGCAATGGAAGCCCCATTGCTTTAGTTCTGCAGCTGAACCTGTAATATTTCTGTATGTTTAGAAGTGATAGCTGGAGGCAAGAGTGCTGACGTAGCCCAGAGGGAAAGGAGAACAGTCCTGAGCACCGCAGTGAGACCCTGTGAGGTGTTAGTGCCCACCTTGGTGACTGCTTAAGTTCACAGAAGATCTGTGTTTCACAGCTGAGTGCTGTACTGGGACTGCAGCCATGACCCAAGCTGGAGACACGTGCCCCCGGGGAACGAGGCAGTCCTGACTGCCCCAAGCTGTGCAGGAAGGTGCCTGCATCGTGTCCTGCACATAGGCTGGGACTGGAGTGCCCTCATCCCCTCAGTAAATCAAAACCTATCGCAGCTTGGTTCAAAGCACTTCTAAGTAAATGAGCCTTTCAGCTGGTGTCAATAGGATTTCTAGTTTCTTTCCCATTCCTCTGCATCCTTGGGTCCCCAGAGAATATAGTCAAGCAGTCTCTCTGGAGACTGTAACAATCAGGGCTTGGAGATTATGTAGTATCCAGGCACAGCCTTGAGGAGTCATGTTTGCTGACATTAGGTTTACTACAGCTTTATGGTCATTTTACATATGACAGCATGTCAGCTGTGGAAACCTTGCTGGAACAGGAGATTGCCAATGACTAGCTGCTGTGAAATTGAAATGATTTGTCTGCGTCTACGTGGACTGAAAATCATGGCTATTGTTTGCTATTCATTGCAATTTCTCAAGCTTCTTTTCTAATTTGGTGTAATTTTGTAGTGGAGACAAGGCACTAAAGGACCTCATGGTGCCAAGTGCATGTCAGATCCCCACTTCATCAGTGCCTCCCATCAGCTTCCCATCAGACTGAACGGGCTTCACCTTGAGAGCACAGATCATATTGTATTTTCCTAACTTCAGCAGAATTTATTCCAGGGGAAATCTGTGCTATTGCAGAGGAAAGAATTACCCAAGGTCACTTAGGGTAACAGAATTGAGCTGTAGCTGATGCGATTTTTGGTGAACAACCTGTGGATTCAGGTACCATTTAGCATAACTGGTGTAGAGTTTGAGTCCGTGGATTCCTGAGCTTTCAGGGTAACTGTACAGAAAATAATGGAAATGCCATTCTGTCCTTTGCACCATAGCAATTTTATAAATAACAACTATGCCTGTTCTCATTTTTCAGACTTAACAAAGCTATATAAAGTTTGTGGTATAGTTAAATATTAGGACAATACTTTGAGTATGGCTTTTAAGCATGACTTTGTACAAGTTAACTATATTTTGCTTTAAATTACCATAGAAAAATTGAAAATGTTTTGACATATTTTGACCAAAATCTACAGGGTTCCTCTGTGGTTCATAACCTGACCACTTCATGTATTACAAGGAAAACAGAAATGTTCTAAGTTTTTCTGATATTCTATTTAATGTAACTTGAAGTACAGTAAAGATTGGGATAAACAGACTTTATGCAACATAACATCCAAGTACAGAACATTTTATAAGACAAAAGGAACAAAGACTCCCACTGAAAACCTGCTGGTGTCAAATAATCATTTATTCTGCTGTTGTTGACTTGCCCTTGTCTAAATGACAGGGGCTTAGCTACAGGAAACAATACTCCAACAAATGCTTGTGAAACCCTGTATAATTCCTGTCACATCAAAAGCCTGTGTGGTATGGTGTGCTTCTGGCTTTCGTGCTCTTTTTTTCTCACACATACAGAAACAATACATGAGGAAGTATTTATGCTTATGAAGAAAGAAGGCTACTTTTTACGAACACAGCGCATCAGTGACTCTTAAACCACAGGTCTGAAGTTTGGGTGAATTTCAGGGCTGATGTCACATATTGTGCTCAAGAGCTTTTTCATCATGCTCTCCATGTTCCTGTGGTAGCTGCTTGTGAGGTTTCGGATGGCTTCTGTTGTTTGCTCTTCTATTTTGGCAGAGAAGTTACCTTGGGAGCCCATCACCTGAAAAAGCAGAAGACCTCTGAGCAAAATAAGAGGCTATATATGACCATGTTTACTGTACTTTTCTTCATCATGTAGCACAAGCGTAACACAAACACATCACAGAGCTTCCCAACAGTAAGAGTATGATCTGGGTCGAACTGTATGCATAAAAACAGGATTAAAGGCAACTCTCATATGCTCATTAGCAATGGGAATCTCCCCATGAAATGAAAGTTTCCCAGCTCACTGAGGGAAAAATGTTGTGTGTGTTTTGTCTTTTATATGGCTCATTTTAATTTGTTTTCTATTTTAATGACTAGTCAGCTAAGTTCTATCACCGTGTGCTTCGTTTGGCCTCACTGAGAATGCCTGTGAGTGCAGCTAAGGACCAAACATAGAAAAACCTTCCTGAAAATGCATAATTACAGTTTCAGAGTACTTGAAATGTCTTCAGCAGTTAGTGATGTATAACCCTCAACAGGCCTCAGACAAGGTCTTTTAATGTTACATTTTCTTATCTGGCGAAATACCAGACAGCTTCTGGCACAGTTAATATCAGGACATTCGCTTAGAATTTAATTGACTCTAGACTCACTGAACATTTTAGCAAGGTTATGTTATAAACAGATGCACACGTTCCAAATCTGTGACTTTGCTCCCTCCTCCCCCACTGCCCCAACATCCCTTGAATTCTTCCCTTATGGAAAAGTCCTTCAGATACCAGCAGAGAAATTGGTTTCCAGCTAAAGAATTCCATGTGGAGAGAAGAAGACATTTCTGCATGCTGGCAGAGTAAGAAAGGAATAAGTAACATATTGTTCTTGTTCCTGCCACAGTTCTCTGGGGTGGACTAGCAGGTGGAGCTAACCTGTGATGTATTACTGGGGTACCTACAGCATGACCAGAAACAGGGGAGGGGTCATTAACTGTGTTTTCCATGTGGTTTCAGCCTAACTTAGTCCTTAAAAGAAGGAAAAGCATCTTTTGCACAAGCCACCTTCCCTGTTCCATTTATCAGTACCTGGCAATGTAGTAAGACATTTGTCCATAATCCACATGTAAAACACTTTTCAGTTTGGAAGAAATTTAGGTTGCAGACATAATAATAAGTATTGGGAAAAGATTATAGTTTTCTATAATAGATACTTTTAGCTGACACTTTATTTTAGCTTTTAGACAAGTTGCAAGGGTCAAGTGTGGGAAAGGTTGTACAGCTTAGACCGGATTTATGGAGCTGATTTTTTCCACTGGGGAAAATGACTTTCTAGAGATCCCAGATGGTTGCATGTTATCCAGATACTAAATACTTTTGAAAAGTTTCAAGAAAAGTATTCTAATTTTAAGAAGAGCCTCTGCAGACCTGCTCTCTCAGCTCATTCTAATATTGTAACTTGAGATAGTAAATTCTTACTTTTCTATGTGTTTTTCCCTCTCTTTTTCTGCTTCTGAATTTGAAGATCTTTTTCTTTCAGAATGCAGGCAATGCTCTACTTAGTTTATGATTTCTGCTGACCTTGAAGCTGTGTCCTTTGTTTTTCCCATACAGGTTTTATGCTAGTGTAATTTCAAAGCTGCTAAAATATTACATTGGCTCAGAAGCCACAAAATTCAGAACTAGGCTGTACATCTCCAGAGTTAGGTGACCTCAGACCATGAGTGAAAACCCCATGAACTTTAGCAAAATTGATTTGAGATCCAGGCTAAAAATTTTGCATGTTTTGAAAAAATATTTTGCATATTATCATTTTAACCTCAATCATTATTTTTCTGTTGCTGTTGTTAATTCTGGATGGATATGAAGTATCTCATAGTATGAGAAAATTTGCTCTAGTTTGGATACAAGCAACAAAAAGTAAGAGGAAGAACGGCATTAAAGGAGACTCTGACAAAGAATTAAAAATACCTGTGTCCAAATACCTGAGAAAGTAAACTGAACTGGGTGTCAGAGCTCCCTCTGCACTGGCTTTGCTGGAGCTCCTGACCGCCTCCCAGACACAGGTTAATAATGATGGCATTTGTCTGGGTAGATAAATGTTCGACATAATGGGGTCAGGGAACGTGGAAGAGTACTGAAATGATCTTGTACAACACACTGTCATTTGAGGAGCAATATGTGCTCTGTCCTGCTCATGTGAAATGTTCAGTCAACAAATAGTGGCCTTTCCCTGCAGCTCTAATTTTGCTTGTGATGAAAAAATTGAGTTCACAACAAAGCAACATCTTTACTCTTCTGCTGTCAAGACCTAGAACAAGAAGTCTGGCTTGACTGAAAAGATGAACAAATTATAGAGGTGTTTTAACTTTATTTCGGTGTCAATAAACATCTGAAATTGTACATTTGAGACAGTTCTACCTAGCCTGCCTGTGTGACAGTGTGTCTGGGGGCTGGCAGGGTATGATAAAGACTTTGTGTGTATAGATGTTCCTAAGGGTTGTGATCCCTGCTGGAAAATGTTTTATGTGAAGTGTGATTGAAATGAGAGGTTTGTAAAACAAATTTTATTTGACCTCTTAGGCTTTTTTTTTTTTTGTGGTTGTTTTTACACAAGTACTTTCCTTGCCATTGCATAATACAAGTTGGGGGAAAACACAAGACCAAAAATGTAAGAGAAAGGTCACCAGGTAAAAAGGGAATGGTTTGTGAACTTTGATGGAAATATTAGGGAAAAATGCAAGATGCCATATATGTGTAAAATGGCTTTATTCAGATATGAAAATATCAGTCAGATCACTTTTACTATAGAAACATTGTGAAAAACTCCAAAGTTTTGGTGATTTCAGTTGATAAAGGATTGCAGTCTTGTTTGTAATGAAAAGAGACAGCTGAAGTGGAACAGAAATGGAAAGAAACATTTTAAACTTTTGCTTTTACTGATACATCCACCTTTACAGAATCCTCCAGTTTCAGGACAGGAACTAGGTCTGTCTGTGGTTATAGAAAGAGGATCCAAAAGTATTTTTCCTTAAGGGACATATGTCTTCAAAGCATAAGCATGAACCAAATATGGAATCTAGACAATTTTAGTGGTGAAAGTCCACAATTTCTTCTACACATGCATTCAAAGCCCATGAAAAAGTCCAAACAAAGCATATACACACTTCAGATGGAACCCCTGTGTTTAATCACTATGACCACACTGATTTGCAGGAGTCTCCATGTAATACTGTTGGAAGCAATTTGGTTTATCATTGAGCAGATTGGCATGAGAAAAGAACATATGCAGGTTTCTTACTTACATTTGTTTCCTTGTTTCTAAATTCCTTCTCCCTCTGTAGTCTGTAGTGGTCTATCTCAGCTGTGGCTTCTTCCTTGGCCTGCTTCAGCCTTTTACCCTTTCCTAGAGGGGGAAGAAAGAGGCACTTATTTCATACCATCACTGTATCCTCAAAGATTAATCCCTCTAAATCAGAGGTATTTAGCTGGCAGAGTAGAACACTGACTTTGCTGAAAGTCTTCTCCATCAGGTTTATTTGCACAAGAATGGTCAGAAAAGACAAAGTGATTTAATTAGAATACTTTTTGACTGCTAGCCAGTCATGCAAGTACCCATCTTCTGAGACCAACTTCCTGTGCAGAAGCACACATCAACTGAAGAGCTTCTTGGTCCGTTGACAACAGAAGTCTTTTTGCAACTACACGTCTTCTCGCAACACAAATGCTTTTTTTTCAAATCACAGCTTGGTGTTTAAATAAATATCTATCTTTTCTTCATCAGCAATAGTAGCAGCCAGATAACAGATTTTAGTTGTCATGGATGGGAAAAGACGTTATTCTGTAAGATTTCCTGTATTGATTGGTTGCCAGAATCCCTTCATCCCACACCAACTGGATTCTGCTTAGAGCTGGCAAATTTCCAAAATACTGCAAGATATGTCTTAACCACTACCAAACTGAGTTGCAACTTTCAGGCTTTGTCCTTTTCTTCCCCCACCCTTTTCCACTAACCTTTGTTAAATGCAGAGGTGAGTGCTTAAGAGGAGGAGGTCAATGGCATTCTCTGCCAGTGCACAGAAACGATGAAAGGGATTAAGTTGGTTTGTTTTTTCTTTTTTGCTTTTCATTTTAAACAAGAAGGTGGTCTGTAAGGCAACATTTTAGGATGTAGTGGAAAGCAGAGTCTTCCTCCTCACCAGGCTTGTTTACATACTTAATTTTGTTTGCTGTGAATAGTTACTTTGTTTTAGGTAAAACACAATGGGCTTGTCAAATCAAGAGCACATAAGTAATTTCAGGACTGGGCATAAGGTACTTTCTGGATCTAATGGGGTTGTCATGTAAAGAATAAGAGTAAATGGTTTGATGGAAATGTGATGTTTAAGGTTTTACATAAAGGAGCTGGTGAGCGTGTCATAAAACCCCTATGGGCTTCTCTGTCATTTATAAAATTGGTAAAGTTGCATGGATCTCCCCAGGATTCTGCTACACTACCTTGTGAGGAAAAAGTAATTTTCTAACCTCTTGTATGGAATTTGATATGTTATACTTGAGACACCTGGGCTGGTGCTGATTTTTGGGGTCTCTTTCTGCTGCACAGCTAGAATTTTAGGAGGGGGGGAATAAGCTTGCTCCCTTTTTTAACAGGAGCAATATCTTCAGTGGCTGAAAAAGTGCTTAGTTGCTTAAATTAGGATATCACAAGAATGAGAGAGTGGCAGCCTAGGCATCTGAATGAGCCATCTTGATCTCATGTGGCACATTGATTTATTTACTTACCGTAACAACCTATTTAACATCACTGAGCAATAAGAACCTTTTTTTTTTTTTTTTTTTTTTTGGGCTCTCAATTCAAGCACAGAAGACAAAAGATACCTTTTCTTCTTTCCTGAAATCCTAGGGAATATTCTCTGCCTAGGCTAGGAAGACGAGCACAAATATATCTGATCTGTTTTCTCCAAGCTGTTACACTGGATTGGTTACACCTGAGCTGGGCTTCAAAAGCCTTATCAGGTGTGTCATATAGCAACTTACTTCCACTGAGCATGGCCCAATGAAGAAGCTGAAGCTTGGGAGGAAGACTGTTTCTAATACATCTGAGATTCAGCAAAAGCCTGAGTAAAATACCTGATTCAGCAGGAAATTACTTCACCAGTTGATGGCTCCTTCCAAAATAATTATCTGCAGATGGGTGAGTAGAAGCAGAGAGATGCACGAAATGTGGATTACCTTTTAAGTCTTGATTCCTGGACTGTTGGCTTTTGTGGGTGTGCTTATTGTGGAACCTCGGGGGTGACACTGTATACAGGCTTTTCATAGGAAGGAGCAGCCTGCTGGGAAGCTAGACAGCTTTGTTGACTCCCAGTCCATCAGTGAAGGGCTCTCTTGTGTGGTAAATGATACTTCTCAGAGTCCTTCTGCCACTGAGCCACTGTGCTTATGCATAAAGGGGAGAGAAGCTGTTTAAAACCTAGTGGGTACTTTTCCAGTTTGTATTTCTTTGATAAAGGCTGATTTCTCCCAGCTTCTACCACTCACTGTAGGAAGTACTGGGACCAGGATGAGTGAACTGACAGATCTGTGTAAGAGCCTGACGTAAGTCTGGACAACAAAATTTGGAACCGGGTTTAGGTCCGTATTTCGAAGTTTCCCTTATTCTCCTTTCCAAATTTGGAGCTGATGAGCCTTTTGTAGAGTTTCCACTCTGTAGGAGTGGAGCTGGGGGGGTGATTCTCTGGAGCTGGCAGTCGGGGGGAGTGACTACGATGAAGCTTTGCCAATTTCACCAGCTGATGAACTGGATCTCTATAGCAAATTAAATTATTTCAAAATCAGTGGGATTTTAATTTCAAATTCCATCTGGGGGGCCATCTGTAGTAAATATGTTGCATATTTGGCCACCAGATAGATAAATATATCCATTTAAAATGCACAAAATGGAAAGAGATTAACTGTAAAACAACAGTTCACTTGCCTCTGACAATGTAGATAGTGAACCGAAGAGTACATATATACATACGTGTCAGCTCTTGACAGTGCTCTGGAGTAAGCACAATACATAGGGTGTCACCGTAGGGTGGCAGCCATTTCATTTTTCCATGATGCCTTAAGAATTGGCACAGCAGGAGCCTGCTGCTTCCTATTTAATTAAGTGGAAAAGCTGTGAGTAAATTACTGCTAGTTCAACAACGTTGTGGACAGAATCGGCAACTGCCAACATATGCGATGGTGCATATGCTGCACCTGATTAAGTTAAGCAGAAACTAGAGCTTAACCTGCTGTTCCACTAGAGACAAACCAAAATTAATTAATCAGTCTGTTGTTAACCACTTGTCTGCTATCACAGTTGTGCAATACAGGACTGTCTTTTCAAAGCCTTACTGATCTGCTGGGTTGGACTCTCTGCAGAGCACAGCCAAGCTGAAATCAACCCTTACACACTGAAGGCTGGCAGAGCACTGAAATTCAGCCAAAATCGTGCAAAAAGAGGGCAAGAAATACATGAGGATGGGCAAACCAGCCTGGTCATATGACAATTCCTCCAGGATCATAGAAGTGAGGTACAGAAAGCCCCAAGTTTGAAGAGATTTTTGCCACAAAGGTCATGCTGTGGGGGCCAGGTTTGCTGCTGGCCCTCTGTCCCACCTTCCAGCCTTGAATATGAGGAACAGCAAAGCAGCTGTGCTATGCGTGATTTCCTTGTCCACAGCCTATAAAATCTTTGGGATTGTGTTAAATTGGCCCAATCTTAAAAAACTTGCTGTGACTAGCCAGGCCTGTTTGGGATTTTCTTGCGCAACATGGGAAGGTGTTATTAGCATGGAGAAAGGCTGTATTCTTCTTTCTAGGTATTTCTGTGATGTTAATGAAACACCTTGCTCTGGTTAGATCCACAAGAACTGGTGTCTTTAAGGTTGTTGGAGTTTTTTAGATCTTGCAAGAAAGACAGTAGGAGGCAAAAATGATGCATTCTAATTTGTTCAAACACCAAGTTATCTTACTTTCCAGAACTGCAATGCTAAAATGGGGGTTTGTATTCAAACATATCATCTAGGCTGAATTTCCGCATAGAAATCAAGTCATTTGAAGAAGTTGCCAAAAATTAATCATATTTTCTTAAAATAGAACAGTTGTCTTTGCTAAATTGCCTGGAAAATGGGATTTGGAGATGTGCATTCTGAGAAAACTATTTTGTACTTTTAATAAAATAGAATAGAGGCAGCTAAGCATTATGTATAGCTTTCTCAGTAGATACAATGTGTCTTGGATGTTATCCAAGAGAGTGCCACGGATATAATTCTGTGTACAATATCTTATTTTGATTAACATTTGGTTTTAATCTGATTTCCTATTATGTTTCATCTGAGTTTTCTTTTTATTTGGCTTGAGAAATTCAAGGGAAGACATTAAAATCTATAGGAGAACAAGTTTTGCTAAGCCCAGTGTTCATGACACATTTGTTTCCCTTGTTTTACCCAAAAGGATTTTCAGGAATTGATGTCTTGGTGCTGATAATGCTCAGATATTTCCAGGATCCAAATTGTGCTTAAAGTAAAAATGATAGATAAAGCAGCAACATGTTCAAAAGGCCAAAGGATTGCAGACTGGTTTGGCTTGTGTTTAATCAATTTAATAATTTCAGCCTTGCATGTGTGCATTAATTAATTAATTAAACTATTAATAATTTTTCAGATATAAATGATATCAGCTAATGACATCATGCCAGGATAAAGGGTATTGAGCAACAAGTATGGAAAAGCATGTATAGAGAAGGTTTAGCACAATATTTTTGCTTTTTTTTGTGTGTATCAATTTAATTTTATTTGCTAATTTTTTCAGTTATTTGAAGTGGCTTTTGCATTACCAACTGCACATATGTCAGCAAAACCTAGGCCCATTATCTGTTTATATACAACATTATGTGTGTTCACACTACATTTTGATTGGTTATGTGAGTATCAACTGTAAACACTGAAGGCTTTGCATCAGGGTAGTTCTGCTATTCCCATTTCCTTGCAAATGCCTTTTCCGGGTGTGTCTCGTGAGCAGCCTGCCAGCTGATGTCCCAGTCTTAGCACTCACGGGTACAGTGGTGTTGTGCAGTGCCTGTTTGAGGTGACAAAGGAGGTCACAGGGCTGGGGCAGCAGTGGCACGGCTGGAAGGGTTCAATGCTTTCCCTGGCAGCTCAGACCTGCAGAGTGCGGGCCCTGAGCAGCAGCTGCTGATCCAGACTGGTACTGGGTGGATCTGAGCTGGCCATTCTGGGGTGAAGCAGCACATCCTCCGTTGTTTCACCCAGCTATGTGTGCACAGGTCAACCAATTGCACTGCACAGATCTATTGCATTTCATGTATTTCCTTTTGGCTTAGCTTTTATGTTCAGAGATGAACTCTGCAATCTTTTGTTTTGATCTAACTGCAGAATCAATGTGGGGAAGAGACTGCTGAAGTAATCCCAATTTAGCATAGCCAGATTTGCCTCTAAAAGAATGCCTTTTGTCCCTGTCCCACAGTATTTAAGTTATGCTGGCATAGTTAGTTATCTAAGGTGGTGTAGTGACATTGCTATAAAAATACTGAAATTAGGGACAACATGGAAATTTTAAATTTTATTTTGTAGCTTCACTGCAAACCTTCTGCAATGTTGAATACAATGGTTGTCTAGGTATAATTATTCTGGTAGGTTACCTATAATGCTTGGTTTAGCACAAAATCCAAGGTGGGTTTATTGAAACTGCCTTTGATTTGCTATACCTACGAATAAAGTCTTTTGGAAATTCTTGAGGTTTTTCATGGGATCACACTGAACTGCTGAGGGTGGAAGGAGTCTATGGGATACACTCCCTGATGGGAGCAACGGCAGCTTGGTTGGGGCCATATCCAGTGGGTTTTGAATGTCTGAGAATGGAGATTCCCCAGCCTCTGGGCAGCCTGTTCCTCCCTCGCAGTCATTGAGTTGTTTTCTTATGTTTAAATTTGTGAACTGAAATTTTAATTTTCCTTAATAATTTTTATAAATGCAAGAAAATTCTGGCCTTAAAAGTAGTAGAAAAGAAAGCCATAGTGATGATTTATTGTCACTCTAAATAATTTTACTGACAGCAAAATTCTTAATAGCTGTTTTTCTGTAGCTGGTTAATAACTCCTACCAGTGTGTTAGTGTTGAGGTAAACATTGTTAGGGGTTTAATTCAAGTTTCTGACTCAGAGGGGTCTGAAGATACTTTATCTGTAAGAAACCTTGTGCTTGTCACAAGCACTCCAAGTGAGGATAAGGTGATGACAAGGGAGTGTGTCTTTTGCAAAGTAGAGTAAATGCATCCATAACTGTTTCTGGATTCTGCAAGACATTCATCTTTAGTCATCACTTTTATGCTATAATGATTCTTTTAATTTTTGGAGTTCCTTAATTTATGAAGCTTCCATTTTAACTGCCTGTTAAAGGAAAAGCTAAAGTTACTCTTCTGGTTTTAAAAACAGACCCAAATGAAATTAAAGCAACAAAAACCCCCTAAACCCAAAAGTAAAGGGTAATTCACTTCAAGCTATCATATTTAAAAGCCTGATTCTGCAGTCTGTGTTCAGGTCAAACTCCCTCTCCCTCCACTGGGGCTGTGCCTTTCTGGATCATGTGCTCTCTTGCTTTCAGGAGTAGTGTGTTTCCTCTGCCCTGCATGAGAAGGGAAAAACATCCCTCCCAGAGCTCCTAGTTTGGCTATATAAGAGGTCAAAACACTACTTAACTATCCATTGCTTTCAAGTTTCTGCCTGAGAGAGTTCTGTTTCATGAAGGTGGGGGGATTTGTTTTAATCTCTGTTGTGTCTGCAAGGCACAGGCAGTGGCTGGGTGCTTAGGGAGGCGACTTGACTTTCTACTTATTTTTGTGTGCTCTGTACAAACTGACATATCACACTAAAAATTAATGAGCACACAACAATGCTGATTCATCTGTAGAAGGGATATGGAAACTACACAAATTATTCTGTTTAGCTTCCATTCCTCCCTGGAAAACAAAATATATTCCTTTAATCACACTCTTGCTCCACGTGACATCATTGTCATGCATTTTCTTTGCATTCTGAAGCACAGGGTTATTTCCTGCTGCTGGTTTCTAAAGCAAGATCACTCCAGAAAACAGTATTAATGTTTCAGAGCTAGTGCAGGTCAATGACTCACATGGCTGTTACCTGCACTCAGGAGAATAATTACTTGTACCATGTAATAAAACTTCTGTGAATGATCTATTACAGTACTGAGAGTGCTTGAGATTTTATCGTAATTTTGATTACTATCATGGTCCTGAAGTCTCCCCTTAGTTTTCATATACTTTTTTGAAGCCCAGCTTCAATTAGGAGACAAGTCACTGGATTTTGCAAGTAAAGAGGAACACTGAAAAATTTTACCAAGACCTATAAAGAAAAATAAAGAGTTTGGAGTCTGGTCCTCCAGAGCTGGCAGCCAAAGGCACGCAGGATTTTAGTTTAAATAGCAAGGCAGTAATGACACTATTTGGCATTGAGATAAAGGAAGAACAAATGCAGCTGACAGGATGAACATAACAAAGAAAATCTTTTTTAATGTAATAAGGCACATGTACATGTACACACAAGCACATCGGATTCTAAGCAAACTCTGAATGTTCACGTTTGCGTAAATGCCTGGCTGCAGTCAAGGCACGGCACTAGTGCCTGTATACAGATGAAGTAATCTTTTTCTGTGAGCTACTGTAATACTGAAGGGCTTGCAGTTGAGAAGTACAGTAAAACCAGGCCAGCTACTTACTTTTTTTGGCTTCCTCCAGTTTGTCCTTGGCACGTTTTTCTGCCTGCAAAAGCTGCTGGATTCCCTGAGACTGGCTGGTCATGCTGATTGCTGGGGCTGGTGAACTTCTGTGGAGACTGGAGCTCAGAGGGAGTTTTATACAGCTGCCAGGCTCTTCCTTGTGTTTTTTGTTCTGTGTGTTATTGCAACAAGCTTCCAGATTGTACCAACCCAGCTGGCTGTGCCTGGATTGCTGCTGGGTGCACAGATCTAGGAGTGCAGTCAGAAAAACACAGCAGTGAGGCTGAAAGGAATGTTCTCCTCTCTTCAGGGTCACAGAGAACTTGAAGTGTCTGATTAACACATTGGGGGGAAAAAAGAGCACTCCAAATGGCTTGTTGTTTAATGGGGAATTTTTTCTTTTTTAGGATCTTATTTCTGAAGCAGAATACTCTTAATCTTGTATAGGATCTGAGGGGAAAAGAATATTTTCTTGGCATTTCCTTTTAATAAAACTTCCCCTCAAAGTAAAGAATCGGGCTCAGTCAACAATTGACTTTGGTTGAACACCAAGAACTGTTTGTAGGCTTCTGTTTAATATTACTTCTTAACACTACTCACTTTAAAAAAATCTTCAGTAGGAATTAATTCATTGAGGACTAAAGTTTAAAAAAGCATGTGGCGATTGAGGTATTCTCTGCCTTGTAATGTGCCATGATGGAAGTGAGTGAAGATGAGATGGAGTGAGAAGCTGTGGGATTAGCTCTACGATCCAGACTCTTGGAAGGTATGGATGGTGGGCTAGGATTTACTTTCAAGTCATAACGCACACAACAGTCAAATGAATACCTGAGCATGGCTGTAAATGCACATCCCATTCCCTACAGAAGGAAAGAGTGTTTTGTGAGCCACTGCACGAATAAGCAGCATGTTCATATTCTGAATCCTTATTAAAAAACCCAACAAATCCCACTTGTTACAGATACTTCAGCCATTGCACAGGAGAGGGATGTGCCAAGTTGCATGATTAAAATAGGTTTATTTTTGTAAAAAATTACCTCTTAGCATGAGTAAATTGTATTTATTAGAAGTTCTTGACAGAGCTCTCCCAGGACTGGAGATCACCTTCTGATATAAATGTTTTTTTCCTGCTTCAGTTTTGTATACATAGTTATATATTTATACACATAGATATGATTTCTGCATATATTATAAATAAAATACGTTTATATAAAAATTATTTAGTGCTCTCTGTTAATGGTTCTTATTGTAGAGCCCTTTCTTTTCTGGGGCTTCCCAGGGCAGCTGTGTCATGCAACTTCCTTGCTGTGCTAGGCTGTTAGCTGATCCTGATGAGGAAATGCATACTATTGGTATGAAGTCTCTTTTTCCCTCCAAAATAGTTGTAGGTTTGAGAGAAAATGGAAGGAGAAGCCTCTTGCCCTCTTGCTGTCTTCAGCAGTGCTTTGAATGACAGGAGCACTGAGACTTGGAAAAGGAATTTGTTTTGTTTTCTATTCTGTGATATTGCAAAGTCAAATTTCACTCAATCTCTGCCTTTCTTACAGTGTATTAATCACTGAGTTTATTTCTTCATCCAGAAGCTGTGTGAGATGCTTGCTCGTCTCCAGCCCTGAAACCAGGGGTTCACTCTCACTCCAGGAGAGCGGACATGGTACTGCTTTTAGAAGATTTTACTGTATAACCTTGAAGTTTGTTTTATTCAGACATAGAAGAAGAAGTGATGATCAATTCTACAGAAAATGTGGAAACCGTAGGGTTAGGAAGACATTTGCCACTGGGACTCAGCTACGAGTGATATCACTGGCAAAGAAAAGCAGAAGTGGAAAATGAAAGTAAAAAATGAAGAGATCTGGTTTACTTGGGGCAGGAAACTTGAGTTCAGAACTTTAAAGCAGAAGTTACTTAAAAATTAAATAGGAAGTGGAAATGTCAGGCTTGTCTCAGACATCAAAAGTGTATTCCATGCAAAGGGTCTTGTCAAGCAAATCCCATTGCTGCGAGAAATGTTACAAAACTACTGGCAAATTAAACTGTTTCAGTTTCTGGATTTGGCTGAAAGCATTATGGGTGAGACCCTTTGAATTTTCAGAGCAGCTCTCAATGCTATAATTATGTTATGTGGGCCTCATTAATGATCTGAATTTTGATATTTGCAATCTGTTAACTAATATTTCACATAAAATAGTTCTATATGATGAATTTTATGGGGAAAAGATCCGATCTTCAAGAGATTATGAAGATCTTCCATTGTGAAAAAAATAATATATTTCTTAAGCAGATCATTTGAGCTGCATATGTCACTGTTCACACCTTCAATATTTTTCTGAAATAAAAAAAAAAAATCTCAGTTTGTAATTTTCCTTGTGGCTGGTTTCCATACAGTGTGGTGGCATGCCATGCTGGCCCTCCTCACAGCATTAGACAGGTACTAGTGCACATCTGCAGGGGAGAAGATGATAATTTTTTTTTGGCTGGTGCCTATACACATTTTGTTAGACTCCACACGAAGTACTGCCACTTAGAACTAATTTCAAAGCTTGTCTGATGATGTTTGTGATGACCTCAGACTATGCTGACATGGCTCCTCTGTGTATCCCACCTCATGGATAATTCATTAAAATAAAGTAGGTTAAGCCACTGACTGGCCAAACAGGCTCCCACTTCATCACACAAACCAGTAAGAAACTTCTCTGTGTCGTAGTTGCTGGCTTTCTTTCCAAGTCAGCTCCAGACTCATTTAATTAGAAAAGAGAAGCCGATGTGGTGACTGGTAATGGGGGCAGGAAAGGTGTTACCAAAGTGAGAAAGGGCAGAGAAAAGGGATTTGGGTTTTGGTTTTTTAAAGTCTCCTTTTTATTCTCAGCATTTTGTCTATCTATCTTGGCTTCCAGAATTTCCTGAGCCTTTTTTGGTTATCCTCACTGACAGAAAGGGAAAAATGGGCTCAGTTCTGCCGTTCTTACTCCCTCAAAGCAAAGCTGTAGAACAAGAGCTCTTGAAGAGTGTTACAAGGGATGAGAGACCCTGCTGAGCTCTCCCTGCTCACCCACAGCTTGAACAGCAGAAACACTCTAAATCAGGTATTTCAAGTTTAGATGGAGGCTGTGCAGCTGCTGTTTTATCTCTGCAGTGGGAAGGCCAGGGCGAGTGGCTGAATTCACCCCAGGTAATTCAGATTATTTTATTTGGAAAAAATCTGCTTGCTGTAACACAGATTGAGCTTTATCTAGCACAAGTTTACCACCTTCTCAATCCACCTACTACTGAGCAGTAAAGGTAGTGCTGTGGCATCCTTTTATTGTGGTTTAAGTGTGCAGACTCTCCTGTATGTAGGAGGGCAGCAGGCAGAGTTTCCACTGAAATGTGTTTAATTTGAAGGTCTCCCATGCATTGTCTCTGTGGCTGTATTTCCCAAGGCACACAATTTTTTTAATCACTTTTTTAAAATTATGAACCAAATTCTTTCCAAATGAGCTAAGTAACACACTCTGTTCAGGCTACAGCTTCAAAGCAGCGACATTGATTCACTGATAAAGCCTTAAGATCAGTGGTGTGTCAGGCAGGGCAGCTGGCTCGGGTGCTTTTCCGGGTCTGTGTGCCTTTTGCTTTGCTGCTCTAGAAAGGCCTAAGCAAGGAAAAGCAGGGTGCACACCTGCATGGCTTCCTGCAGCACAGTGGGAGCTGCTCCTCTGATGAAAATGGAGCACCTTCAAATGCAGTAAGATCTGTCATGCTGAGAAGGAGTGATGGGCTCCCGTTAGCATTAATAGCAAAAGGTCTTTGTACACAAACTGAAAAGTATGCAGTGAAAACCGTCATACATATCTGAAAATCCTGGCCTTTTCTATCTGAATTCAAAAACCCTGTTTGCTTACATTAGAAGAGAAAGCTATGAACTTTGTACTGAAGTTGTAATTATGTCTACGAGCTAAGATTCTTGCTACAGTGTTTTCTGAAAGGACAGTTTCACTCTGTTGACATCACCGCAGTTGACCTCAGCAGCCTGAGTTTCACCCGTAGGCCTGAAAAATATGGGAACAAAAAGGTATGCAAAGATGAATAAATATTAAAATATTGCTAGAGCCAGCTTGCTGCCACACTGTCTGGGTGAGCTTATTGACTGCTGGCCAAGTCTGCAACTCAGCCCCAGCTTCAGCTGGCATAGCACTCTGATGACCCTGTATGGAACACCTCCTTTAAACCAGCTCATATTTTTTCCTAAATTTGGTCTGTGTCTTAATGGAAGTAATTATTTTTGCAACTATAAGGGGTTTAGCATTCAGAGAAAGCCAGTGTGAGCTGTGTATTTAATTACTTTTCCTAAAGATCTCTTAAACTTCCAGGAGAAAAACTAAGAATACAAAAAGTGTCTTTTACTTTTTTTACTACCCATGTGATAATTCAGGTAGGGTAAATATTAATTTTTAAAATGTGCAAAAGAAAAAGCAGCAGAAGAAAGCCGTAGTTTCTATGGCTCTAACTTTCAGGTTAATTTGTAATTTGACTGTCATTATGGTTGTGCTTATTTCCTATTCTCAGTGTATGGTATGATCACCCCAGCCAGGAAACCCCTTCCCAGCAGATCACATACTCCCCCACAGTGGCATGGGGGAGAGAATCAAATGAGCAACAGTGAGAAAACTTGTGGGTCAAGGTATAAAAGCAGTTTTAAAAATGAGGGGAAAGGGCAGGGGAACGCAGAGTGATGCAAAGGAAGTCACTTGTCACCTCCCACAAGCAGACCAGTGCCTAGTCAGCCTCCAAATGGAGGGTACTGTGGAAAGGCCCAATCCCCAGTTCTGTGGCTGAGCCTGGCACTGCACGACACGCAGCTCCCCTTTGGTCAGCCCCTGTTGCTGTCCTGGCTGTGCCCACTCCCAGCCTGCGCCCATGGGGGACAGAGCTGAGGAGCAAAGAAAGCCTTGACACTCTGCGAACTCTGTTCAGCAATACCTCAAACATGGGTGTGCTATCAGCACAGTTTTAGTTGCAGGTTGGCAATGTGCAGGCTGCGATGAAGCAATTAACTCCATTGCAGCCAGCCCCAGCACACAGCTTCATTTCAAATAGTTTTCTCCCTTTTTTTTTCTTTTCCCAGTGGAGATATTTGCTATCTTCTTTCCCACTCTTCTGCACTACAATAGTGCCTCCTCCCTTATTACATCCTCTCTATGATTTTTCACTTTGCTGCCTTTCCCTAAAGTAGTTTGTCGCTTCACCCATGTATTTGTGCACTCAGGAAGGCAGGGAGGGGAAGTGGGGAGCCATGTAAGTATATTTTGAACTGCGTAGGCTAACCAACAACTCACATCCGTGTCACGGCTCAACATTCACTTGAAGAAAACTGAGTGTAGTATATCAGAAAATTTCAGCTCTGTTTCAAGTTAGTCTTAACAAGATCAACAAAGATACCACAAAGAAAATAGTTCAACTTTGCAGCCCAGAGGAGCTGAACCTGTGGTTCTCTGCATTGTACTTAAGTGCTGCTGCTTTGCATATAGCTCAAGGTTGTTTAATCAGTTTTCTGACTTTTAACAAAATCTTAATTTTCTACTCGGTCAAAAATGAATTGCATTTCATTCCAGCTCTGAGTGACACCAGCTTAAGCTGAAAGTGAAAAAAAAAAATAAGAAGAATTTCCTTTCTTGTAGTGAAAATATTAATACTTCAATAGGAAGAAGGAAACCTGTATTTGAAAAGGTAAGACAGAAAACCTGGGGTGGAAAAAATGACAAATAGTGGCAACCTGTCTCTTAAGACTAGAGCAGAAGTTGCCTTAGCTAAGGTAGTCCCTCTAAATTTTCCTGATATTCTGATCTGGTTTTGAAGGTGAATGAGGTGTTTTTGTCCTTACTTTGTAGAATCTACTTTTAATTAGTGTTCCTAAACACTAACATGTACATGTACTTATCTTAGTACATGTGTGCATTGAGATTTAAAAAGCTCTACTTCATCACTTTCCAGTGCTCTCTAGGATTTTTGGTGTAATTAAAAAAAAAAAAAATAGAACTTATCCTCCCTTCATAAAAGAAATCAGAACATTAGCTAATTTTAGCCTATCCACCACTTTACATCACGTCTCTGGTATTACTGTTCTCTGTTTCTCTTGCTTGTCATGTGGCTGTGAGAGTAGTGAGTCTTGTGTCTCAGGCAGTTCCTCATTTTAGAGGGGAAGGATTTTTATTGTGAAGCCTTTGTGCAGTGTAAACACTTTTTTTTCCTTTTTTTTGGTCATTCTCTTGGTAGCTCGTAGGGACTCTGGTTTTTCTCTGCAGAAGGTAATTCTGCTGGTGAGGATCTCTGTATGTTTTAATGTAGAGCATTTGTCCCTCTTACAGGCTTGAAAAGAAGGTCAGAATTCACTATTAGTTTTACTTTTCTTTCAAACACTTCACTTGCCGGTAACGTCAGAGCTAAGTGAAGCTAAGCACCATTGCAGTGTGTTTAACACGTCCCGAGTTCTGGCGCCAGGCCCCTTCGGAAGCCTGGCTGCCCACACGGCTGCGTGCGGGGCCCTGGCTGTGCCTCACGCCTCGCCCTCCCCTACCTGAGCAACCTTCCCGCTGTATCCCCCTCACCTGGGGCTGGCCTGCTGGGGACGAGGAGGGGAGGGAAGGCAGCCAGAGGTGTGCTCTGGGCCTGGGTCCAGGTGGTGGGACTGGGGTGGGAGACGGAGCTGGCGGGAGCCGCCGCGGGGAAGCTGGGCCCTCATAACTCCTCCCCGAGCCTCAGCTCCAAACCGTGCCTTAGGCCCGGGCGTGTTTGAAATTCTCCTTGGCGTGGGATGGGAAATAACAGGAGTGGTGATCCAAAGATAGGTCAGAGGTGGTTGGGGTCATTGTCCTGGAAGTGTAATAGACTGAAATGGTGCATTTCTGACAAGAATTATGCTTATAATGGTGAACCATGGAGCATGGGCCACCATTGGAGAGCTCCCTGTGGGCCTCCCTCACAGCTCCTGTTGTGGGGATGTTGGCTCTGTATTTCTGTGGTTATCACACAGAAGTTCTAAGGATCAAACTTTGTCTGGGAGAACAAAGAGGAACAAAAGATTGTACAGAAGAACATTTTGGAAGATCCTTGTCTATCCCAGGGAATATTTTCTGGCCCTGCAGAGAGCCATGGGATTTCTGGTATCACACAGCATTTAAAGGAGAGCCTCACTGCTACCTGTGCTATTCTGAAGTCATAACAAGAATGAGGTGAATAACTTTAAAAAAATATATTTTTAATATGAAAATTAAACTTTTCATATTAACATTAACATGCAGTTAATGTTAATATGAAAAGTTTGCTCTAGTAAATATGTGGTCTGACAGGAGCTGCTGGAATCAACAATAAAAGCAAATTATTATCAATTCGGCAATTTTGAGCAGCTGCCTGTTTTATCTTTGAAATAAATACCTGGAAAGATATTATTTTTTTTTTTTAAGAGAAAAAATTGGAATTAAGCTACTATGAAAGCACAGAAGTATTCTCTCTATTTCTGTCTGAGGATATTGTGAATATTTGCATTGCTCTTTTTTGACGCTATGGATAACAGCAGAAGCAGCATGGATTAAACCTTTCTCACAAAGCATGGCATAGGCTATAATAGAAGCCTCTCAAAAGAAAAAAATCATTGCTTTGAAAAACCTCAAAAGATACATTAAAAAAAGAAGCTTCATGCTTACGGGTATGGTAACCCTTGATAAAAGGCTGCACAGTCTTGGCTCTCAAATCACTCTTGAAATTAAATTAAATCCATTGAAATTCTTTAGTAAAGGCCTAAAAGTAATAGCTTTTATTCTGTCAGTGTGCCCTACTGGATCTTTCCCTTCGAAGCCACCTGAGATCCTACTCTTAATAGCAGAGATAATTGTAGCTATGTGTCCCAGAATTGACAACATTACAGCAGTTCATCTGTCCATTTCACTTCTCCCCCTTTTCGAGGTAGGGGTGAACACTGTATGCAAAGTACTGAGAGTCTCAGAAATTACTCTTTTTCTGCCTCTTTCTGGCCACTTGACTCCTCTTTGCCTTCAGAACAAAACTAGCTCTGCTTTTATGAAATAAGCTGTGATAGTACGAGCGGCCGTTCTTGCATTTTGCCTGTGCCAGCAGCTCCCTCTCAGCGCTGACACCCAGGGCCTCATGTTGAGTCTGACCTCCAGGCAGGCTTCTGTCCCAGCTGCAGGTGTAGCCCTGCCAGCCGTTTTGCTGGCTCCGACAGGCGTGCTTTTAATGAATCCCACATGGGAAGAAGAGGGACAGACATGGTGATGAAAGACAAGGCTTTCTGCTTGCGAGCTTCAGTGAGGTGCAGGGGCAGGCACTCACCTGCATGTGCCAAATAAATGTTGTGCTACAGTGTCAAGTGTTGTGGATGTTGTGCAAACTGCCTGTAATAGCAACAGGTTGATATATTTTTCATAATTGTGCATATTATGTCCCATGTACTCCAGAAAAAAAACCCCAAAAGGAATGTGTGCTATAACCCTGGGGACTGCTCTGGAGCATTACAGGTAAAGCACTATAATTTCCTTGAAATTTCCAAGTATAATTTACCTCCTCTCATTTTAATATCTTTGATATCAGTGTTTTCTTCTGACTCTCTCGCATTTCTGTTTTTGCAGTTCTGCAGTATGTGAAACACTTGTTATTATAAGTATTGATGATGCTGAAGAAATAACAAGGTTCTACAGCATAGAAACCTGTGACAATAGGTATGTGAATTAAAGGGTGGGAGGGGAGCTGACGGTAAGAAGTTCAGAAACCTGACTCTTTACAGTAACATTGACTTCCTCTGTATAAATTTTTGTTGTTTTGAAGGTTAAATATATAAAGGGATGAGTTGGCTATGGGAACTTTCCCCTTCCTCAAACAGCATCTGATAAGGTTGTTACCAACAAATCAAAGGTTTTTGTGAAATATGCTTGTGCCTGTGGTTGGCTGTGTGTTATCCTGTTATTTGGCTTACAAATCTTCATAGCAGCTTTGCAGACTACCTTGTCATAGAATCTGTTTTAGAAAACTGACCTGAAAAATAATTTTGCAAGGGTAACTCCCAGAGTTGTCTGCAGGATTTGAGCACATTGACTCCTACTGGCACTTGAGAATGAAAATGTTTTAGTTCCATATCTACCGGCAGTTTGCTTGACCTCTGAGGCAGCAGAGTAGTGGTGCAGCAAAGAGGAATCCTCAGCCCCGAGGGTCAAAAGCCATGAATGCTATGGCATGACAGGGGCTCTACTGCACAGTCTGTGGAGAGCCTGTGTGTATCCTGGTCTGGAGAGGATACAGAGATGACCCAGCCCTTTCCTGCATCCCATGATGTCTCTCAGGTTGTCTAACAGCTGCAGGCAGCAGTGGGGAAAATGTGACGAATTTTCATTTCTAAGGTTTGTTCAAGGCATATAAAGAGGAAAAACTGCTGCATCCATCTAGGCTCTAACTGCCACAGTTAGTGTACTCTAGTTTGCACTAATATCCTTGTGGGAAAATGGAGAGGCCTTAGAGGCTGTATTTCCCCCCCTGTAGTCACCAAGAGTTTATTTAAATGTTTTCAGGCTTGTGGTTTTCGGTCATGTTACTGAATCACAGCCTCTGCACAGTGGCCACACAGCAGCAGACTTTAAAATTCGAACAAAGGAAAGTCTAAGTATTAGGAAATGGCTTGAAGATTTCATTGCATTTACTGCAGTGATTACACAGACTCTGAAAGTTCAGTTTTAGTAGCGGGTGAGTGGCAGTAGGCTCTGTGTTGGAGGAAACCCTCACATTAAAAAGAATATTTCACAGCAGAAGTGTTTCAGGTTCCCATACAAATGGGAAACAGTTAGGATCATTCCAGAGTGGCATAAATGGAAGCCTTTGCCTTGGTTTTGAAATCATAAAGTAAAAAATTTCAGAATTCACTATCCAAGTGTCCACAAGAAGCAATGTTGCTTCAGAGTCCTAGAATTTCAGTGCTATCTTTATTATGCTGAGAATAATCAGGAGATGCTTGTGTCTGTAATCTTCTTGGTCAGCTATGTAGTTTCTGCAGCTAAGAGCCTTAATTTTTTCATAGCTTTTGTATGCTGGGCATGATGTGTAGAAAAAATGATTTTTATATTTTTTGCTCTTTAAATATGCAACGTAATTTTAAACAGTCTCAAGCATTCAGCCAGGGTGATTGATTAATTGGGAACTGATTGATGGTCAGTAATACATTTGAATTATTTAAGATAGTTTTAAAAATGAATAAATTTTTTATTTAAATATAGATTGCCTGTTACTAAAGGAAGTGAATGGAAATGAATTAAGGTACTGTGTAGACTTATTTTACTTGTTAGGTGTTCTTGCCACATTGGCAAGCATTGCCAGATAAAAAAATATTACTGTGTGTAGGATGCATGATACTGCAGTGTTTACAGTAGTGGGAAGAGATTCCTCTGACGAATTCTAGAGAGCTCCCATACAAAAATACCAGACATTCTACCATGTTTTGCCGTGTGGAATTTTTTTTTTCAGTCAATACTGGCAGTTATGGAAGTCAGGGAAGAATCTTCAGTGGAAGTGTGGTGGTTCGTGTGTGTATGTGCTCAAGCATGCATGTCCACAGCAATGTTGATGAAAAGCTCTACCTGTCCTCTCTTGCAAAAATAATTTTCAAGTCTCTTCCTCTCTCTCTGAAACACCTTCAGAATGATTTCAGAGATAAGGAGAAACATAAAGGTGGGATTCAGAAGGCAAAAGTTGTGCATAAACTAGAAGGGGAAAATTTTTTAAAAAATAAAATAACCCCCCCCCCAAAAAAATAAATGCATCAATCACTTTGAACAACCCAGATAGGCCCTGCTACTTAAGTGTGTCTTCTAACTTTTCTACCCCTCTCTTTTTGAAATATAATTTCAGTACATTCACAAAGCTGTTTTGAAACATGCAGCAATAAGACATCATGGAGTCCTATCTCAAGGAGGTCTTAGCTGATGATAGCAAAGTGTGTTGGTTTCAATGTATTTTAACTATAACGAAGGAAGGGACAGGTTTTTAATCTGGATAGCTCTGTGTGGAATGGTGCATGAATATACATGCATATATATATGTGTCTGTATAGGCACATATGTACAGTCATATAAATATCAGAAAAAGCTGCTCAAATACATGGTAATAGGTCTTTAGTGTTTATTTGGTGCATTTTAAATACAATTTTTCTTTCATATGGACTGCATTTTCAAGTTCCTTTTCTTTCTGTCCTTCACTTCACTGGAGTATTCAATTTCTTTGCACATAAGACTAGCAGGAGGTCTGTAAAACTGCTTTCTTTCAGTAAGAACTACAGGATTTGCCCTATAGTTTTAGTGTAGATGAAAGAAATAATGGATTTCTTTGAAAAAAAACCCAAGAAAAATCAGGACCATTTTGTTCAATACTACACCACTGTTTCTAGTAATTGCCTTGTACAGTTTGCAAGTCTTTCCACTTTATGTAAATACATTAACTTCTGAAAATCCCTTATAGTGGTGAGGTGGGGCCTTTTGAAGGAGGTGTTCTTTTGAAGGTTTGAGGATCTCTTAAACACACATTTTTTTTCTTCAAAGTAAATCTTGTAGACTCCCTGTCACAAATCCTTCTTGTTAGGAATTCTGCTTGAAGAACTGTTTGAATTTCAATATCAAGTATTTCAAAAAAAATACATCTAATGCCTCAATGCATTTTTCTTATGGTCAGTCAGTGGCCCTAAATAAGAAAGGGAACCTCTGATAATTTGAATTCTATTCCTAGCAACCCTTTGAAGAAAAGAATAAAATAAAATCTGAGGTTTTTTTATAGTTACTCCTGAAAACCAAGAAAGGGGAAGTAACTGTAAAGTTCCAATTTTTGAAGCTGCTTTCCTGCTTCATTTTGTGCTCCCATCCCATATATTTTTTGTAAGTAAGATGAGTGAGAGGTGAGAAACTCTGTAACAGAAAATAATGCAATACCTTACAGGTAGGTTTTGGTCTTGACTCCTAAACAGAAGAAATAATTAAGTGTAGGCATGCATTTCATTATCGGTTTAAGCTGTCAAGTGAATAACAGTTGTATTTGAGTTCTCTGTTGTGAAATCCTGTTCTAGCAAATTTTAATGATTGCAGGACAAGTGGTCTGGTTTACACATCATGAAGGAGTGAGGACATTAAAGCATTAACCTCTGAATTTTTATTGTAACTAAGAATGGCTATTTTTCTTGATATAGATTTGAAAATTTTGAAATGTTATAGTGCAAAGATTGTGTAGGCTACAAATAAAGAAAAAGAAAAGGTATTTGTAAAATTTGGATTGGAGAAAATCAATATCATACTCTCAAGAAATTTGCGTAATAAAAGCCAGAATTTTGCTTAGTGTCCCTGCATCTGTGGATGTGAGGAAGCACATACCTAATCTTGGTTTTAAAGCCTTTAGCTATGACAATTAAGGAAGCACACAGATTTCTTGAAAGATTGTCTGGTTTACGTTACGAGATTACTACAGCTCAAGGACACCTACTTGTTAAGACAGCCAGAAGTGAACTTTCTTCTTTAAGTCCAACCTCATTTTTACAGTCAGGGTCTTCAGGAAGTAAAATCATAAATCTGGAATGTTATAAAATACTTTCCCATAATTCAAGGTCAAGTTATAAATCTAAGTTACCATGTCTCTTGCTAGGTATGTATTTGCTCTGGTTCTTAGAGCTGAAAGCTTCCAGCTAGTGACCCTTTAAATGCTATTGACGTTAATTTTAGCAGCAAATTTGAACACTACCCTTGCTGTGCTGGGCAGAATGAGTTGCTTGAAACAAGTATATGCTCAAAGGTTTTTGTGTAGCATGGAACACAAAACATGTAAAGGATCTTCTTTGCCTGATAACCCTTCCATCTAAAAATGACAACTATTCTGGGACTTCATCCATCCTTACATACTCATGTACATGTTCCTATATGTACCTACAGATACACTGAGAGTCCTGTATACCATTGCCCTTTTGGAACACTCCTTGGGACTTCACAAGTGCCTGTAGAGCTGAGGGTAGGGCACAGCAGCCTGACATCTATGTGGAGTTGGATGTAGAAGAGCACACTGCATTGTACCAGCATCCATGGTTTCTCTGCTGAGATTATTACCAGCATTTTGCTTGCACATGCAGAGCTCGCAGTGACCACTTCTTGCTTCATGATCTGCTTTTCTCCTCTGCTCTCCTCCCTCACCTCTCCTTCCCTCCCACACACAGTTGCATTGGTTGATCAGAACATGTGTGCTGCACAGAGCTGGTTGTCAAAGGGTGCATTTCCCTAAGCACTGGTATGGTCAGGGGACAGCTGGGGAAAAAGAAAGACTCTGTTCTTGCTTTTCTCCAGCTTAGGAGAAGGACAACACACTAGCAATGTATTTCTTACAATGAGGAAAATGTTCAAATTATTCCAAATAATCCTGCAGAAATGGCCATAAAGTGACAGCTATGTCTTTTAAAGCAGAGAAAATTCAGCCTCTCACTTCAGCAGGTAAGGGGAGGAGGAGTTACTGGTAACTGTGTATACCAGAGGTAGATTAAAATATGTGGTTAAGCTACAAGCCAAGACACACTGAGACATAAAATGCATCCCATCAAATGTACTGCCTAAAAGTGTTATTGGGAGGGCTGTGTAATGGATCATTTTGCTCCATACAATGTGTTCAAGTCCTATCTTGTCAAATGGGAGCTATTGACAAGCTGAAAGAACAGCTGGGGGCCAGGAGGAGTGAGAGATGTGCTCTCAGCACTCGGACTGGACAGAACTTCAAATGTCTACACACATCTGCAACCTCTCCCCTGCCCCAGAGCAGGGTTTGTTGGTCCTGCAACACCTGGGAGTCAGTGTCATCTATGCTTTAGTTCAGTGCAAGCTTCAAATCACCCAATGGATTGTGACAAGAGCTAAGAAACCAGCTTATCAATTGAGAAAAACCTCAGGCATCTCACTCAAAAAGTTTTGCTGAATCTTTAATGTAGTCCTTAGATGAGAATATGGATGGTATTTATCTGTCTCTGTACTTTTCTACTTTCAGTAAGAAAGTGCTGGCACCTGTGGCAGCTAGAGTGGTGAAAAGGAGCTTGGTACCTCTGATGTACAGAATGAAATCTGAGATATTAGACAGGTTGTCCCCAAAGGATCAATGTTTTCATCCAAACCATCCAAAGGTAAGAAGACATGCACTCACCTAAAGTGTTTCACTATGTTAAATTGAGGCTGGGGATTGAGGGCCAACATATCAACACTGCTGTTTTCAGCTCCCAGAGTATTCCTCACTTCAGGGACCAGCAGTGGGCTGCATCAAAATGCCTTAGTTGATTTCCAGAAAGTCCGTCTGCAAAGAGAGCTACCAGAGACAACATAAACGTAATTGTGGCTCCACTGATGTAGCTTGAATTTCACTTAGCTGAAAAAGAAGGTTATATTCAGGCCCCCAGTTATGAATTTTGCAGCTCTGCACCATTTCAGGGCCTTGGTATTATCATACAGGAACCAGAAAGTGAAACCAGCTTGGAAAGCTGAGAGCAGCATTGATTTATGGGCCAAGCTGAGGCAAGAGCAAAAAGCAGCAGTCAGGAATTTTTATTGTTTTACAGTTATAGCTTTATTTGGTCTGATAATCTTAATCTGAAAGTCCCGAAAAACACTGCTGATGATCTTTCACAACAGTAAAGGTATTAAGTATGTCTAATGATGCAGTTAAATAAAACTTGCTTCCACTGCATACATTTTTGATAAATACAGCATGAAAAATAATATCAGTATTTTAAGTGGGTATTTTCTGGGATTCAAGATAAATAATCTATTTGACAGGATTTTGGGGTTTTGGTTTTCCTTTTGAGCTCTTACTTGTTTGATAAACAGTTGTACGAGGTTTTGAAGATCGGTAGATAGTTTATAAAACTGATTTCACATAATTTAACTATTGTAGATTATGAAAACCATTAATTAATCTGACTGTTAATGAAAGCATAAAACTGTTTAAAATAGGTAAATAAGTATAGATGCATGACCTTCAGAGAGATCCCGTGGTTATATGGTTGTACAAAGAATATGTACATTTTCAGCCTGCTCAACTTTCTAATATGAGCTAGGACATGTACAAAACCCAGGCTTTCTCAAAACTACTTTTTCTACTTCCTGTTACCTCTTGGTGTAGAGCAGTGGCCACTGTGAAAGCAGCAGAGAAAAGCTCTTTCCACCTTGTTTTTGAGCTTCTCTTTTCTCACCCTGCTTGTGTTGCTCATGTAAAAATATGCATGGAACTTGTTTTCCTCAGGACTGGTATTGTGGCACCCAAAAATTGTAGTAGTATGTGAAAGGTATTTCCAGCTAGAATGGAGTCTATGTAAGTCTGACCTTACAGATTCGTGATTCAAGAAGTTGAACTGTCTGTGAAGAGCAGTGAGACAGTTCAGGATTTTTTTCAGGCTAATGTGGGAAATTTTGAGAAAGGAAGGTTCTGAGAGCAAGGAATAGCACCAAGGATTTTTTGATCAGGGACAGAGGAGGGCAGGCAGGTCTTGTTTTGTTTGCTGTTATCTGTCTTTAAATTGTTCCTATTTATGGTAGAAGAAAGAAAGGAAAATGAACAGGTTATTTGCTTTTCTTAGGCAAACTTATTTGTGAATCTGAATTTTTCCATGGTCGTTGGTCTCCTCCACCTAAAATGACCATGTGCTGATGGAGGGGGTAAAATCTCTCAGAAAACTCACCCCTCCAGAATGTGTCTCCATTGATCAGTGTGGAGCAACTTTCTGAACCTCAGTAAACTGAAAATTAAGCTGAGATATCACACTAAAATGAGGTTCAGATTGCTCAGTATAGCTTCGTCTGAAGGAAAAAACTTAGTTTTTGTTTACCAGGTTACAGGCTTGACAGACTGACTTTGCTCTAGGAACCAGCAATTTATTTCTGGTTTGCATCAAAATCAGTTTTAAATAATGCCTCTATATTTTAACACAGAATTTCATAAACTCCAAAGAGGATCTTCTTATGAGAAGACAAGAACAGACAGAGCCTCTTGCTAAATAATTGTTGCATGAGGTTTCATCTTCTGTGATATTTCCTAACTTACTAAGTGTAGGAAGTAACACTTGCTGTAAGGCAGAAAGAGGATGTGCAAGTATTTTATGCTGATCTGGGGAGTGAGAGCATATTACCAAATTAGAATATCAGCCTGAGCTTGGTATGGGAAAAATGAGCTATTCTTGCTAGTAATTTATATTGCCAACATTTTATCACTTTTCAGAATAAAACTTAAGAAACAATAGTGATACTAGGTTTTTTTATTTTCTTGTTGTTGTTTTTTTGTTTGTTTGTTTGGGGTTTTTTGGGTTTTTTGTTTGTTTGGGTTTTTGTTTGGTGGGTTTTTTTGGACAGAGACTAGATTTTTGGCAGTGTGCGCATGAGCACATTATAAGATAGTTGTTGTTAAATTGTGGTATTTCTTTGGGTCCTGTTTTATGAGACACGTGAAAGGGGTATTTTTTTCTTGAAATAAATGAATCTGATGCTGATTTGCTCCTGTTGTGATTCAGTTTTTTACACTCTGAGAATTCCAGGTGTTTGAGGAATACCACAACATGGACTGTTCCAGCATGATGGATTACCAGCTTTCCCTCCTCCCCTTCCACCATCCTTTTTTGGCTATTTTTGGCTCTTCCATTGCATGGTATGCACAGATTGTATGTGTCAGGCCTCAGCAATATGTTCCTTGAGCTTTCTGACCCAGTTAAAATAGCCAGTTTGTGCTATATGTCTTTGAGTGTTTATTATGAAATATCCTATAGTGAAATAGAAATTAGCTATAAACCCCAAATTACAAAAAAAATCTGTTTATTTCAGTGTTTGTCTTCCCAATGCTGTCTTTCCTCTTACCTGACATAAATCACTCAAGTATTTGTTTAACTCTGCCAAAATTTGTCTTGCACAAGTCTACTGTTTCTACATGATTGTTACTTTAAAAGTGTATTTCCAATATTTTTGCACCTTTGTTAGCTGACTCTAATTATGCCCATTAACAGGAAGTGATAGAGAAATACTGGAAATTGCATGAATGACTTTTGCATAACTCTTTTTCTTTAAAGAAGTTTAGAATTCGCTGCCTTTGCTAAATATTTTATTGTTTTTGTAGTGTGAGAACAAACCAAGACATCCAATGCATCTTTAGACAGATTTTTTTTTCAGAGTATCAGCACTATGAAATTATCACATTTTAAGATGGCTTATAGTGTGTGTGAATCAAATAAACTGAGTGGCTTAGAGGCATGGCAACTGAGGGAGGGAGATGTAGACCCGGATGAACAAGGTAAATAAATCAGTGAGATCAGTTTGGTTTCCTGAGTGTTTCAAATTCAAAGATGGCTATTGCAAGTTTAGATTATAGAAACCTTCTAGACTCTTTTAGCTTTACAGCAGTAGTTTCTTGACAAGCCACTGAGGAAGAAGTAATGCCTGCCACATGCTTATCTTTGGAGACATCTCTCTAACCCTTTTGGACAGCCCCAGAGAGAAAAATCATGTCACAATGTGAACAAGGGCAGGAGATGGGCTATCAGAAGATGACCAACAGCATCACTGTAAGCAGACCAGCCTTCTAGGTAAAGATTTGTGCTTTATGCTTATAAATACCTTGCTCAAAGGCATTTTTGTGCTTCTATACTGTAATGACTACAATCAGCTGTGGGACTTCATTTCCATCCAAAACGTCATAGTTGGGATGTTAGAAAAACATTTGCTAGAGAGTAATGTTGTGTTTTATTGGAAAAATGCACACAAATTCTCTTGGATATAAGTGCTGTCATCTGACAGATAGTAAAACACCAGGACAGCTTGTAGAGCACAGGTAATAGGGTATGACAATAGATCTGCCATCCTAGGTGGGAAGCAGACTGTGTGGAAGCAGGATACAGTGCTAGAAGCAAAGAATACAGAAGTTAATATCACAGAAGGTACCTGCTTGGGAAAAACAGAAAAGGGGACAGAGAACTCTCAGAAGGCAAGCTGCTCTGCTCATTTACAACAGAGACCAGCGAGCAGTTAGCTCAGAGGTAGCATATGGTAGGAAGATAGCCTGAAACATGGGTTCAGTAGCCTACCCTGACCCTGGTCCTGGCCTGCTTCAGCTGAAGTTGAGCATTAAAAAAACCATTAAAAAAAGAAAAGCCCACCCCGTCTGTTAGCTTCAGAATAAACAGACAGGTCTTTAAATTTGCTACAGAGCACACAGGAAGCAATGTTCAAGAGATAAGGGAATGTCCAGTGATCTGCAATGAAACCAGAATGGAAATACCTTGGAAAATACTGTTTTTAAGCACTTCCTTCTTTTTCGGTATGGGTTCTTTTGTGTTGGCAGATGCCACTATTGCTTTGACTCGTGTTTTGTCAAGCCTTCTGCAAACATGGCACAATTATGACTTTATGGTGCAGCATTTACTGCAGTGTTAGGTAATAGAGTATAATTCTGCAAATAATTTGGGAAAATTAACCAGCAGACACAGATTAGCTAATACCAAGTCATCAGCAAGCAAGTAACCAGTTTTCCTGAAGGCAGGGTGGATTTGGTGAAGGTGATAGGGGAGACCCTGCACAGAGGGAGCTGTTTAGTACCTCCAGCTGGGGTGGTATTCCTGAGTTTCAGCCTGATTCCTCAGAGAACAGTGCCCTGCCTGGCACTCTGCTCACTGCCCTTTAAAATTGTGGTTCTTCATTTGCTGAGACACTCTCATGAGTGCCTATAGAACCTAAGAAGTTAGTACTAGGAAATGAAACTGGGTGGAGGGGGGAAAGAATCAGACTAAGAGAAGGAAAAATCTGCCACTGTTGAAGAGCTCTTCTGAGTTAGAGTTCAACAAGGAGTGGTCCAGGGGTAGAAAATATTCAATTAATTGTCATCCCTCCTTTTCATTTTCCCTTTCAAAATGAATGACGGAAGGATACAAAGAAAAGACACTATGGGTAAAAATGCGTATTTGATGTTGTATAGTGTAAAATGATCTCATTCATTGTGCAATATTTGAACACCTTATACAAAGCTAAATCCTGAGCCGTTCTCAGCATTCAGCACTCATTCAAGTTCAGGAGGAGGAGCAGATGTTCAGCACAAATCTAAAAAATCTCAGGGCTTATGGGTATGCTGACACTGTTTAAGGGTAAATTCTAAGTGGGCATGTTAAAAGGAGCTATTCAATAACACTCATTTCACAGTAACTGAGCCCAGTGTTATCCTGGATCGACTTCATATGTAAGCAAGAAGTAGGTGCCTGGCACTTCCAAGAGCTTCTCATAGACTTATGGCTCATTTTGGGCCAGATTGTGAACAGTGCCTCAGGGATACCAGAATACGTTCTCTGTCCTGAGCAGGTACAGCACAGATCATGCAGGCAACATATGAAGTGAAGATGTCAAATCATCATTGCCTGAGGGTTGATAGCAGCAGAGCAATATGCTTGCACAAAGAGCTCTATTGTTTACTCTTGACCTTAAAATAATTTGATCCAATATGACACATTAAGTAGAAATGTTTTCTTTCTTCAGGAAATAGTTCTTGGCAATTGAAAACAAGCCTGAAAAAGTATGTGCAAAATAGATTCCTTAGCAAATGTTCAGTGAAATATTAAGAGTGTTAAAAGATTTATTCTCTAGCATGAACAATGTTTTCACAGTAAGACTGTCAAATTAATTTTACTGGATAAAATGCATAATGCAGGTTTAAACAGAGTATAACAGAGTTAAACAGAGTTGCCCTTGGGATAAATTTATCCTGTGTCCCTTAGTGTTTGCAAAAGCATGTGCCTTCAGTTTCTGTGGAACTCCTTAATTGTTATGCAGTGTGCTGAGTATCAGTGTAACTGAGCTGAGTCATATGAGATGATTTCAATGCAAGGGAAAGTATGCAAAACAAAGTCTGCATTACTCCAAATCCAAACAATATATGGAGTATGTAGAGAATTAAATTTTTATTTAGTTACATGCTTTGTATTTAATTCTTTCAAGGCCTCTGAACAAAAGGAAAACACAGGTGAGTTCTTAAGAGTACATTTATTGAGAAAATTAATTCATACTACATTTTGTAAACACATTGACACAAAACAGTATTAGGTTTAGATACCAGTGGAGAACACCATTGCCTCAATTAACCCTCACTGTCCATACTATTAAACCCTAAAAAAACCAAATACATCCCAGTTAAAATTCTTGGTGATTATGCCGAAGTGAAACCATGCTGACTTTGATAATCTGGACTTGGTAGTTTTGTTATGTGAGGAAGATGAATGCTGCAGTGTTATCTGGCTAAACTGTTAGGGAAATGAACACAGGGTGAAACTGAGCAGCATGAAATCATATGAAGAGAAAACAGAGTGTGGTTTCACTGGCATCCTTCTGTCATGTTTCCTATGGCATTAAACACAGTGAATGATTGGTTTTGGGTGTCACAGGCCCCGTAGGTGTCAGTGTGCAGGGGAAGTGTGGCTGTTGATATCTGATGGCAGATACAGGGTGGGCCAGTCTTTGGGGGCAACCTGTGACAATCCAACCTGAGACACAAATTTATTTGGCTTATGGCTATATGGCTATATAGCTTATGGCTATATGAAGTTGCTGTTCATACCCTGATTACTGCTGTTTCCTTCCTTTAGCCTTTTCAGTCTGTTTCCTCCTGGCTCAGTAGCACCAGGCAGAGAGAGGGAATGGTTTGGGGAACGCTCTTTGGAATAGAAAAGGGGAATCTCAAAATAATTTTACATGGTTGAAGAGTTCAAGCTCTCCCTGCCTTTAGGGCAAGTAGTGGTGAGTTTTATGGCTGTTCTCTACTTTCCTCTGCCCTTCACTGGAATAGGAAGCAGCTCCTTGGCTTCTCCCCAAAGAATAGTAAGGTATTTTTTAGCTGCATTAGCATATGGTGGAGTTGTTCTGGGGCAGAAGTGTCATGCATGTGCTTGCTCCCTCCCTCTGTCATACACTGTAATCTGATGCCTTTGAGCAGCACAGCTTACAAAACAGAGTTACAGAAATACCTCTTGGTAGAAAGCAAGTTAGCAGTGACTGTGGAAGCTATTAGAGATCTTGGTGTCTCTCAGCAAGCTCTAAGACTGTTTGGGGCCTGGGCAGAGCTTTTGCACTGTCTAACACGTGTCACTGAGCACCTACAGCAGTTTTGTCTGATGTCTTAGGAGAGCCTGTGCACAGAGATGGGCGTGTGTAGTGTTCTGTGGATCACAATCCTGGCTCCAATGCTGTGGTCTCATTAGCAGTGAGAGAACCAGAATCTCCCTCCCAGGTTATCCAGGGGAATGAGTGAATAGTCCTAGGACTGATTCAGAAGTGGAAGAGAAAGAGAATTTGGAATGAGCATTGATGATATGTTTATCATCATCTTGTTACTCATCAATTATTACTCCCATGTGGGACATCTGAATCAGGTGTAAATCAATGCAAATGAAGAACAGTGGGAATTTTCATTGCATCTTTCCACAGAATAATTTGATTTTCTCCTTAGATCATCTGTTTCAGAAATCTATTGTAAGAATAAAGTATCTGAATGTATAGATTCCAATAGTATGATTTCATTTCAGTCTCTTAGTGAGAGCTACATTTTTTTTTGGTGACTGTCTGTCAAAGCCAATTATGGTGTATTTTAGGTGTTGAAGCTGAATATAGACTTCATGTATGCCTGTGGAATATTAGCTACTTCTGAAAGGCAACTCATTTTATTTTTCATTTGTTGTTGTCTTTTCTTTTCTTTTCTTTTTTTTTTTTGAGATTTCGACTGGAGTGGTTAATTTATTTGCAAGTGTATGGTAGCTTCAGAATAGAAATTTCTGCCATTTTCAAATGGCAGAACTAGTGTCATAGTACAAACATTTGTCATAAACCACTTTAGTACAAAATGAACCTGTTTTATAATTATGATTTCAATGTATTTTTAATGTAAAATTATGTAACTTGCTTCATAACAATATTTGCCACTCATCTGGAGAAAGGGCATACTGCTTTAATTCTTTCTTCTTTGAATTAACTTTCTTTTCTTTATATTTCAAGGGCTCTTTCCTTTAAATTTTTGCTATGAGGAGGGAGACATGGATTTGTTATCTTTTCCAAAGCCATCAAATGCAAATTGAAAGCAAAATTGAGTATTATTTGGCACTTAAATTTTTAAAATTTTATTGTAGTTGTAATAAAATTTCCCTTTGAGCTGGTTTTTAATAGCACAGAATAGGAGATATTCATGATAATTTAACAAATCTGTATTTCAAGACAGGTGAATCAGACAAGGAAATTTTTGCATCTTATACTGTTTGGTTGGTTTTTTGGAGGTATTATGGCTCTTTCTATAGCTTACAAAAGAGAGAGACTTCCAAAGAGATGGGTAACTTAAGCAGCTGCACATTTTTGATGTCATTTTAGAAATCCTTCTTAAAACAAATGGATGGTTCTGGCTTTGATTCTTTCCAGCACAGGGAAAGTATAGTGCTGTAGTTACATACTGACATAATCGTTCTGGACAATTAAAAATTCAGTCTCTCTCCTGAGAAAGGATTTATTTTAACAGACCATTGTTTAATGTGCAAGTAGAATAAATTAATCCTCTCCCATTCCCTCAAAAGGAAAGGTTTGGGTGTAACCTTGGGGAAGGAGACTCTGGTTTTTGTTTGGGAAAAGACTTCACGTGTCCTAATAGAATCATAGGATGTTAAGGGTTGGAAGGGGCCTTAAAGATCATCCAGTCCCAACCCCCCTGCTATGGGCAGGGACACCTCCCACTAAACCAGGTTGCCCAAGGCCTTATCCAATCTGGCCTTGAACACTGCCAGGGTTTGAACATCCGCAACCTCCCTGGACAACCTGTTCCAGTGTTTCACCACTTTTACAGTTAAGAATTTCTTCCTAATTTCTACCTTGTATCTCCCTGCTTTCAACTTGAACCTATTACTCCTTGTCCTGTTGCTACAGTTCCTGATGAAGAGTCCCTCTCCAGCTTCCCTCTAGGCCCCTTCAGATACTGGAAGGTTGCTATGAAGTCTCCACATGACCTTCTCCAGGCTGAACAGCCCCAACTTTATCAGCTTGTTTTCATAGGGAAGGTGCTCCAGTCCTCTTACCAACTTCATGGCCCTCCTCTGGACTTGCTCCAACAATTCTGTGTCCTTCTTAGGTAAATTTGTAACTTTGGTCATCAATCTTAACAGCTGATGGTTTATGGTTAGCAGTATACCTAGAACGGTGTTATCACTAGTGTGTGATGTTCTCACCAAGTAATAGATAGGGTATGTTGCAATATTTCAGTGCTGTGAAAGCTCTGTCAATATCACACAGCCAGAAAAGATCCACTCTGCAGGAATTTGTCTTGGGGTCACACCTTGAGGAGTTGAGTGGAGGTTGTATAAAACTGCTGGGGAAGGTCAGGTGGGAATGGAGCCAGGTTCTTTTTGAGAACCTTTATGAGAGATTCTCCACAGGATGCCGTGCGCTCCACTCATCAGATGGCACACTTCAGCCATGCTGTTATCCTGGTTTTGTCTAGGATAAAAGGGACTAAGATGTTGGTGCTGCAGGCAATGTATGACTATAGTCCAAATTTAATTTGTGGCAACTCCAGGATGATGAATTTATTTTATACCAAAACTGGAGTCTCTGGAGTGTCAGAACAATATCATTGTGTCAGTTTTGTTCTGAACACATTTACAATATAATTACTGTTACAGCCACTTTGTATAGAGACATACTGCTTAATGGATAGAGACATACTGCTTAATGGAAGCTAAGATTTTGGCCTGTAAGACTTGACTCAGAATTGTAGAAGATGTGTTTAATCTTATGAGGAGTTCGATTCACTCATGTAATTTGTGAATTATTATGTAAATTTGTGCAACTTTTTCCTGTGTGATGCTTAGGAGGTCTCTGAAGGAGTTATGAATAGGCATCACAAAAGTATTCTCTTTCCTTCTTTACCTGTCTTATGACAGGGTTCTGCTGGTTCTTTTAGAACCTTGGAAATCTTAAATAAGAGAAGCAATCCCAACATTCCTTCCCCTTTTAGTCTACTATATAAGGGGCATTTGTTGCCAAGTTGTTGAGAACTGCCTCAGTGCATCCAGTGGGGGAAAACGTCTTTGGTGTACCTCACATCAAGTCCATGAAAGCGGCAACAATCCTCTGGCACTATCATGGTTAAGAATTGTATTGAGTTCTCTAATTCTAAACATTACAGAAAACAGACTTAGACTGCCTCTATCCATTTGTTGTGTATTACTGTTGTACCCAGAAAGACTTCCTTGTAGAAAGATTCAGAAATATATCCCACAGAATCACAAAATATTTAGGGTTAGAAGGGACCTCTAGAGCTTGAGTTCAACTCCATGTTTAAAGAGTTTTCATTTAATCATCAGTTACTTCACCTGAGGATGCATCTTTTTATGAAGGCCTTGCTGTCAGAACAAGTGTTTTGGTGACTCGTGGTTAGGGTTTCTCTTTCTCTCAACAGAAATCTCAAGAAACATGCATAACATATAAGGGAATCAGTGAATGTGTGCATTAGAAAAGTGCATATGAAGAGGAAAAATGACTTTGCTAAATCCAGTCCTATTAAAAGTGAAGTCTTGTGTAGCTCCTAAGTACTAAGAAAGAAATAGCTGAAAATAATCTATTTTAGTTGAGGTAAGGAAGCTAAGTATTACTGCAGGAACTTAAGAAAAACCCCTTTGACTTCCTGGAAACTGAAAGAAGTTTTTTTGAAGAAGTAATTGTCTCTGACATCACTGAAGTGCATTGCGAGTTTGTGAGTGGTTAGTTAGGGTAACAGAGGAAGCAACTCCTTCACAGATAAGCAGGCAGTGCAATGTATGTGCCTAGTTTGTCTCCTTTTGGGTTCAAGTTTTGTGAAGAAATTCTTTTGCAGACAGATAACATTTATTTTGCTTTCCAGAGAGAGACACATGCTGTTTCATAAGGATACGCCTGATTTCCAGAAATAACCATGTTTTTGTGGCTTAAACTCTTAGCATTTGGTGTTGCATTTCTGGGACAGGATGCTTTTCTCAAAGGTAGGTCGCAACCGATATTTCTTTCTCTCATTTTGATCCCTCAATATCCTCTGTAGATGTAAAACCAATGAAAAGCTTTGCAAAGTGGAGAAATATCATCTTGGTTCAGAAATTAGAATACAATTGTGTGCAATGGTGTAAGAACCTAGGTCAGGAAGATCGATGCATCACGTACTAGGCTAAAATGTCTTCCGCATGGTCCCATGTGAGAGTTATACAAACAATTTAAAAAAAACCCTCACACATTTGTAGTTGTATTTGAGAAAGAATACATTTAGGTCTCTTATGTGAACCTCTTCAATGGAGTTTTTATGTTCGGCTTCATCGCATGATGCAATACTTTGTTTTCTGTGTTTAAATCCTTCAAGAAAAAATCTTCCCATCAATGTTAGCCACTCCCTGATCACAGAATCTGCCTACAGTTCCTCAAGTTTTGATTTTTTTACTGCAGCGGGGTCAGTAAAAAATTCTAAAAGTTGTAAATTAATCTCTACTATTGGTAAATTACTTATTTTGTAAAATAGATGTTATTTATTTTGTAAAAACTGCTTCTTAAATCCTCTTTGGAACATTTAATTATGCCACTGCAGGTGAATTTGTTGCTTGACTTTTTTTACTTCTATGAGAGAAAGATAGAGCCCAAGAGGACGATCTTGCAAAACATGTTAGATGTGACAGATAAAGAGAGTAGCAAGAAAAGCAATTAATCTTGAGGAAATACTTAATGTAAAAACAAAAATGTATCCATGTGCAAGAAAATATTTTAATCAGAAGAAAATGCAACATTTTATGTATATGTATCTTCCACCAGTTTAGCTAGTAATATAATTTGGGATAGTTGATGGCAGACACAAAAGCTTTTCTCTAGAGTAATGTAACCCTAAAAAGTGGCTTGAAATATTTTTTCTGTAATGGCAGCGAGTTATATTCAGGGCTGAAATCTCTTTTCATTTACATTGAATTTATTCATGCTTCTACCCTCCTGTCACTATAGTAACTCCAGGTTTATACTGATGTAAGCAACAAAACGATCTGCCTTTAGTTGATAACCAGCTAAGAAGAGCATTTGAAGCCTGAGCATTAGCTCTCTTGTCCCTGAAAGTCTCTGAACAGAGACAGCACTGCATATATCTGGTTGATAGCTGCTGGATATTATAAGAAAACAAGTGAATGCTGCACTGTAGAGGAAAAGAACAAAATCTCTTGCTTTTCCTGTCCTTTTTTTTAATCTGCTATCCTAGTTTCCATTTTATAAGTCCTTCTGAGACTTTCCACTGCTACCTTTTCTCCAGAAAAGGCAGTCGTCTGTCTGCTCTCTCAGCCACCTCCACAGTCAGTCAACATGTTAGCTGACAGAGAGGGCTGGAAGACAGATAAATGGGTAGTAGCATTTTATTTCAAGTAATAGTTATTTTTCTCTGTTCACACACAGTAGACTGACTTGAGCCAGTTCCTCTCTACATTTACTAAACTGAAGAGCCTCGAGAAAATGATATTTTAACTCCTCTCTACTAGACTTAAAGCAATTAAATCTCATGCTATAGTATCAAACACACAACATCATAGACTTTGTTTTTATGATGTTTGGCACAGAGATTGCTTCTCCTGTCAGGGAGACAGAACCATTATACTCCATATTTGCTGTGCAGATTGCTCTGCCTTGTGGCCAAGGGAGACTGGGCAGTCTCCTAGGGAGGGGTTTGTTAATGGAGGAGCAGCATTTCGAAAGGGTGGCATAGGCTTTGGTTCTATGGCAATCAGTTTTCAGGCACTTGATTGTAAGTGTTGGGTGGGCACCAGGACTTCTGTTGTTACTACTAAAATTATTTTCCAACAGCCTGTCGTACCTAGTGATTTTGAAAACTTAGCAGAAGAAATTTTAAGGTTGTCTGACTTCCTCCACAAGCTCAGACATCCTATAGAACATCACTTATTTCCTGTAATCACCAAGCCACGTTTAGGAGCATCAAACTACATTAAACCAAACAAAATAGAAGAATTTAGAGCTTACACAAAGGCCTTTTCACTCTGTAAATCCTTCAAATAAAAAGCATGTATCCAACTAATTTTTCTGATAAGGAAGAGACATGTAGTGGCAAACAAACACCCCAAAAACCTGACCAATGCCCCAAAGCCCTCCCCGAAAAACCCCTAACCTAAGCCAAAAAAGTCAGAGAAACACCTTTGCTTCACTTTAGGAAAAATAAATGCTAACAGAACGAGCACTGTTTCCATTAGATCATTATTTTAAGTTCCCCCCTCCTCCACAAAAGTATTAGCAATCTGACAGCTTTCAAAAGCTTTCACCCACTTCTGAGCCACTTCCTTTATTTCAGGAAACTAAATAATTGCTTGCTAGTTTTGGGTGTGAATGGTTTCTTTCCAAGTTAAAAGTATCAAGCTTCAGCAGGCACACTGTGCTGGTTTTGTCTGGGATAGTGCTAATTTTGGACAGAGCTAGTACCGGACTATGTTTTGGGTTTGTGCTGAAAACCATGTTGATAATACACAGATTTCTTCTGTATACCATATCATTTATATCCCATGCTGTCCAATACAACATCAACCACCACGTGACTTCCCATCCTTTGGTATAATACACAGATACTATTCCCTTAGCCTATCAACCACTGCAAAGTGTTCATAAAATGTCCACCACGTGTGCACTGAGTCCATTTAGTCCATGACTTTGGGCTCCATGTTGTGATACTCAGGACAGGAGAGGTGGTTTGTTTCGTAGTTATTTTGCACCAAAGCCAGCTCAGTTGGGTACCTGCTGCGCTTGCTCTGCTTCCTGTAAGGCTTCTCCTCCATTGGTTTGGGTGGTTCTTGTTATTGTAATTCCCATAATATGCAACTCAGATCATGGGTTACAACAATTTAAAGGTATTTCTATTACAATCTCTTACCCACTCCCTCTCGGGTTTAATAGTGCAATTAACTCTTCCCCTTGCCCTTATTCCAGCTTGGATTTATCCACAGACAGCAGTCCCTTAGGGGTTGTACCTGCTCCAAGCAGAGCTTTGTCTATGAGCCACTCTCTTCAGGGACACACCTGCTGCTGCATGGATTTTTGCACAGCCGGAGTTGCTCTGAGGGGAAGCTGTTCCAGCACAGCCCTGTCCATGGGCCACAGTGCCTTTGGAGACAGACCTGCTCCAGCACAGCCTCACCCACAGCCACAGGTGCTTCAAGGTGTGCCTGCTGCAGCACAGGCCTGTCCTTGGGCCATGACACCTTCAGGGGTGCACCTGCTGTGGCACTGACACAGCCACTTCAAGATGTACCTGCTCTGGCATGGACTTATTCATGGCCAGAGAAGCTTCAGGATATCCTGCTCCCACATATTGCAGTCCCTTTGACTTCAGTTCACACTGGAGTTCCAACATGTCCACTACAGCAGCACAGAAAGAGCAGCAATGTCCCGGCCATGTGCCAGTCCCTGTGCATCCTCATGGCTGTCCTCAAAGTGTTCCCAGGCATAGCAGAGTGAGGGGATCAGCAGCACAACAGCAGGGAAAGCAAAAAGCAGCCATAGATGAGCACTACACTAATGGACTGTAAGGCATCGAGCCCAGGGCAAGCACAGGAGTCTGCCCAAAGCAGCCAAAGAGCAATAAAGGCTGTAAATTCCATCTAACANACCAAAGCCAGCTCAGTTGGGTACCTGCTGCGCTTGCTCTGCTTCCTGTAAGGCTTCTCCTCCATTGGTTTGGGTGGTTCTTGTTATTGTAATTCCCATAATATGCAACTCAGATCATGGGTTACAACAATTTAAAGGTATTTCTATTACAATCTCTTACCCACTCCCTCTCGGGTTTAATAGTGCAATTAACTCTTCCCCTTGCCCTTATTCCAGCTTGGATTTATCCACAGACAGCAGTCCCTTAGGGGTTGTACCTGCTCCAAGCAGAGCTTTGTCTATGAGCCACTCTCTTCAGGGACACACCTGCTGCTGCATGGATTTTTGCACAGCCGGAGTTGCTCTGAGGGGAAGCTGTTCCAGCACAGCCCTGTCCATGGGCCACAGTGCCTTTGGAGACAGACCTGCTCCAGCGCAGCCTCACCCACAGCCACAGGTGCTTCAAGGTGTGCCTGCTGCAGCACAGGCCTGTCCTTGGGCCATGACACCTTCAGGGGTGCACCTGCTGTGGCACTGACACAGCCACTTCAAGATGTACCTGCTCTGGCATGGACTTATTCATGGCCAGAGAAGCTTCAGGATATCCTGCTCCCACATATTGCAGTCCCTTTGACTTCAGTTCACACTGGAGTTCCAACATGTCCACTACAGCAGCACAGAAAGAGCAGCAATGTCCCGGCCATGTGCCAGTCCCTGTGCATCCTCATGGCTGTCCTCAAAGTGTTCCCAGGCATAGCAGAGTGAGGGGATCAGCAGCACAACAGCAGGGAAAGCAAAAAGCAGCCATAGATGAGCACTACACTAATGGACTGTAAGGCATCGAGCCCAGGGCAAGCACAGGAGTCTGCCCAAAGCAGCCAAAGAGCAATAAAGGCTGTAAATTCCATCTAACAAATTCCAATCAAATCTGTTGTTATCTGAAACCCTTTGAGTCCTACATTGGGTGCCAAAGAGGGCTGCTGTGGTTTAACCCCAGCTGGTAACAGCCCCACACAGCTGCATGCTCACTGCCTCCTGGTGGGACTGGGCAGACAATTGGAAGGGTAAAAGTGAGAAAAATCAGGAGCTGAGATAAAAACCATTTAGTAGGCAAAGAAAAATAAGGAATTAATTCACTGCTTCCCCTGGGCAGGCAGGTGTTCAGACATCCCCAGGAAAGCAGGGCTCCATCACTTGTAATTGTGACTTGGGAATAAAAATGCCATCACTCTGAATGTCCCCACTTCCTCCTTCCTTCAGCTCCCTATAACCAACCATGATGCCATATGGAATATCCCTTTAGGCAGCTGGGTCACCTGTCCCAACTGTGTCCTCTCCCAACTTGTTGTGCACTGACAACCTCCTCACTCAGTGGGGTGTTATGAGAAGGAGGAAAAGCCTTGACTGTGTAAGCACTGCTCAGTAGTAATGAAAACATCCCTGGAATATTAACCCCGTTTTTCATCACAAATCCAAAGATAGCCCCACGATAGATAATGTGAAGAAAATTAACTCTACCCCAGCCAAAAGCAGCACACACATGAAATCTGGTCATGCAGTCTCCATGCCCAACAGCTGTGCAAGTTTCCAGTTGGAAGTGTTACATTTTCTTTGCAGAGAGATCAGCATAGCTCAACCTATGGCTCCGGTTTTCTGTGAAAATCTTTTTTACAGATCAGTCTATTGCCTTGGAAAGAGTCTGGCCAACCTGATTTTTTAAGTAGTGGAACTAAGTAATATTGGTTCATTTTATGTGTAGGATAAAGTACAAGGGGAATTGCTCCGGCAGGAGAACATATATTAAGGTAGAAGAAACCCAAGGCTTTAGAGCATCACCACTGATGGATGCCCCACTGCAGGTTCTGTTTAGGACTGCTCTTTTTTGTTGTAGTGGTGCACTTGAGGGTTTCTGAAATGCATGCCGTAGAGTCCTGCACTTAGGGACCTCTTAATCATTTACAACAAATTACCTGCTTTACACATTGTGCACCATCCCAGTACTTTATTCCCAATGAACTGAGGCAGGGAGTTGGTGTGCACACAGATGGCTGGCAGTTCTGCTCGCTCCCTGGGCTGGCCAGACACAAGCAACTGCTAAACTGGAAGCAGTTTAGTTTCATTATGGTGTCATACCCAAGCTACGAGCAAGATACAAGTTGGTTGGAGCTCAGCAGCACTGTGGCTGAAGAACTTGGATTATGGACTGAAATTAGATACTGATTTGGACTAAATATAGGATTTTCTTTACTCATTCACCTAGACCTGTGCAAACGTAACAAGCAGATGGCTGGGTGGGTGATGTGCTATCGGTATGTCTGTTGATGCAGACAGCACAAGAGATTGGTTCTGGACTAATGGGTCTTTCTTACATAGTATGGAAAAGACATGTTCTAGTCATTTTTATTCACTCACATCAGTATATTGAGATACTAAGAATATTTTACCAGTGTTGACCTAAAGCTGAAAATACTGCCATGCAGAGACCAGTTCTAAAGAAAGTCCAGCTCTTGGTGGCTTGGTATTTGGAACTACATCCTTTAGTTTTAATTTGGTGCGCTTATATTTATGTATTTAGACTCTGAAGAACAAGGCAACAGCAAATGCGTTAGAAACACTGCATATGTAATTAAATAAGGCAGAAGAAATGGAGGGAGGAAACAGGATGAAGTGACTTTTCAAAATGTGTGGAGTGTCAGGAATCAAGCTCTGTTTTTCTGACTCCCATGACCTATCTGCAAAACTGCGTGCTGGTCTGGTAGCCTGTGTATGCATTAAACAAGCAGCAGTCTCCACACTGAAGATGGGGATATATTGTATATATTCTGTTTTCTTTGCTGTGCAGCTGCATTGTGGTACTTAACTGTATCATGCTGGGAGCTAGGGAAGAACAGCAAGCCATGGAAATGTTCTGTCCTCTGTTTAAATTCTCAATCTACTTGAAGAGTTAATATTCATAAGCATAAATCTGGTCCACTAGAAAGGCAGAAGAAATTAACCCACACTGAACTCTCTGCATCATGGCTTGACTTTTTGTACTCAGTCAACTACCCGGTGTGGTTAGCCCAAGTGTCTCTGTACCGCCTTGTGCAGGGCAGACTTGCCCTGAGTCCTTCCCCCTTCTTTGGGAGGCTGTTCCTCCTCTGCTGCCAGTCCCAGGGTGAGAACCAAAGCAGGGAGAGCACAGCACGGGGGTGGCTGCAGAGATGAAACCCGAGACAGCAGAGGAATGAGAAGTGCTGCAAGAAGGTGCGAAGTGCTGGGCAAGGCTTGCTAGCAAGAGTTCAGCTCTGTGGCTGTGAGTTCCTCTGAACGCCCAGCAGATCACGTGTGTTACAGGAGTGCAGTGGCTTAGCAGGGCTGGGCCGGCTGTTTGTGCCCGCTCAGAACAGATGGGCTCACTGAGCTGGCTGCTGGCACTGCGACTGCCAGCCCTGCCTGCGAGACGGCGATTGTCCCCGAGCTCTGCTGCTTTCTGCATCATCCAGAGATACCCGTCTTTCACACTGATTTATCTTAAATCATATGTAACTAGAAATCAAACAGTTTTTTCTTTCAGACAGACATATGAAGTACATCCAGTATATTTTGGAAGAAGTAGTTGACTCTCTTCAAAGCTCAGTTTAGGCCCTGAAGCACTTCTGTGCAAAAAGAAAAAAAAAGAAGGTGAAAAGTTTTAAAGAGTGGCAAAACTCTGACTTCCTCCTGCAAATATCAAGATAAAAATAACAGATAGTTACGAAAGTTGTTTATTTCCCTGCAACATGACTGTTCTTTCAGCCTGCATGCCGTAATGTATTTCCAGGCTATCCATACACTTGCAAACAGAACTTTTTCACTAGTGTTTCAGTAACTGTTACAGCATTTTATCTATTTCGAGGTTTTTTTCCCTTTCAAGTAAAGCAGTTTGGGGTCTTCAATGCCAGGATTTTAGAAACTAGCTGTGAGCACTTCAGTGCTAGCTTATATTATCCATAGTGTTGTATAGCTAACAGGATCCACTTCTTTTCTTTTATACCACTACTTTGCAGTACTGTTCTTGCAGTTATTCCCTCTGTGTCAGTGCCTTCTCGGCTGGCCTGCTTGCTTAGGTTTCTATTCTCTAGTTTCAAAGACTTCTCTTACAATCTGTCTGTTCTTCATTCGTAATCCCACTGCCTTGCAAAGAGCTCTAGAGGTATCTTTTGTAGTGCATGAATGACTTTTTTGTTGTTTCAAAAATGTGGGCTGCATGGAGGAATATTTTTAATTGCCTTTTGAAATAGATTCTTTTCCTAACAGTAAGAGAAATAATCAAAATAGCTGTCTAATAGAGAAATGAAGCCATACAATGAAGCTTTTTGTAAAAAATATAAGGAAATAGTAGTTCATTACATGAAGCATATATATCCTATGAGTTGAAAGATTTTTACACTCAGAGAAATATTTAATACAGAACCTCAGCTGAGATGTTACAAAAATATGGGGCTAGTGATGCCTTTCCAGGTAATCATATATATTGCAAAACTTAGAATTGAATATTTAAGATAGTATTAAGCCCTGAACTGTTTCCAGGGGCTTGTAAGTTAAGACATATGTAGGTGAAAAATAGGGTAAGATAAATGGCAAAGCAGAGTCAGGCTTCTAGAATAAGATCTAAGAGACAGAAGTCAGCTGCAGTCTAGGCTGTCTTAGAAACTCCTGGTGTGAAGTGTTGCTTTCATTTCTCCAGACCTCAGTTTCATCATCTGTCAAACTGAAGATAGTAACACTTACCTTGTGGAAAAATATAGAGTCCTAATTCCTTAAATATTTACAGGTATGCCTGTGTCTCGCAAAATGTAAACTACCACCAATTAGTGTGATGGAACTGGCTGTGCATTAAAATATCTTGGGGAGTGTATCTGAGCAAAGAAAGCAAAAGTATGGAGCAAATGACTCGTGCATAAATTTCTACCTTTTTCTCAGTCCCAAAGCACAGGTGTTGTCAATGGGGAGCTGATACTTTTGTGCTGAGTAAGAACAACCCATACTGTGCTTAACTTCAGCAAATCCGAAATTCTGTAAAACACTATCACATCAACTGTAGTCTCTATTTTACCCATTATTGGTGAAATGTGGGTGAAATAACTGAAGCTGGTTGATATGTTCTTGGGACACCAGAACAGGACCGCCAGCCTTTTACTTCCTGTGTCTGTGGATGAGCTGAAGTGTGCTAAACAGATCACAGCTGCAAAAGGTTTCATGTTATCCTCCGCACTTAAGGGTAATACAATAGGAAGCCTGTCTAGTAAATGAGGCCTTTTTGGAGTCTCAGTGGTAGTAGTTATAAACCTAAGCAACTGCTCCAAAGAAGTGCAGGCCAAGCTGACTTTGTCAGCATATGATTTAAAATCATACGCTCACATAATCAAAGGAAAGATGACCAGTGCTGCTACTGAAGCAGTTTGATTAACCTCTTAAGATAGACCTTTGATGTCTAAAATGAATGCAAAATCATGTGTGTATACACCTTAGGGAAATCTTCCAGTTTTAATGAGTTTTGGATAGAGTATCTGGAGGATTTCTTAATCCATATCACATTTTCTTGGAAGAATTTAAATGATGAAACCTATATTTTTTAAAATTATGTAAATTTTTTTTTCTTGGTCCCTGAGGGCAGTAAGAGATTATTGCCCTAGGTCTTGTATGCAAAGGGACTTCCTCCCAAAATACAGTGTGTGAAGGTTCGTGCCTGTGCAGTGTGTGTGAGTGGAAGGGTAACATTTGGGATACCTCAGACTGCCTAACAAGTACAGAAAACAGCTTGACTTCATTTGCAGCTTCATTAATTCTTCTGTGCTCAACCGTGCTGCCTTAACAAAAGTGAAAGATCTTTCTACATCCTCCACACACCTGCAGTCTGGTGTGTTAGTCTGAGGTAAGAAATGTGGTTGAGGTTTGAGGGAAAGATATGAAAGAGCAGAAAGAAATATGTAGCATTTCTGATTTTGCTGTCTTTGTCTGCTAATAGAATGACTTAGAAATAAATGTTTCTGAGAGACATCCAATACTCTTGCTCTTAGAAAAAAATGTATGAATAATAACAGCTTAAGCCAGTGTCAGCTTCCTGTCTAGAGTTTAGAAGGTTTACAGTGGAATGGTGCTGAATACGAGGGAGGCAGCTCAAGGAAATGAATGTGAAATCTATAGAGTTATTTAGCCTTGACAGTAATGGATCAAGGTTTTATAATACTCAGACATGAAACTTTCATAAAATCCAGTGTTGTTTGGCCTGCCAAATTTAGCATTTTATACTTTTATGCAGACTGGTTTGTTTGGCCATGAGGATTTTGAATTGATAAAATAGTTAAGTTTTAATATGTAGTAAAATATTATTTGTAGAGGCATACTGTTATGGAAATTACCTACAGATGCCTTTTGAATCAACACAGGATGCATTAAATTACTTAGAAATCATAGAACAGTTCAGGAGAAAAGGTCACACAAAAATTGCAAGTTACATGGATCAATTATTCCAGAAGTTAATAAGGAAGCAACAGCTGCATTTATCTTCCTGCTGCAATTAATGCTGGGCTCAATGGCCTGCTAAGATGCAGTTGTGCACTGTCCTGTAAAAATAGAAAAAATTTGGTGCAGTAGTTGGTTAAAGATTTTGTGTCAATATTGGAAAGAAAACCATTTACAATGTGGATGTCAACAAGTGTGTCGTCATTGCAGGAGGGTGCCTTAAACGGCAAGGGAAGGACTGCTTGCAAACCATAGCTTCTAAAAACCGCACTCTTCACCAAGCAAGGAAGACATTTTCATAACGAAATGCATGCCAGAAATGCCATTTTAAGCTGCTCTCTCTGCAGCTGATGCTCTCTGTTTCTCTTCACAATAGAATTGCTGCTCACCTGAGTCTCACCTCAGTGGTGACGTCAGTGGAAAGTTTGAAAAAGCTTTCAAGTATCTTACAGACTTTATTTTTTCTTTCTGGTTTTGTTGGTTTGGGATTTTTTTTTAAACCTACTGGAGGTCTTCAAACTCCAAGATCTGATTTCCTGTTAGCTGCCCTGAGAAAACTGTTTGGAGGAGATATCCATGGCTTTGACTGTAAGCTCCAAAACACTTGGGAACTGTTTTTACATAGAAGAAAATGATCAGATTTTCAGAGAACCTTCATGTGTTGGTCACTGAGACAGTATGAAAAATGGTAGTGTGCAGCTGCAAGTTAATATTTTCTGAAACTTTTCCTGTAGTTGTGCATACTGAATACTTGGAAAGTCAAGGAGCTACTTGGGAACTCAGGAAGGAGCTGCTCCTCTCTTTGGATGTGACTGTCTTCTCTGTTTATAGGAGGGTTATTTGTCATAGTCGTGGTCAACCATTCTTGCTGGGCCAGGTGCTGGACAAATGTAGGATGAAGTATGGTCCTGTCCTCAAAGGATTCCTGATCTGATTTTGGACAGCGTGGATATTTCTTAAAAGGGAATGCTCTAGAGGTGAAAGGAAACACTGATAATGGAGAAAGTGATAGCAGCATTGTGGCCAGCCAGAGAACTTGCATAATCCTGTGTGCTATTTATTTCCTTTTCTGAGAAAGGGACATACAATACCTTATTCAAAGCAGCATGCAATCAATTATTCCCAGGATTCAAAATAAACTCTCCTACAGGGGTCCAAGCATTGCAGGTATCATCACATGGTGCTCTTATAACTTTTACACGTGTCAACAACTGGGGCAAGTAATCCTGGAAGATAACTCCCGATGGTAAAACTACTGTGGGTAAAAACTTATGGTGCTCCAAAGCTCCTCTCTTGCTACATGGAAACAATAAAAAATCAGGTCACATCCAAAGGCACTATATTTATTTGCGATGATTATTTTCTCCAGCTGTTTAATCCTTTCATTAACATGTTGCGTTCTCTCACCAGTGAGTGAAATACAGAATGTGTAGATGATGTGTTACAAACACACACACACATTCACCCTCTTGTATGGGAGAGCATGTAATCCCACCCTCCCGATTCTCAATTCTTGTAGCTGTTCCTCTGCCTGCAGGAGATGAGCTAACATGAACAGCATCTGGATTTGGAAGAGAGGGACCACATTCTGTTCAGTTCAGTGCAAAAAAATTTTAGGTTGCTCTCAGCATTCTCATATCTCAGTGGTCATAAATAGTAATAACAATAATAAATTAACTTTGCCATGTAATTGACTTATCTGATTTATTTAGACTGAAAAGAAAAAATCATGTTTCCTGAATATCACATGGTGAACTCTGTAGATAAAAGCTCTGGAGATTGCCTGCAATAATTCAAGTGTGACCTGGATCCATGATACAGTACAGAATATTTTTTAAAATATTTACTGAACATTACAGAGGGCTGAGGGTCTTTGGTTTTGTTTTTGTTTGGTTGGTTTTTGTGGAATTGATTTTTTTTAATTTACTGTGTTGGATTTCAGGGTCATAAGGACTTTTGGGTTCTAGATGGCTGCAAGTTTGAGCGAAAAGATTTTGTTGTGAAGTGCTAAGGGTTTGGAATGGCGGTTTGCAAATGCAGTAGCTGGTCATAAGATACAGCTGTAAGCAGAGCCTTGAATGGAGCTGTATTGTGTAATGTGTGTGTAATAACTGTTTATTAGTATCATCTTTCTGTCAAATCTGAGCTCTGCCTGTCATGGCAGCACTTCCTTGAGATAATGAGTAACCATAGGGGGAAGGAAGCAGGTACAGTAACCCTACACACTTTTTAAAAATCACTTTAGATCTCTAAGGTAGTCTTTGAAGAGCACTGCAATGATTGATAGGGTGATAAATCTGACATAAGGTTGATACCAGATCTTTGCTGTGGTGGTGGATGCAATCAGCATCTTCACTGAAAGAAGTTCTTCAGAACTTCAGAAAGAGGTTTTTCCTCTACTGGATTCTCTTTTCTGTGAAGAGAATGAAAATCTATTCAGTGTGTTACCTCTGTGTTGCTCAGTGTACAGTTCAGGCCATATTTACAGAATTGCTGTTGAAAACGTTCTACAGCTAGAAGTGCTAGTTTCTTTTTAATTTTTTTGATGCTGCTGCTCATCTTCTCTAGGCTAAGTGCTATGCATACATAGATTCTCATATTTGTGATGAAAAAATGGCCCAAAGAGAAGATCAGTCTATAAATTGGAAAGATTAATCTAAGACAAGCACCCTACTCTTTAAAGCACCCTTAACTTCAGTTAATCTGCAGTTTTGAAAAGTCACCACCTCTGTGAATCAGACTGGTATAATTAAGAACCTGTTAAAAGCAGACCAATTATTAATGATTGCTGCATGTAAAATTTAGCGTGAGCAGATTTTGTAACACCATGTAAGAATTCTGTCATGAGTACTGGAATATAATTCTGTTACCTAAACCTTCATCTCACTACCTAGCTGTGAGATCTCTGTTTTCTCGTGGTTCTCTGCCTCCCTAACTCCATGGCTCATGCACAGAATCAGCTCTGCAGGTGGCAGGTATCCTCACCACATGCTCCGGAGCCGTGTTCTATGCTGGACCAAACGAGCAGTCTGCAATCAAAGAATGAAATGTCTCTGTGAATATTTGTCCGTGTTAGGAAAGGAAAAGAACTAGGGCTTTGCACTGGCAATGCAAATGGTATTTGCCAGCTCCTGAATAATTGCCTTTGCTCCCTGAACAATGACTTTTGGAGCAATTTATGTATGTGTGACTTTATTATAAAAGTCATTGTACATTGTACATGCTGTGACTTTCCAGGCTGTAATTCTGTGCTGAAGTTCTTCTGCCAGTGTTGTAAATAAAGTAAATCAAGTTATTTCAGAGCTACTTTTTCAATGTTCAGAATAGAATTGAAGAACTAATAATGCAATTCTGGGGGTTTTTTTGTGTGTTGATGTGGATTTATTTGTTTGTTTGTTTATTTTTTATTAAAATCCATAATAAGGTCTAGTTAAATATTCATCTCTTTGCAGAAGCTTACTGCCAAAGCTTCCACATCCCTGTACCTCTTGACCAAGGGCATCCCACTGGTAGCTATCTTTCCTACTTGTTTCTGAGGATGACAATTGTTTCTGGTGTCTTTATGACCATGAAAATGACTTGCATCTTGTTGGTGTTATTATTTTTGTATTTTCAATTATTACTGTCAAAATTAACATTGCATTTGTTGATATTACTTATTTGCAAAACCCTTGCAAAAGATTTTAAATGTTCCTTTATGAGACATTCCTGATTCTTGTATAAAGTACTGAACTATCTTAAAATAGTTGCCACATTAAAAGTAAATCACAGGAATATTGAGAATATATTTAACAATCTTCACTAGATCTGTGTTTCTACAGGAAATGTGGAATTGCAGTTTCCAGAATGTTTTAAGTTTCAGTTTGGACAAAGGGCAGTATAATTCCCATTTAATGGAGCATAGATTTGAGATGGAAGTAGGAAAAAGATCCTTCTGCAAAACCACTGCACTGTATCTGTTTTGAGCTGTAGGCTTTATTTTTATATCCCTAATCAGCTCCAAAACTTGGACAATGGATGTCGGTACGAAACATATTGAAAAATATTGTATAGAAATATTTAATATTTTTGCCCAAGTATAAGTTTGAAGAAAGAAAAAGAAAACTGATTTGTTGACTATTTCAGGTCTTTATAAGATGTCAAGTAAATTTTGTGTTACTGCTGTAATGCCAAGATAAGAATTTAATAGTAAAAGAAAATATTTTGGTTTCTTTGAGTCATGTTAGGATCCCTGCAGCACAAACTGATTTCAATCAAGTGTCTGTATTCTTTGTCTTTGTATTTCTATTTGCTGGGGAAGATGACAGTTTTTTTTTTTAGTGAACATTTTGAGGATCACTTAGCCTCCTAAATCCCTGATCTGTTTTGGAAATTGTGACCTTTGTAATGGCTTAAAATGAATGTGCTGACTTATTGATAACTTGTAGTGGCAACTGCAGTCCTGATGCTAAAACAAATGACATGGTTTTCTTTCCCAGTAAATGAGGGGCTTTCTTTCTCATTGAAGGATTAAATTGGTACTGCAGGCACAATCACAGGTCTAAAGAGAATGAAAACCTGCTGGCTTATCTCCATCATTTCTTCAGTGATAGCATTTCCCCCCCCTCTTTTCTCTTCTCTTTTTTGTCTTTTTTCTTTTTTAAAACTAGTGCTCAGTGTCCCGTGGTCATGCTTTCTTATAGCTGCCAGAACTAGTGCAGAAGTCTAGTTAGCCCTTACTGACGGATTTGCAGCTCAGCCTCTCGTCTCCTGCCACCAACTCCAAAGCCAGGGAAGAGCTGACTGGGGGGACACAGTGGAAGAAGCTGTGGAATCTGCTACGATTGTAATTCTGAGCACGCTTGGAAACAGTCATGGAAATAATGCACTTCATTTTCTTAGTGATTATATCTGATCCATTTTGAGGGAAAAGCACTAACACTCTTGAACTGATTCATCAAGATAGGTAGCATCTTTATCTCTAGATGAGTATGGAAAATTACCTGACCTTTGATGGATATTTTGATAAAAGCAGACACACAGGCATAGGCACAGTTTCCAGGAAGTGTAGGCAGAATACTGTCATTCTTCCAGTCTAAGAAAGAGTATAGGCAATTCTTACAGGTGTGGGGGAGGAATTCTGCTCAGAGAAATGATTGTAGTGTCTCTTCAGAAGCTTCTTACCTGGAGAAGCTTTCAAACTATGTTTGTGAGAGTTTTGCCAAGACAAAATAACTTGACTTTAAAATCAATGTTAATAAGGTCTTACTGTTTTACTTATTTAAATCTGTTCTATTGAGAAAGCAGAGTTACTCACTAGTTTAAATTTGGTCAAATTCCATGGGATTTCTTATAGTGAAACTAGAGTACATCATTATCAGACCAGACACACAAGGCTTGATCTCTTGGCTGCCCCATAGACATCATTCAGGATTCACAAACCATGAACGGGCTGCCAGTTTTTACAGCATGTGGGTTTACTATGCAAGTAGAAACACAATGATTCTTCCAAAGGGTTTAGAATAGACTTCTGCTTTCAGGAATGTACCTGAATCTTGATTATTTCACACACATATAAATGGTTTTGAGTGAAACATAATGTTAGTGAGGGTCATTTTCATCTTTTAGGTGAGACAAAGAAATGTGATTTCCTTAAAAGACCCATAAACAATTTTTTAATGACAATATTACCTTGCAAAATATTTGTTTCATTAGAGGGAAAAGTATGTATTTGCAGAAACAAGACCACATTTTTATTTTAGCAAGTGCTGCTAAACATTATTTATTAAAGGAAATGCAAAAGAAAAGAGCCTTGGGACACCTGTTTGTCATATCAAATTGTCACCTCATAGAGCTGATGTAAAATACTTCTTCTTCATAAATGGACTTCAGTGCACCTTCATAAATATCTTACTGTTCCACAGAGCTCAGAACACTTTAGCAAATAAAAGGTATTATTTCCATGTTAAATGGAAACATTCAGATAGCTGACTTCTAAAAGGTCACTTGGAAAGCTGCTGAACAAAAAGAAATACTCTGAACCTTTTGCTGAGTAAGAAGCCAAAAAAAAGCATCAGAGATGAAGACTAAACAAGGAGCATTTTTTAATTCAAACATCAAAGTTGTTTGGCTGTGACTGTAATTTCATAAAGGAAGTCACATACTTTGTAGCAAACTGAAGCAAAAAGCCATATTGAACAATCCAAACCAAGAGTGTAACACTGCTTATTATATGAAATGAACCATTAATTTAACAAACGCTGTTGGTCAATCAGCAGCATGGTAGGAGGCCTGGACATCACCTCAGGCAGTTGCAGAAATCCCGGGCTAACCTTCTTCATAAAGTACTTGTCATCCAAGCAAAGGGTGGACACAAGAACTTAATCTGATATTCAGCAAAGACTACTGCAGGAGGACTTGATGGAATTAATCCTTCTTCCTGGGAGAGGATTGCTGTCAGCTTCCACAGAAAATTTCTACCTAATTCCAATCAGAGGTATCAAATTGAGCATAAGTAAAAGGGTTGCTTGCACGGTTGGGTCAGATCAGAGGGTGGTATTTTTTAATGAACATGAGCAAGAGTAAATCAAGAGCAGAGAAACAACAATAATGTCCCAGTAACTTTGTAGCAGGGCTCAGTATGTTTAGCAGCTGCATTTGTTTTGTGACCTGGAATTATCATGGCACTGCAGGAGGCAAAGGCAAATGAGAATTAACATGATCAGAATGATGATAAGTCTTAGTCAGGCATATTGTTATAGAAGTCACCATCTACCTTGTAAAATAAATCCAACCCCCAAATCAAAACGGCTCAGCTGTGCTGGTGATGCAGAGACCTGACCCAGGACTTAAGTCAGTGACACATTTCTTTGAGTCCTCTTACAGTCTGTGGGACTATAAGAGCCTTTCCACTGGAGGTGGAAGCTGTTGCAGAGTGTGTGGTTGCAGTGTTGGTGCATTCATAGAGGAAGATGAAAAGTCTCTCTACAGGAAATGTGATCATTAGGGAAATGACCTGTCTCAAAATTCATTGTGATGCCACATTTCAGAACAAAAAGTGCTTCAAAGCTTTTAGCTCAAAAACAAGCTCAAATCCAAATCCCCATGACTTCTTGTCATACAGAGACAGGAGATTTCACTCATAATAATGCTGGGAATGGCTGACAGTGTGTGATGCTGAGTTTTTGACATGTTAGCTGTTTCTTGACCACAGATTCCATCTAGATGCTTCACAATGCAGTTGCTGGATGAGAAACCAGTTTGATTGCAAATAGATCCTAGCTTGGTCTCTCTGCTCATTATCTTTATGGTACACTTGCTTTTTGTATTCCTGCTGTTGTTTTAATATCCAAAATTCTTTCTGAATTTCAGCTCTTGATGATTCTTTGCTAAAAATAATTTAATTTAATATTTTTTTAGTGTCCAGTGCTTACAATCTTACTGGTGAGTGTTTTTCATATTGCTGTCAATGGATTTATTAATGTAATAACCAAATTGGCAAGTATCAGCCCAGCTCATGCCTTCTTCATAGGTGAAGCCTGGCTATGAGAAAGTAGAGGAAGTCAAAAAGACTCCTTAGTTTCTCAACTCAGATAGGAGTTGTCTGCATGCTACAGAAACAAAAATTAGGTTTGAACATCATAGCAGGCAGATTTTCTAGATCTGGGAGAGTCAAAGGATTCTCTGGAGATGCAGGGGTTGTTCATCTCTTGCAAAAATAAATTCTGACCACTTTCTTGCTTACAAAGGCCAGAGGCATTTCAAGGACACATCCAGGTCCATTGCACTACCTTTGTACCATCAGCAGATTAATAATTAAACAGAATTAATTTTCTATATTTCTTTTCTCTGGCATTTATGATCTGTCAGAGCAACTTTATTAAAATCAACTGATTTTTTGCTGTTTTCTAATATTTGAAATTTTGTTAAGCAGACAGAATTATTTGTTGGGTTTTTTTTTAATTTAAATTAGAGAAATTGTATTAATAGGAATCTATTTCAAAAGCTTAATAATGCAAACTATGAAATAAAAAAATCCATAAAATTATGAAGTAGAAGAGAAATGTGGTGTGATGTGCCCAGGTGTAAACACCTTTGCCTGGCTGTCAGCCCTCTGGCTGTCTGGGAAGTCACCCTGACACACGTTGCTGCTTCCATCCGTCCTGCAGCTTTAGGCTTCCTTCATGTAGAACCAGTGTGGCAGATGGAAGTGTTTCCCCTTTGGTGTCAGGTGCTCGATCTGGACCTGCAATCTTGGAAGCATTTTCAGGTTTGTTGGAATAGTGATATTCATCCATTTCTACTGATGCATGAAGGGTGGAGCCTGAGGCCATTTGGATGCCTCTCTTGCTAATGTTAGGCAGTGTGTAATTTTTCCAGTGATTGATTTGCTCTTGCTGTAGTAATTCACCACCTTTTACCTAAATACAGACTTGGTTTAATGTCATGTTTTAATTGATGCTTTTTCACAGAGAATTTATTCTACTTTAAGAAAAGCACAGGTAACAATATGCAGATGCAGTGATTTGTTTTAATGGTCTGAAAATCCTTCTGCATTCCCAGTGCTTGGGAGTGCACACTAATTGAGTTTGCATTCTTCTTTGTGAGGGCAAGGCACACATTTGTAGAACCTCACTGCAAATACCATTAAGTTAGACTGGAAATTGGGCATACAAGGAACAGAGTTAATTCACTCAGTTGTGGCAAGCTCCCAGCCTACCTAACCAAAAGACTCCTTGCACAGAGTAAGGCAGTGGCAGAGATAGACCATGAAGAGCTTCTGTATTATAAATAGTATTTGGAGTTAGTCTTGTAAAAAGATATGCACACTTAGTATTAGAAAGTGAGAGATGTGATTATGCTACATAAATGTAGTGTATTGCAAATATATATGCTATCTTCTGGGTATAATTTAAACAGTAAAAGTTACATCTCCTTTGAAGTCCCCAGTGCTATTTCTGCAGAATATGAGCTCTAGTCTTCTCTGGGACAAGTGTTAAAAGTTAGCTCTGGGAGAAAGCATTTTAGAATGTATGGAAAGAACATGAAATCCTAGAACCTGTAAGGAAATTATGACAACACACTGCTCAAGTGTGTGCCTCAGCATAAATGAAGAGGGAGCAGTAAAGCCAGGGAAAAAAATAAAAGCTGGGTTATGAGTGTTTGTGTAGGTACTAGTGGTGTTCTTCTGAAGATGAAAATCCATCTAAAGTGATGCTGTCTAAAGATAATATCAACTACTGTAGGTAAAATTTGAAGTTATTATTACCAAAAGGAAGACATTAATTCAGGAAATCACATAAGCCATAATAAATTAACAAATTATTCCAATGTATGAGAAAAGCTGTGAATAACTCGATGGGTCTGCTAGATTGTTAAAAAGTAATGGAAGCAATAAAACAGAAGACTAAAGTGCCTTTTTACAAAGTTTTCATGCAGTCAGCCCCAGAGAGATTCCTGTTCAGTGCTGGAAAGTATAAGACAACAGTAGAAAGCAGAGTTGGCTACAGTCTGTTAGTGGTGTGGGGAGGGGGCCCAGCAGTTTAACAGCACAACGTGTTTGCTTCTGGGAGAACTGGGGAAGAGCAGAAATGGGATATGGCACTTTTTTTTTGTTTGTTTGTTAAATTAATTCTAGATTTTCTTTAGGAAAGAGAAGCTTATGAATAGACTTATGAAAAAAACCTTTTGGAAGTTGTCTTTAGGAATTCACTCAACATTTCTTGAAGGACTTATGAATATGAAATTCCAATAAGAATAAAAATCAGATGCCTGAGCATCAGCTGCTATGGTAGACATAGCCAGGGAATCATCATTTAATGGTAGCTCTTCGGACTTTAGATCAATGAAGCTTCAATAGTAAAAGAATACTTGAAATAGTAATAGCAGAAGGATAAAAGAAAAAGGTACTTTGGATGTTTGTACTGGGGAACTCGGATCATCCTAGTTCAGGACAGTCTCTGGATATTCTGTGCAATGCTCATAGAAGGTAAGTTACAGTATTTTTTCTTAGATATTTGCTGCCTCATAGTGAACCATGAGGTTTGTGTCATTGTGGTGGTTGCCTGTGTAGTGCTTTGTAGCTAAAAAAGCACGCTAAAAAATGAGTCATTAGGGCAGCTACACTTTCTGGTTCTTTAGTTTTGCAAAATTCTGTGCCTTCAAACAGTGTAGGCTGAAGTGTTAATACTTCTGTGCATTGCTGCCATTCCCCTTACCTCAGTGAGGAAGTTTACTCATTTGTGGGTTGCCTTGCCTGGGAATGGGAAGGTGCTTGCTTTCAATGCAAGCTGAGAGCTGCTTTGCTAAGTACAGCCCAGTGCTCTGCTAAATGGAGATAAAATTAAGGCACCCACATCCTGCCACACCATTTAGTTCTTGCAGGCTGCCATTTACCAGGAAATTGAAAGAAGTCCATTTGCTCCAAACACTGTTAAAAAATAGCAAACAGTTTAAAAACTTATGCCTGATTTGCCTTATACTATGCACAGCTGAAAGCATGCCTTGTGAGCTTAACCCTCTGCTTGTGCAACTCTTCCTGGTGGTGGCAGAGGAGGAGCAAAACCAGCTCTGGCTACTTCTCTGCCATATTAGGTTTGCAGGTGAACAGGAGTAAATTCACATAACTGGTAGCTAATGCAACTCTTCTTCTACATCTGTAATCATTATTTGCTGCCGGTTCCTGTGTCCATTCTTACCCTTGTACAAATGATGTTGAATATGCAGCTTAAAATTATTGAAAAATTCAACTGTGTTTTAGTCTTGGAATGCATATGCATTTCAGATGAAGTTATAGACCGGGGAAATGGATATTCTCCTTTTATTATTTTATAATGTTAGCAACTTAAATTTTCTTTAACTTTAGCAATAAATTATTAAATGGGGCTGACTGGATCTATTTTGGAAATTCTTCTAAAATGAGTATGTTATTATCTGAAAAGAAATAGAAATTTTAATTAAGCTTCTTAGTTTACCTGAACTCAGACTGTATTATCCCGGTGAAAACTGGTCAAGACTAGGAAGATAAAGAGTGCCATGGTTATACATCACAGGTTTGCTGGGCAAACAAATCAAAACTACTGTCTCTGTAGAAGACTGAACTAATTCTTGTGGTCTTATCACCTCTGAATTTCAGAATTTCTGATCAAGTTGTCAGAGAGACAGCAAACTCTCAAGGCATCCTAAAAGGCAATCTAGGTGGCAAGTCTGAAGCAGCTGTAAGATCCTAGTGAAACTCTGGTGTAAGAACATGTTTGCAGATGGGGATACTTGTGCTGGGGAGGCATCATCAGAGCTGTGGGCCAGTTTCCTGGAGTGTGACAAGCAGATGCATGATGATAAGATAGTGGAGCCAGGCAGGTAGGGACCAGCCCCTTGAAAGTGGGACCATTGCGGTTTAGAGGTCAGCTGCTGAAAGAGCATTGAATCAGGAACTCCAAATCATTGGCTGGTAGGGAGGGCAGGAGGCAAAAAAAAAGGGAAGAAAGTAGCCAATCACATATGGCTTTTGCAATTTTAAGCTGCACAACAGAGTAGCATCAGGATGTGCAGAAGGCAGTGGAGCCCTGCAGGACCTGTCCCAACCCCCTCTCTGAGCCCATTCATGTGTCAGCCGTGCTTCATAAGCTGCTGTCAGTGTCAGCATTAACGCAGAGCCTAGGAAGGAACAGAGGCAGACATTTTGTCAAACTTATTACTACAGACCAAACACATTTAGCAAGACTTTTATCTACTTTTAAGCGTTAAAATAATTCTTCTGCCCCTTCCTACTGAGGTGGTGGATTGCAGTGGGTTTTATCTGTTTTATGTAATGTCTCTTTATCTCTGCCAAAGCAAAACTTTGAGCTGACTAATGGGTAAACACCAACATTGACTCTCAGCTTTGTCCCCTAAGGTCTGAAGGCAGAAACAAGACAATGGGAATCCTCCCATGGTTAAGCCACTAAAATCTAGCCTGAAGTTGACTTAAACTGAAATGGGAGTTAGACCATGTGGCTGAGTAACTGTGGTGACTCATAGCTGAAAAGGATGCGATTACACGGTGCAGCAAAGCCAGGCAGAGAGGCCCCTGAACAAGCAGTAACACAACTGCTGGTGGAAGCAGGACTTTTACAACCACATTCAGGAGTGTAGTGCCAAAGCTCATTAACATTGATGAGGTAAAAGATTACTTTAATTAGCAGCTGCCAGTAACTTAAAACTGAAAGACAAAACAAGCTTGGCAGTTAAGCCATTTTAGCAGTGTGTACCTTTGTACAAGTAAAAGCACTTACACTCCTGGCTGGAGAGCCAAAGCTCTGGCAAGAGGCTCATATTCCTCCTGTAATGTAGACCAAAGCCATGGTCAAATAGATGCAACGGTTCTGATTTGAGAAGTTCCTCATGATACCAAGTGCAATGGGATGCCACTGAGCCATCAGCCACTCATCTCTGCAGAGCCAGCTCCTCTGCTACTGCCAGTTTCCCAATCACCCATGATGGCAGATTGAGAAGGAGGGATCTCAGCTGAGTGTAGGAGATGCTGTGGACCTCAGCGCTATTTCTTGCATTCTTTGGAGAATTCTTTTAAAAAGTTCCATTTCAATTCATCAGAGAATCCTGTTCCTTTGGGGCGGCTCTCTGCCCCATACATGTGCCAAAAATGAATTGACAGCCTTTAACTCATCTGCTGTGGCCCTGGAGGACTGGCTATTCGTACCCTAACAGAAACACATTATATCCTTGGTACAGGGTACCATTCCCTGATAATTGTGTTCCTTATTTTCTTGGAAGTTTAATTATCTTTGTAAAGCTTTCCTTTGACCCTGTCAACCTAAAAAGAAGGCTGGTGGTTTCATGACATACCTTTCATTGCACTATTTCAGACTGCTTTATCCTGTCATTGCTGCAGATGATGTTGGTCCGTCCTTAATTTCTTTGGGTCTTATGTAAATATGTATAAGGAATATATTTTATATCCAAAAGGAAAGAAAGATCACATTGTGTTAACAATGCAGAATTGATTGGGTTTGTAGCAGATGAGCAGAGCATCTATCATGCATCCTTGACCATGGAATTTCCTACAAAACAGTCTTGTGCAGCAAAATGAAAATCCAGAAGCCAGTCTTACTTTTTTATAGATTTTTCAAAGTTTCTGCTCATGAGGGTATTCTCGATAAGTCTGACTGAAATACTGCAGTCTCTTTGTCTTTCCCAGTTGCCTTGTTAATGTTGGGCACCATTATAAATTGTCTTTCATAATTTTAATATGAATTAAACTGCCTTGAAAATTTCAGTTTGCAGCATCAAGTATTACAAAAGCAAAAAAAATTGACAAAGGATTCAAGTGTGGGTGCTGTAGATTGTGCAGGGCTTTGATCATAACTCAGTTTATCCAAGTACTTCTAACAGTGTACACGCTGGTGCAGAGCAGAGCATGGAAACCCAGGTGATCCCACACTTGAGTTGTCTCCGTGCACCAAGTGGAGGTACAGAGAAGGCTCACGTGCCTTCCTGAGCCAGCAGAGCTGAGTGCTGAATTAAGCACTGTGAGTCCCCACTTCCTGCTTGTGTTTGTTGCTGGGGAGTTATTAAGAGACCTGTTACGTGCCAGACTCTGTAGAAGTCTTGATTCAGATAATTTTTTTTTCAAATTATGATCTTTTTTCAAACTATACTTAATTCTTCCTGAAGTAAATGACAAATGACAAATTCTATGCTTCCTTGAACACCTACCAGAAGGTTTTGTCTTTTTTAGTTTATTCATACTATCAGTTTTGTGGGGTATACATGTGAAATCCTAAATAATAGGTGCTAAATAATATCTTCAAATGCCTTAGTCTATGCAATGGAAAAAAATTCTTATGTATTTCCATATTAAAAATGAAAGAGCCGTACATTTTACCAGGCCATGTGGACATACATTCATCAGTATTTCAACCAAATACTGTAAAAGTATAGACTTAGAAAAGTTTTACCCACATTTGCACATACTTGTGTCTTTCTGCTTCAGCTTTTCCATCTGTCATCACAGGAGATGGTACACACTCTACTTCCAAACTGCTCCATCTATGTGGATGTGTGTATACAAACTGATAGTTGTTTTACAAATCAAATTGGGTTTCTGACCTCCTGTCTGCAAGTGGGAGTTGTTATTGTCGTTAGAAATGTAATGTTGCTATATAGGTATTTCTTACTATTAGACATAAGAAATGTTTACAGGTCTGTGGAATTTCCTGGCTTGTGCATAGCTGTGCCTATATAAAGAGTGTAAAATTATTTGGAGCATGAAATTGGGTGTTCTCTTAACTTTGGCCTGAGGGCTTTCTCTGGGTCCCTATACATTGAAAGGTCCATAAAATTCTTTTCCTCAATAAATTCTTGTCTAGCATCCTTATCTAGTATCTTTGATTTTACTTTTCTTTCCCAGACCACTTATTTAATACTTTTAAAATAAAAAATTATAATAAAAAAAGAAACTGTTTGTGAAATGCTAATGAAAATTGCTTGCCACATGCAAAAGATGGAAGCACAGACTATTTATGTTCTTTTTGCCTTGAATTATTTATAAGGATACTGAAATCTGTCTTGTTCAAATCCTGAGGAACATGAGCTTTAGATTTTTGCTGGAATGTGGGGCACCACAATCCCTGTGAGCAGAGTGGAATACTACCATTCTGAGCCTTTATTTTTATTTCCTGAAACGTTCAGCATAGAGTCTTTTAGAAAAGGTTGATCAGCACAGGATTTAAAGCAACATTACATTAACTGATTTTGCCTCTCTTTGCTTGTGATTATCAGGTGGTTCGTTAGTTAAAGTTGGATCTCACATCTCCTGTTTGTTATAATGAAAATAGCAAATGGAAAAAGAGGAAAAAAAAGAACACATCTGAAATGGAGTGAATGGCCCAGAGTTGGGTACCAAAATTGCTGATCTGATTTCAAGAGAAAAATAAAGAAGGAGAGGGGATCAAAAAATCACTTTCACTTAATGTTTTTATTGAATTCCAGAGGAGTTGTGTGGACTCAGTTCTCTTCTGAAATCCGTTCATCATTGCTTCTGACGTGACATGAAGTAAGGGCCCCTTCTTGACCTGCTCAGCTGCTCTGCTTCCCTGAAGGGACAGAGCCCAGTTTTTGCAATCCAGATTTTGAGATAAGGAGAGGCTTTCATATGTGTGTGCATGGCATTCTGGGGAGCTCAAGTTCAGGGAGTTTCTCTCTTTGCAGCCTGTTCCTGTTTATGCAATCACATGGATGTGAGCATATTTTTAATGGCACTTTCAGATCCCTTGCCTGCGAACTTCATAATTTTAAATTGATTTCTAATTGCAATATGTCACTATCTCCACGTTGCATGGGATGTTAGAAAGGCACAGAAATGGAAGGTACATTCAACCACTCATGCAGTTGAGTAAAAAGTGGCTAGGACTCGGTCACAGTCCTAATTTTTCTCATTCTGTCTGAGTACAAGATGGATTTCAGGTCATATATCAAATGTAGGAAATTTAGCTTAATTTAAATAGTGTAATTTCTGCTTTTCACACAATCCCAGAATCCCAGAATTAACTAGGTTGGAAAAGACCTTTGACATCATCGAGTCCAACCTATGACCTAACACCACCTTGTCAACTGGACCATGGCATTAAGTACTACATCCAGTCTTTTCTTAAACGCCTCCAAGGAAATAATAAAAAATGAATGATAAATTTCAACAGGCAGTTTTCTGGGAGATAATGATATGCATCACTGAATGATTTACTTTTCAAATGATTTTTGCATAAATAATGCTGGTAGAATCTGACCCTCACATGATGCTTCCTATCAATATTTTGTGTGTATAGATTACTGTGTTTTAAATTGCACCCTAACAAGTATGCAGTTGATTTAGCTGTTGGTCACTGAATACTGGCTGTCATAATATTTTATGAACAACAAAAATGTTATTCAGTAGCATATTTGATGAAGGATGTTCAATTCTGATAAATTTTGGCCTGAATGTCTGGAGGAAAAAGTGAAGATAGTAGCCAAGTAAAATCACTGTCCTTTGAAACAAAGAGACTTTGCTGGCTGCAGCTGGCAGCCCCAAGAGGGCGAGGAAGCTGCCCAGCAGGCAGAGTTGGTATGGGAATGGATCTCCACTGAGCTGCATGATTTTTTTCCCCTCTGTACTCTCTATCCTTTCAAGAAACAGAAGCTAGTTGTCTATCAGCCAGTGCTGGTTATGATCTTCTCTTCATGCTGGAAGAAATCTAGGTCATAGGAGATGACTGAGACTAGCAGGATAGTTAGGAGCATTGCTGCTTGGAGATGTGAGGCTGGGACTTCAGCTCATGGAGCACAGGGACTGCTGAGGGTTCTGTTAAGCTTGGAGCAAGAAGTCACAGAAGTACAAATGACAGATCACTGGAAAAGGAAATTTTTGTGCCACATCTTTATCTTGATTTGTGGATCCTTCAAAGGCTGAGGCTGCGCAGGCAGAGTAACTGGGCACAATAAAACCCAGCACTGTGACTGGAGGTACTGAATAATGGCACATGCATTACTCTGCTGTGGAATAAACAGCTAGTTTTCTTTAGGCCTGAACTGCACGAGCATCAGATAATTCAATTAAAAATTAATGTTTAATTTTGTGAGTAGATAAAGGCAGATCCTCACTCAGATCTTCACTCTGACTCCAATGTGCTCATTTGATCCACGGGACCTGTTCTCATCCAAGACAGCAGCTGACTCCCCCAGCCCCAGCATCTGGCTCTGTAACAGGGTCGCTTCAGTAGCACCAAACATCACTGCATCACTCAGAGCAACACTCCTTTGAGTCACTTGCCATCTCCTAGAAGTATCAGAAATGTTGTATTCACAGCGCTGTCTGAAAAGTGTGATTTTTGCAGCAGTACTGAATTACCTTGGTGAGGGGAACAACTGTGTGAACAGTGGAGCTACCCGCTGTACATTCACCTGTGCCACTAGGCCAGAGGTACTCTATGACTGCAGCTGTGTGGGCCTCTGGATTCTTTCTGTCCCCAGCTGCTACTGCTGGGTACTACCTCAGGGTCACTCAGGTGCTGTCAGTGTCAGTGCAGCCCCAGGAAGACCCCACTACACCTTTGCAGCAGTTATTCAGTGTTGCTCTCTGGTGGGTTGTTGCTCTGTCATTTGTCACACTCTGGTCCTGCTGGTTGAGTCTGTGTGCCACCACAAAGCCCTGCTTGCCCTGCCCTCAGCCCTTGGCCAAGGTGAAGCCAAGGCACTCCTGTGGTACATTTATGTGTCCTTTATCAGTAAAAAATCTACAGTGCATAGCAGATTTGTTAGGGTGTTTAACATAGCAGTGGATCAGAGAAGAATACCATTACAAAAAGGTATAACTCACAGGCAGATGTCATTTCTTGGAAGAAATGTCAATTGCCTGAATGTCTGGAGTGGCTGAATCTTTTTGAAAATCACTGATTAGAGTCCTCACTGATATAATGCTCTCAGTAAGTACGGAGCTGTTGATCCAAGGACTTCATGCTAATTGGACTCTGGCAAACAGAAGGTATTTCTGATTTCAACAGTCTTTATGTTATCAGTGGCTAAAATGCCGATCTTAGAATCACAGACTCACAGAAAGCCTTGGGTTGGAATAGACCTTAAACATCACTTAGTTGCAGCCTCCCCTACTCTTCATACGATACTAAACTGTTTATGGTTTGAAGTTTGAGCTAATTAAAGACAGTTTAAAGAAGTATTTCCAAGTTGATTCTGTTTATGAGAGCAAAGGACCCATTTTCTACTGCTGGCAAAATTACATAAAAAGTTATATGCGGTCAGGAAGATCTACAAAACCAAATAGTGCTTTAATCTTGAAGGAATTCAGAGATATCTGTCTCTGAGAAGCAGAGATGTGAGTAAGATATTTAAGTAAGCCGTGGTCCAATGAAGGGCCTCAAATGAAGAAGGTTGCCCCTGCCTCACACTCTCACCAACAGTCAGTCAGTTCTCAGCTGTAGCCTCTTTTTATGATCAAAACTTTTGAGAACTGAGCTGCCTTCTGCTGTCCTTCACAGCTCTCTGTGACTAATAGAGTTGGCAATTGCAAAAACCATGGAGTAGGAATGGAGAGGACAATATAATAGGTGTAAGTTCTTTTCTCCTTCTGCTTATCATAAACAATATCCATTCAGCAAGTCCAGAACCATCCTGTCAGTGCCATTGAGCAGAGCAGTATGGAGCAAGTGTTTCTTTCTGTTCATGGTAGATGTGGGAAAGGAAGATCAAAGAAGGTGCAGCAGGGCTAGGAAAGTCATGACTGAAGTCAGAGGGACTGGCCCTCGGGAGCAGAGAAGTTTAGCATGGGAACAACATGAATCTGGCTCAAGACTTTGTATTTGCACAAATACTGAAAATATATAAAGGGCAAAGCAAATATTAACAGATTTTTTTTGCATGTAGCACAAAATTGCCAAACAAATATCACAGCCAATCTTCCATTCCTTGTGTATAGGTGTTTCTTAATGACTGTGAAGGGTACCCAGCATTTCACAGGTGAAGGAACTGTTACCTCAGGTTTGATATTCTCCTCTCTTGCAGACAATTCACGTGGTGACAAGTACTTCCTGCAAAGTAGCCTGGACTTCATCCCAAAGATTGCCACCCCCCTGCTGTATCATATTGATGAACCTGTACAACTGAAAATAATTACAAATGCAAATGTGATGAAAAGCAGCTTTATAGGGATGTTTCATGACTGCACTAGAGAAGTGGTTTAGCACTAAGATAAGTCTGCTTGGGCATGTGGGTGCTATGGTAACTCAGTTTGCATTTGGAAGCACTTAAGCTCTAAACCACAGTATGCTGCACCCTCTTCCTTTTGAGCAGGGTTCTGTAGAAGAAAGGCAGAAGTAAACAACATGAGAGAAACCACAGAGCAGCAAAGGCATCGTTAGCTGTAGCTGTATGAGGGTTACTGCAAAGTCGCCCTGTGAAGACTGAGAATGTCATTTAAATTTGGTGCAATTGAGAGAAAAGCCCTCCTGACTGCTAAACACACAATATTCCTGGGTATTTATTTTAGGTTTGTAAGAACTGTGTTGGCAAAAAGAATTTGATTTTAGTTTTTGGGTTTTTTTGCTTTGGTTTTTGTTCTACGTCAGGTTTATGGTTTTAAGAAACTCTACATGTCATTGGTAACAAGTATTACTTCCATTAAATTAATATTTCTTCAGGGAAATTCTCTTTTGCTCTGTGTTTTTATTTTTGCCTGGAAAAATTAAACTCTTATGTTTATTTTGCATTATCAGAACCAGAAAAGTTTTTTTAAAATGGTAAGAAACTTTTTTTAAATGGTCAGAAATATTCAGTTTCAGGTTAGTTGAGAAAAAATATTATCTCAGTATTTTTTCTTGTATTTGTGCATTTTTTCTTATCCTTTTCTTAAGAAAGGCTCAGTATGTTAGCACAAGTTATACTTGGTAATAATTAGTTTTACCTTATAAACGCTGACAAACTTTGATGCTTGTATTTCCTTCTCTTTCCTGAGTTTGCAACATTGTGTTCCTCCTTGTATCTGTCAGTTATATATTCATAATTCCATCCCTTTCTTCTGGTTGCTCCCCTTGTACTTGATTGCTGGCCAATTTGAATTTTTTGCCTTCTCCATAGCTGTAAATGCTGATTAATGCTTGTAGTTGACTCTGAACTTGAGGAGGATAGGGATAACTCCAGTCTTGGAAGGTGGACAGCAAGGAGAGGGATCTAGAACAAGCATTATTTTCAGAGGTCAGTTTTCACTAAAAGCATAATACCACATCCTATCATGTTAGCTGTAGTTAGGCTGGCACTTACTCCTGAGCTGTGCTCTGCAGGAAGACCACGCCTTCCCCAGGGCAAGTCAGGTCTCCGCACTGGCAGGTTCTTGGAACAAAAAGGTCTTTGACTCTCAGATATGTGCTTTAACCGAAGGTTAAAGGTGTAGGAAAGAGTGCCAGGATCAGGCTCTTAGGCTGCAATGCACTGTATGAAGGAGTTGCTATGGGAGGCAATTATTAATGAACTTGTACAAAAAGAAATATTTTGAGAAATCAGATGGAAACTATTTTAATTCTTGTTCTGAAAAGACAGAATGGACATTAAATCCAGGTGTCAAAAGGAAACAATTGGCATTTCTCTATCAGAACATGTTAGAATTTCTGTTAAATTAAAATCTACAGCTTCAACATTTTATCCCTAATTTCTGGTGAAAATAAATATTGTAAATATTGCTTTTGGAAAAGAAATTATAATGTTTATTTAGTTCTAATTCCTATGATTGCTATAGGGCTATGAAGACTTTTATCAATTAAATAATGAATAAGGTAGAAGTGATTTGATGGCTTCATCTTCAGTGATCACAAGAGTGGGTTTTTATTTTAGGACCCTCTGAAATGTCTTTGTTACCTGAGAAAATTCTACACTGTAGACTCAAATGAGTAGTTTATTTTTTGACTCAGAGCATGCAAAATTTCAAATATTTTTAATATGAACTCTATATGGCATTCTTTTACTCGGTTTTCAAAAATCAGCACTTTGTCCAGAAACTAGGAACAGTTTTAGTTTTTTTCTTCCCCAGGGTTAGTGATAAAGAATAAGGTGTAATTCTGTAGTCTCTGATTATGAAAGCACTTAAGCACATGTGATCCCACCTATAAAATTTGAGGGGTCCTCTGTGGTATAGAATTACTCAGATGTTTAAGTGTTTGCTAGTCTATTCTTAGGTCTCCCCAGATTTGTTTATAAAGTAGCAATGGATCCCTTCACTTTGTGTTTTCAGCAAAAATAACAGTAACATCTCTGGCCCTGATGCTCTTTTGCTTTAAGGTCTCTTTAGCTGGTTCTGGCAGCACAAGGGAACCTTAAAGTAGGTGTGAATTACATCCTATCCCACTTGAAGTTTAAAAATAAATCAAAGAAGGGTGACTGGCAGCATTTTGTAAGGCTCCTTGCCTTACTCACCCTTCACCTCCCACCAGGAACTGTTCTTTTTTTGCAATTCAGTGTTGGCTTGCAGGGGAGCTGCAATGTCTGTGCTGCTTGCTAGGAGACCCCCTCAAAGAGCTTTGCTCCATCTGAACAAGTAGACCACATCCTGTTGCTTTCTGTGCAGATGTGAAGAGCCCTGGCCCTGCTGAAGCAGTGTTGTTCAGCTATGAAAAGAGGGAAGACAGAATCTGGACCTACACTCGCTTGGTGTAAAATGCTGCCTGGTGGGGGTTGCTGAGGTCTGTCCAATATAGTAAAGGCTGGAGAGATCCTGGGAAAAGGGCAGCAGCTCTGCAGAATCACTAAGCATTTTTCCTGGCAGCAAAACCTGGCTGCCAACTGTTTTACAGACACGAGGCTGAGAGGAAGGATTACTTCCTCTGCCCCCTCCCAGCTCTGGCAAAGACATGAGGAGTACAGCTGGATGTGAAGAGCCAGCTGGTATGGTACCATGCTAGATAAAACACCAAATGCACTATTAGCAGAAGAGGCATCCTCTTTCCACACTGCTCTATGCTGTGTGTATGGAGGAATGCAGTCCTGCTGCAATCCTGTGCTCAGAGCAGGCAGCCTGAGCTGCTGCCGTGCAAGCGTAGTCTCCCAGCCAGTCCAGCAGGAATACAAAACCAGGTCCATTTTACTCACTGCACAAATTAAGCAGCAGAATGGAATTAAAAGGCATGTTGCCTGTCGTCAGCTAATGGATTTTTGCCCCTATAAACGATAACATTTTTAGGCTCTTAATGCTGATTCAACAGGATCTCCATCTTATCAGCTGGAGTTTGTGTTATTAATAGCACATGCACGCAGGAAATATGTGCTGGCACTTCCTTCTGCTTGAGAAGATCAGACCCTGGACTCCCTTGAAAAACAGTGTATTTTAACATATTCTAGGTCCCAGTTGTCTTCTGTTAAGCTGCTTGGTCCTGTGAAGTGAAAGCACTTTCCTGAGACAGAAACAAGCTGTCTCCTTATACAACTGGACTCCTTGTACAGGTGCAACCATGGTTCACTGCAGTGAGTGCAGAGTCAGTACTGCAGAGGTGATACAGCAGCTCCTGTACCTCCAGATGTGACCCAGGCTGCCTGCTGTCCTAGGGGTTTGAAGGGATAGGCTTTTTTTTGGTGGCCTGTTTTTTTTCCCGGTTTTTCCATTTGCTTTCTTTTTGGACATCGAAAGGTTTCTTCATAAGGCAGCAGTCCCATCTTTCACTTACAGGGCCAGTACGCCTTTGGGTTTTCAGGAGAAGGAGTGGTCAGCTCATTTGCTTTGGGTGTATTTTGTTGGCAGCCTGTCGTTCCATCTCAACCTTTTCTTTCAAGCAGCAGCTGCATTCTGTCTGCCAACTGGTAGCCAGAGAGGAAGGAGAATGAAAGTGATTAGTCAGACTCCCATCTGCCTGTGGGATGAGCTGCTGGTTATATCTTTTTCCAGGGCATGTGATTAAGGCCAGATTTGCTCAAACATTACTGATGGGTTGCAAATCTTCTAGGTAAGTCAGCAGGAACCAACTGGTGGCCAAATCAGGAGAAGGGAAAGGGAGGCTTAAAAAACTTACTTCAGTAGTAGGAATTTTTTCTATGCTCTAACTCTTCCACTTGGTTATCTGATGTTATCCTTGGGTTATCCTACACATGTCATCTTAAAAGTGTCTTACGGTTGGATGCAGTTTAAGCTTTGAGAAAAGTTTTGGGATGGTTCCTGTTTAAACTCAGACCAACTTAGTTTGGCAATCACCAAGCTTTTGTACTGCACACCATGTCTTTGGGGGATTGGACATCCTTATTACATTTTAAAGATATTTTTGGATTTCAGCTTTCAAGTGTCCAGAGTTATGTTTTAGAACACAAACATGAGCAGACAGTTTTGTCTTTGAGGTTAACTTTGTTAGCCTGAGGTTAGCTCAGACATATTTGTTAGCTCTGGGTCAGGTTTTTGAAAATAAATGAATAGTAGCAATATACCTATGTATCTCAGAGCAACAGAGCCTGGTGTGTTGGGATCCTTCTTGATTTTCCTTCATTTTACCCAGTATCTCTCAATAAGGTTTCATGGGAAATGCATTTGCTTTTCTTTCTGAGAGGATTTTTTAGTGTTCTGGTGCCACCTATTGAATTATTTTCAACTGCATCCTATTCCATTGCTACAATAAAGCATATGAGGGAATAGAATTGCAGGAGATCAGGAGACCCTTAAAATGCTTAGAAGGGCATAAAACTGCCATGAAGTTCTGTTGAAATAACACTGCTTAGTTGTAGGGGGGAAAAAGGCAGTCTAGGATTTAAGACACCATTCTGAGCAAGGCAGTGTGACCAGGTGATCTCGAGGTCACTTCTAACCTGGAGTTCTATGATTATGTGTGATGTTTAGCATCTCTCACTGCAAGCGAGCAATAAACCTTACATTATTTGAGCTACTAGCATTATTCCTAACTTTACAAGGGGGAGGATGGGGAAAATTATTTTCACAGGAATCTTAAGGAAGTGAATGAGGCAACCAGAAACACAACACCGACAAGCTTATGATCCCCCTTTTCTCTTATTATCTCACTTTACTTGGAAGAGGCAATCTTGATGTATATGTTTTTGTCTCTATTACGTTTGCATCAGAGGTCAGTAAATAGCTTGAAAAATATTTCTTAATGGTTCACTAATCTGAGCAGAGTTTAATTTAGGATCTTTTCTACAACTTCTCTTTATTCTGTTCTTGGAAAAGCTTTTTAAGTGAAAGTTGATCTGTGTTGATGCTCACAGAAGGTTACTTTTTTGCTTGAGGTATATTTGATGTGTTGAAGCAAAGTAAGATTTGGGAAAGGAGGGGGAATAATTGATTCTTCATCTGAGAAGCTGTTTGAAAAAAAAAATCACATTATGAAATTTAGAATGACCAACTGCCAGCTTTCAAACACTGAATTGAAAACCATGAAAGAACATTGAAAATTAATTGCTTGTGGCAAATATGAATGAATATAAGTGTTAGCTTTGACAGGGTTCCTTGGCAGTTTAATGTATATAGTTATAGTTCATGCAATTGTTGTAAAAAAATGTTGCAGACAGGAGATTTTGGATGCTGAAGGTACATTGATAGTTCAAAAGACCACCTATATTTTTGTTTCTTACCTTTAACCTCTCTCAGGTTAGGAAGCTTCATCTGCTAACATTCTGTAGCTTTGAAAAGAATGCATGGTCCATGTTTCAATGAAGATATGTAGATATAGATGAATTGACATGCTAGACCTGTTAATATAGTGTCTTCTAAACCCATGTTATTCAATCTGTTGTCAGTCTGCTACATTTTAGAGATTATATTCTTACAATTAAGAGCAGTGTTATTTTGGCAGTTTCATATGATTTCAGGCAAAGTATAGACAGACCCATATCCTCATCTCATGGAGCAGATTTTAGGCAACATCCCTCCCCACTTCTGTAAAGAAATACTGCATTACTCTTTTTAGCTGGACTTCATTTGACTTCTCTTGATACTTTTTCTGTAAGATATCAGGCTACTGACTTTTTCCAAATTTTAATTTGTAGTAAGAGATCTTGAATAATATATAGTCCACAACAAATTCAGCTGCTCGCTAGAAAAGTATTTGCAAGACTTTCGTTTTTGTTTGCATTCATATTCATATCATGGCTTAGATATACTTTATGACAGTTCTGAGCACCAAGAAATTGCTCACTCTATGCAGGTGACATTGCCACCACTGGCTGTGTGTTTTTAATGCCTGTTGTCAGCCTTCTGAACTGTCCATATGGGGTGCAGAATCCACAGTGCCCACTTAGCAGGCAACACGTGTGCTGCTGCTTGTCAGGTCAACGGGGAGAAAAACTCTGGAGTCCCAGGAGAACTGCCTATGTTGATCATCTGTGTCAGAGACAAGAGACATGGTTTTGATGCTGGCACATGAACAGGATATTTATGTATCCCTCATAAGTATTGCATTTTTTCACATAAATCTGGCTTTTTGCTTTAAAGGTTGAAGGAGTTTATTTTCAAAAGAGTAGAGCTGCAGCAGTTGTGAAGTGACATGTAGGAAAGCTGAAGTAACAGAGAAATTATAAACAGGAAGGTACTATCTGAAAAACATGTGCCACAAAAAAAGAGATAAATAAATTCCAAGAAACAAACACAGTGGGAAAGAACTGATAGAAAAAGTAAAAGAAAGAGGAAGGAAGAACCAAACAGGTGGATGGAAGTTTTTTGGATGGCCCTGAGCAACCTGATCTACTGGGTGGCATCCCTGCCCATGGCAGGGGTGTTTGACCTAGATGATCTTTAAGATCCTCTCTAACCCAGACCATTCTGTGATTCTATGATTCTGTGACTACATGCTTGGTATTTTTGGGGTCTGATTATTGCTGCATCCACTAAATAATATTTAAGAATGTGTAATTTCCTGGGAAAAGCTTAGCTGATATTTGGGAGGAAGGAATGTGTCTTTTTATATTTTTGGCAAATTACTGTGTTTAGTTCCTTGAAAGTTTAATTTATAGTTTTTCTATCTCTTTCTCTTTTTCAGGAGAGGAGATAACAACAGTCACACCGGGTAAGAAACCTAATTCACTCGACAGAACTGCATTGATTTTTTTTCTCTCTGATAATTTCTTTTTTCTTTTTCTTGCACACAGTTACCTCACAGAGTGTATAATACCTTTTCATTCATGCAACAAAATGAAATACGCCGTCTTAATAGGCAAGAATATCTGACAAGTCTGGTTTTGAGTCATGTATTTGAGTACATTTTAAAACACAGCATTTAGCATGAAAGGTGCAGACATAAACAAAAAAGGAATATATTCACTGGATCTTCATCTGACACTTGTGGAATCCCCTGCACTTTAAATGTTTGATGTCCCTTTTCTTCCTTAAAAGTTCCCAGTGTCCCAGTATGAGAGTGCTCCAGCACTGCAGCCCGGTGTTGTGGACAGCTCTGTCCCTCCTCGGCCAGGCAGACGTGAAGCATTAATGACCCTGCTGTACCTCTCACCACAGGTGCCACCCTTGCAAACAGCACGCACTTCTCCACGCACACAGTGCCCAGCCCCAGCACGGCGCCGAGCATCCCAGCACTCAACAGCAGCACTGCTGCCCTCACCGCACGCACTCCCTCTGCCTTCGGGAATGTTTCAGCAGGTTTGCCCTCTTCCTTTGGAAGCCACTCTCTGCTCTCAGAACTCTAGGGGAAAACTAAGTCATGCAGCATCAGGGTAGCCTTTTTCAGCTCATGGTTCATCAAATCGAAAAGGTGTCTGTGATTTGGCACAGCAGCAATACCAGGATCATTTGCAGGATCTCAGGGCCAGGTCTGGTATCTGAAGGCCAAGTCTTGCAGTCACCACAGTACCATCAAAATGCCAGCTGCTGCCAACAAGGCTATCCCCAAAGCAAGAGCAATAGGAATGAGCCTAAAAGAGAATATAGAAACCTGTCAGTGGTTTATAAACAGGCAGATAAATAATGAGATATAGTAAGAAATATAGTGAGCAAGATATGTGACCAGGCAAATTAGCACTTCCTAGAGTTGTTGTTTGTGAAACAGCACAAGCACTGTTCACAATTGTGTTTTACTGTAAGAATATAGCAAAATGTTCTCGTTTTTCCCCATTCACAAATTGTAACATTTTTATGTTGACTTCATCTTGGATTATGACTAAATAATGACCAAAAAAATTGTCACTGTACATTGCAAAATACATTTGTAAGGCCTATGCTCCTAAAAATTTGCTTTCTATTTACATAGTCATTTTTTTGTTTTATTTACTATATTAACGTGACTTTTCTTTTAGCAGTCTTCTCTAAATAACAAAAATCCCCTAAGAAAAAAAGAAAGTGGAGAAGGGCTGTAATGTAAGACATTTCTGAAGACAAAGTCATATGAAAGAATGAACTTCAGTTTTTAATGCTGATGTGTTGTTTATTTTCTTACAGATGATTACAATTCAACATCCTTGCACAGCACCACCTCATCAGTCAGCATGCCAACAAGCACTGGGATCAGCCCCACTCTCAGCTCCACTCACACAATAGGTGACAAACTTGCACACAGTTACTGCAATTATGATACATCAGGCACAGAAAATGGGTTAGAATGAGGCAATTCATTTAGAATGTATCAAACCTAAGCATACAAATTAGGCATACAACCGTATTAAACTTAAGGATGTTTTTAGGAATCTTTCTTACTATTTATGAGTAATATTAAAGATACCAGGTTTGTTACTTGTCAAGCAAGTGCAAAATAGAAATTATTTCCACACAGTGGCACATAGTAGGGGGGTAAATCTGTCAAGTATTGTATCAGTACTCCTTTTGTTATTCACAGGAATTTGCCCAAGAAGAACAAAGTTGTGAATACAGCCAAGATCTGTGTGCTTCTCTGTTTTCCGGTGTCTTCCCTTTTGTTTCACACAGCAGTAATACTTTCTTGGGATCTAGTAGTTCAAACACTTACAGAGAATTTAACTGCCATTGCGCTGTAAGGAATTACTTGGGTCAGTAAAATATATGTATGTGCTGGTGCAAAGTACATCCAGGAGCTGGACCCTTACCATCTTTGTGAACTGTTCTTCAAGTAGCTATAGGCTGCTGTCTGCTCTTTGACAAACTGAGCTTAGCTTTTAGTTATGGGTGTTCTGCCCAGTCCTGGTGACTCTCCAGTGGTCCCTCTCAGTTTGCCCTCTCATTAGGGCCACTATCCAGCCAGGTGACTCCCAGCCTGGAGGGAGGCAAATCTAGGGCCTACCTTCTCTAAAAAAAAATAGATATTGATGTGTTTTGCTAACATCTTTACCTTAGGATATTTTAAGTAACTGTTTTCAGGATGAAGTTCTTTGTTCAAGCTTCTGTACAGAAAATACCAGCTAAAATTTTTTTGGGGTATCTCAGTGTACAAATAGTCATTAAATGATCTGTACTGTTGTATAAATCTCTTTCCAAAGGTAAGAGTGGCAGTGCAAAAAGCAGGTAAATATCGTTTCTTTGGTGGCATTTTATACTGCTCAGTTACTCATTCCACAGCATATGTATCCTGGAAAATTTCCGTAGCTTATCATACTGCTATGAGAATGTGTGATTTTGGAATATTCTTGTGTAACTTTGTACTCAGAAATGTTACTAATAACCAGTTTGATTTCTAGTTCACTGATGTCATAGGAAAATTGTGAAAGACACATGAGCCCTAAAATAACTAGTTAAAGAATGGGGTTATGTGTAGCTGATATTTTCTTCCCTATTTCAAATGCGAGAGGAGTGCTAAATACATTTACTTGTATCAAATATATTGAACAAAGAGTTTGGGGCAGTATTGGTCACCCTTCTCCAATGCTCTGTGGAAAAAAACCCTAACCTGCGAAGACAGACCTTCATGTTGTTTTCTTTTCTTTTAGAAACTACTACAGTGATACCTGAAGAACCTTGTGGTAAGAACCAAACCCCTTATTCTCCTTCGGTCTTGAAATGTGACCAAAGAGTAAACTCAAATACAGAAAATTGGTAAAGCTGATAAAGCAGTAAAAAAAAAACAACCCTGATCAATTATCATCTTGGGTTATTTTATAAAATGTCTTCCAGTTCTAAAAGTAGGATTCAAGTTATTTAACTGTTCTGGTCTTTGCACCTCCATTTACAGTGGCTTTTCTTTTAGATATTATTAAAGATATAAAAGACTGTAAGAACGACTATGAAAAGGCTGAAGTTGAACTGAAAAATTTCACAAAAGACAGAGAATATTTTATATTGGGGGATGACAAAAGCATAGCTGTGAATTCCAGCACCGGTTCAGTGATGCTTCGAAAATGCAAGAGATACACTGTACAAGTTAAGAACGGCAGGTGTTCAGACAATACTTCTTTTTCTGTTCCGAAAGGTAGGTGTACAATGGTTTCAGTAGTTTCTTTTCTTTTTTTTTTTAATTTTCTTTTTGGTATGCAGTAATTCATCTTCCCCAGGTTTCTTTGTCTATACATATCGCTTTTCAGAGAATCAGACAGAAAGTTTTGATATTTTGACCATGGTTTGCAAGATATTTTGAAGTTGCTCATTAAAACTTCTCAGTATTTTCTCAAAGAATAATGTAAACAAACTGTAGTTTTTTCATTGTAAAGAAAAAAGGGAACTTTAACTGCATTTGCCATATGCAGTGTGGTAAACAATAGCAAGAGCAGCTACCACTTCAAAGTTGGTGTTTATGCTGAAGTCTGGACTAAAACTTTAATTTATTATTTGAATACCTCTGTGTCTTTATCTCATGAAGGCTTTTTCAATTTTTACTTTCCATTTCTTATTAAATCCTTTGTATATTATTCTGTGCCGATGGTATCTTCATATTGCAGAAGAGGTCAAAAAACATAAAAGAACAAACTGTGATTTAAAGACTTAGTATTGCCAATGTCACAATGATGTATAATATTCTTCCTTTTCAGTCGTCAATGAACCTCTTGTAGTCAAGAACATAACCAACAAATCGGCCTGGTTATGTCAGAATATCTCACTGGCCTGTGCTAATGTGACTGTTACCTGCAACGGGACATCACCTCTAAAGTATTCTAGCAGTGCGTTATTTATTTTTTTTATCTTTAAAAACATTGTTGATGTTGTCTTTTGGTGAAAGACTGGCAGATTTAAATTAATTGTGCCAGTCTGAGGGAAGAGCAGTTCAGAATTCCTGGGATCACCAGCTGAGGGTCTACCAACCCCACACAGTGCAGGTCTGGGAAAGTTCAAACTGAGACCTCTTTTGCTGAGTTTACCAGCTTCACAAATGGCAGACTTCTGGAGATTTTGAGGTCCCGTTTGATTTTCTGAAGGGGAGCTGAGCAGTTTGGAAATGCTGCAGTCTGTGGGTCTGCTGTGAGCTGACCCCTCATAGGCCGCCTGGGCCACTGGCAGTACAGGCTCCTGGATGGTGCGAGGCCAGGCTCTCTGCTCCCGGAGCCAGCCAGCCTGAGGACATGCTGGCTCAAAGGCCCCTAGTGATAGGCCATATATGGATGCTGAATGTCCTTATGTGTCCCAGAAAAATGGGTAATGAATATTTGGAGATTTCCTGCTTCAGGGAGCTGAAGAGCTAGGAAGCCATTCCAGGGTTCAGCCAGACTCCCATGTTCTGATTTCTGTAGGAAAGCTGTTTCCTTAAAAAGTCAAATCATGTGACCTTTACTGATGAAAATTAAAGATCTATGCAAACTAAGTGTGTAAGAACCTAAAATCTAGTCACTGGATCAGGTTGTACATTTTTCTTTTTGGAATATTATCGTAGTTTATTACGAATTATATTGAATAAATATGGTAGAGAAAATCCTGTTTGAAATGGTGCCACATACTTTTGGAGTTGTGAAAAATATTGATAAAACACTTCTTGTATCTACAGATTCACAGTCTACACACTTTAGATATAAAAAGTTAATTTGTGAAGAGCTGAAAAATTTGTCACCCAACCGTCAGTACCACTGCATTGGATCCATACGTTTTAATGAAAGGGATGTTGTCAACCAAAGCTTCCTTATACATACAGACTATGATGGTAGGTGTAATGCTTACTTTTGCTTTACATTCCATGTATTTCTGGAAAGCCCTACTATGAACCCCATTGTCTGTGTTTCCTGGGGCCATCTTCAATGGCCAGTTGAAGACACACTTTGAGCAGCATTCTCAGCCATACTCAGGTTCTCCTGCAGCTCCTCCTTCCTGGTCTCCTGCCCTTGTGGTTGTTCTTTGATTGCAGTCACCCTCTCAGTCTTCCAGTCTGAATCCTTTCTTTCCTTTTATCAGGGACTGTGATAATTTTTTGTTGTTTTTCGGAGGCTGAGAACATGGTCGACTACGAGGAATTTTGAATGAAGACACACACACACAAAAAGTGCAGACCTAGTCTGAAACAAGTCTTAAATTCTTGATTTGAAGATTGGACAATTTTAGTAAAATGTGATGTTGCTGTAGTCACCTTGTCCTGAATTAATTAAGTATGAAATTACTGTAATATTATGCTTTTACATATACTCAGTTTATACTTACATATAATTTCTTGAAATAGAGTAGAAAAAATATTACATGTTGTTGGTATCTTGCTTTAGTGTCAGATGAAATTTAATTTAATTAATCAAAGTAGACAAAAAGAATACTTGCATTTTCATTTATTGCTGATTATTGTTATTTTTCTTTTACAACAGTTCCAGGAGCACCACAAAACCTTACAATAAGCCGTATAAATGCCACAGGTGTAATGGTTACATGGATGGAACCTAAGGACACTTCAAATGGTCCCATACATGGCTACTTTGTGGAATTCATTGTGGAAGGCCAAAGTAAGTATATTCACTGTTAAATAATTCATTGAATGTACGTAATTACAGAGCACCAAGCATAATGCACTGTCAAGTCCTATTGGAATCTCTTAACACTGCTTTTTTTTTTTTTTTAAACAAACGTTTAAATTTCTTTCCTTTGAGGTTGTTCCAGTTGAACGTTCAGTTGAGATTATTCAGTTTACCATGTCAGGACATCACCCTGTCACCGTTTAATTGGCATAAACATATGGCAGTTAGACATAAACATGTTTAGATAGGTATAGCCAGGGGATTGTCTTCTGCTAAATGGCCACTCCTGTCAGATATGCTGGTCTAGGCCACCTTACATTTCAATGAATAAATTTGTATCCATTACACTGGGATCGTGTTCTCCAGATGCAAGCTTTTCTTCAAAACAAGGAATGGACAACGAGGTTTTTAAAATGAAGAGCCTGATAATAGTAAATATGTATCAGGTTTAAGCTAGACCTGGCTTGATTCATCCTTTAGGCTTAATTGAGCCTTTCTGTTCACATACTGCAGGTTATGTAAACCTGGGCTGCCACAAGAACCAAAGGCTGTCATGCTCCTCTGACCCCTGATACAAATAATCTCTCCCATTCTCCATGCCCCAGATTTAACCACAACCCAAAAGGGTGGCAGCCTCATGAGCCAGTGTCTGTGGTTGGTTTGACTTGGCCAGTGTAGGAGACCGAGATGATGTGTGGGTGCAGGGAGGTCACATCAGAAGCAGGTAGAAGGAAACAGGGACAGGCCATGGCTCCCCAGTTCCCCAAGCCACCAAAGCCCTGGCTGCAGGGTGGGAAGTAGCTTTGCTCGTGTTGACTCATACAATTCCTTTCTGTCCTGTTTGCCATTCCTGAAAGCAGGACTACCACAACATCTCTGGCATCGTACCAAGATAGACTTGCTCAGTCTGCAGAGTGACACCTTCCTACTTAGCCCTTCCCAGGCTGAATGCACTCCATATATATAAGTACTCACTATGTATTTACATATTTCCTCCTCTTCCTAAGCCTTCACTTAGCATTAGTAAGCAAAGCAAAGTAACCAAGTTAAAGTAATTAAAATAGAAATACACATGACCATGGTTTCAGATAGCTCTGATAAAGTGTGAGAGTTCCTGTCTTCCTAATATAGATTTCATTAATTTCATTAATTAATTTCATTTTTCAGGTGTTCATGACACAAAAATCCCAACAACTTCCTATCTTTTCTATGGATTTGAACCTTACACCAAGGCTTCTGTATCTGTGGCTGCATATACAATCAACAATCACAAAACAACCCTTAGAGGTAAAAGTGTAAGCGAGGAATTTAGAACAAAAGCGGAAGGTAAATCTCTCATTTGCAAACTGTTATGACCTAGGCTGATACTAACACAAAGAATATGTATTCCCTAGTGCAGTTCATTATATTTTACACATGGTATTACTATTAGCCAAGAAACTGATTAAAATAATTGTTTTGACATTCGTATCATTAGTGTCCCTTTTAAAATTACTTAATGTTGATCTATTTTTTCATTATGCACTTGGTATGCATATTTTTCTTATAGATATATAATTTCTAAAAATAATATTAATTTGAAATTCTTGTTAAGGTTTTAGGAAGCATTATGTCCCAATCTAAAGAACAGATTCAAATTAAATAAAAAGAGAATAAAAAATGTTTGCTTTTTTCTTTGTGGTATGAAAGCTACAAAGACGTGCAGATGATACCTTCTGTTCTGTAGTTACCAGTTTGCTTGAAGCAGATCCAGGCTACACCACCACTGATGTCTATAATGGACGTCAGTTAGTTTGGATGTACCTGTACACAGCTTCCAACACTAGGTTACAGACAAACAACCCTTGTGCTGACAGAAAGGTCTGTACATCTTTTTGGGCCTGTCCTTTCAAATATATAATTTGAAGTATACAGGAATCAGAATTGTCACCTGAAGCCCCATGAAAAAGATTAAAAACCTGATCAATATATTGATAAATGTAAACAGTTTGATCTGAGACTTAACTTTTACAGAAATTTAAATATGGCTTTAATTTTTAGGTGGCCCTAATTTGAGCATGATCATGATTCTTTCCATGAAAATCTAGTTTGAGCATATTATCTTTTGAAGCCCCCACTTTCTGGGTTCCACTCATATTTTAATAACTCAGGTGAAGATTAAAGTCTACAATATGAGTTTATGGGTGTGAAAACAACCTCATTTCCCTTATTTTTTTTGAGAAAATAATGAGTTGATTCATTAATTAATGGTATTAACTAGAACTTTTCCAACTGTCACAACAGCTGATAACAGGTCACGCAGGAAGTGGAAGAGTTTTATGGCTTCTTGAACTGAAGGATGTACCAGTAGAACACAAGTCCTTGGAATTAGGAAAACCCCTACATTTTATAAAAGAGGTTTTCATCTTCAAGAAACACATTGCCTCCAGAAATATTCACTTTCTCCTTGTCACAGCTCTTTCAGCAGCATATGGAATAGGAATCTAACAGATCTACTCTGTGTACAAAAATGATCAGATATGTTGTAACCTCACACTCAGCCAAGTCAAATATCCTGCCACTCCCCACACGGGATATTCCATCTGCTTATAAAGCCTCACAGGTCTTAGCTCTTCACATAACGAAAAAAGAAGCTGCTTTTTTTTTTTTTTCAATATACTGGTTTGCAAGTTGACATGATTTTGAGGAAAATTTCCATGGTGGTGTTGTTGCCTTAGGTTTTAACTTTTATATTTTTTCAAATCCTGTACTGCCTAGTGTGTAACTCAGAAGTTTCTTGAGGCCTGTTAGCTGCTGTTCTCTCATGCTAGTCAGACATAACAAGCCACTCTAGGTTTGCTTTCCGAGGACACCTAGGTTGTCCCAGGTCCCAAAATATGTAAACTAAGGCCTCTGAAGAGGAGGGCAAACTTCTGGTAGTTACATCATTAACTGGGGTTGTAATTGGAGAATTGATCCTGATATGCAAGTGGACAAAAGTGTGAAGAACTCATGACCCAGGTCCACATTGGGTGTAGCCTTTTGACTGCCCAGGGTGTACCTTTGAAGGCCCTTCAAATAAATACCTACCTTCATTCCCTTATTCCTGTCTAGTCTCTGTTTTTAGGTGGCCATCTCAGGCATCAGCGTTCTATTGATATGTGGCTAATGGGGCTGCCTTACACAGGCTGCCTCATTTAGTTTCTGATAGGTTTTATCAGCCCTCAGTGAAAGGCCCCTTGGATGTGCTCCTCAGTCTGAAGCCTGCAACATTTGCTGCAACAAAAATAAAGTTTGAAACCACAGATTAGACTTAACAGATTCTGTATCATTAAAAAGTTTTTGTGGCTTTAGGCCAGACTTAAGTGAAGGGACACTGTTACAAATATTAAAATACACTAGTGACTCCTGGTAAAAAATTTAATTTACATTAGTTTTGAAATGAATATTCACAGGGAGAACTCTTTTTTCTCCTGTCTTGTCTGTTGCCCCATGTTCCTCAAATGAGAAAGTGATCTCAAACGTAAGAGAGAGATTTGGCATCATACTATTTTTGCAGTCTGACTCTTAGTAGGGCCTTTTCAGTTCCACTTCACATCTTTTCCAGCTTAGATAAGCCTATGATTCGGTCAAAATTGATTTTACCTATCTTGCTAAATTGGGACTGAAATTTTTAAGGAAGAAAATATATGAAGTTATTGAGAGAAGATAAGAAACAGACAGGAGCATGTGCAACTTGAAATGTTGTGTTTGAAATTATGAGAGTAGAGCAAGTAACCCTTTTTTTTTTGTTTATAGTACCACAGGAAGTGACTGATGTTAAAAAAATATTGATAGCTGATAATGCTGTCGAGATTACATGCAAAAAGCAAAAAGTGTTTGGACCACATACAGAATTTATATTGATTTGGGAGAATGATGGAAAAAATGAAAGCAAAAGCAAGTGTGAATTTAAAAAAGAAAATCTCTTATACTTGACAAATTATACATTTAAGGTAAGTTAGCTTATTGTATTAAAATATATAAAATATTACTGCATTTTCAATGTTTAAGCATATTATACTAATTTTGGGAAAAAAAGGCAAATATGGTGGCAGAGGAGTCAATTTATGAATCTGTAGGCCTCAGGTGTAAAAAAGTAGCTATTATTTTGGAACTAAAATGCATATGTGCCTAACCTATCAAGAAATCCCTTGTGTGCTATTACACATAGGTTCTGCCAGCAAGAAAAATGCAAGCAGAATAGTCTGTTTGTACTTGGCTCAGTGAGAAATTTGGGGGTTCAATAAGATTAAAATAGTTTCTTGAGTATGATTGATATTTTAGTTTTTAAAACATATTCCAGTTAATGAATGAAGATTTTTGGTTCTTCAGGGACTAATTAGTGTAAAGCAGTTCAGATCCTTTTGCATGTCTTTACATCAGCCTCTTACAAGCCAGTCCTTGTTTCTATACAAAATGTATCATCCTCTGTTTACAAGCTTCACTTTCCTGAAGGCTTCCTGCAATTTTCTCTTCACCCTTTGGGGTTGCCTGCAAAACCAATGATCTTCTGTGATTCTCTTAATAAGGCCAGTAGGAATATTTTTTATATCCTGCTAGCTCCTCTCAGTGAATTTTAGGCAAGAAAGTAACCAGTAAGGATGATGGAGTTTTCCTACTTTTAGGAAGCAGTTTCATTCATTTCCCACAGTCTTTTCCTCCTTTCTCTTTTTAGCTGCAGAAATGCAGAGTCAGACAACTTGAGTAGTCTCAGTTTTATTTCAAGAATTTGTACTTTCCCAACAGATTCTGCTCAAAGAGCTCTGTATTTGGAAAATAACGATGAGGTCCTGTAGGAGGAAAAGATCCTTGCATTGCCCCAGTAGCACAGGACCTTTGTGCCATTTAAGGTTTTTGTCCACCACTTTCAGTGAGCAGTTTTCCTTACGGAAGGAATTTGCTTCTGCACCTCTAAATCCTGGCTTCTGCTTTGCACTTATTTTGCTCAGTTCTTACCCAAAAACCAGAGAAAGCCTTATGGCCGTAGCTGGTAATGAAAGGACTCTGGTCAAGTTCTAGAAGACTCAAGAAGAAAAAAAGCCCAGTGTGAAATATTTGATTGCAAGCTGTCTTTTACATCTGATAGGAATTTCTATTAAGGAAATTGAAAAGATTGAATAAATGTTAAATGTATGACAAAACACAAACACAGCAAAACAAAGTTAGTATTTTCACACCATTTAAAGTGCCCAAAGGTTAATTATGCAAGAAAATGGCTTATTTAATTAAACTTCTATGAATTACTTCCCAGGCAGAAACTTGTACTAAAACCATCAAATTCAGTTGACTATTTGTATATTTACTGTAGCAAGAAATGGGGGCTTTATATTTTCAGATTTGAGAGGCTTGATAAAAGATAAAATTGATTTTGAGATGCATGTGATTTTTATTTTGTACAACGTGTTTCCTATCTTTCTAATTTTTTTCCTGTCATCTCCATACTTTTGGATCTCAATCTTGCTGTAACTTGGGTAGAAACCTGAGCTGCACTATAAATGTCAGTACGGTGATTGACAGCTGGTACTGTTGTCAGTGAGGTTGTCAATAGATGGATGAATTTCAAATATCCGTTGTGCTGTGTTTTTTAAGAATTGTGTGCAGAAACTTTTACTTGTCATATCTTAACTTCTCTATTATTGTCACCCACTGCATGCAGATCCTCGTGAATAATGGAGAACTTGATGGGATACCAGTAGTGGGAAGTATAAAAACCAGATGTAAGTAAATATGTACAGCATCTTTACCTTTAGATTTTAGCATAATATAAATAATGTAAATTGCAAATTCAGTTAAATTGCTCCTAATTAAAAATCCAAACTGCCTGCTTTGTAGTTAATATTTGATCTGCATTTGAAAAATATTATCCCCATTCAGTATTAATGTAAAAGATCCTGTTGACAAGTCATTAATCATAATTCAGAATTATTACACAGCTGTGGTTTCTTCAGGAAACATTTGAATGCAACTAGAAATAAATTTCTCTAACTTATATTATTCACTTCAGGGTTATTTTTCCTGTGTTCAGATCCTGCATTTCAGGAGCTGAACATCTGTGACTTGGCAGAGGTTCCCAATTCCCAGATCAGGAGTGACTGAGAGCTGCATTGCTCAGGTGTACAGGTCACACAAAGCAGGAGACAAGCCCAGTAACGCTGAACCAGTGAGTTGTAGAATTTTGACAGGTGGACATGGAGAGTTTGTTTAAGGGAAAGTTTTCTTAATGAGAACATAAAATTCCCTCCTCTACTTTGGCATAGCAAACTCAAACCAAACACTTAAAAATAACTGGTTTTTTCTCAAAAAAGCCCTCAAACCAAAAATTGATGAGCCCTGGTTCTAGGGAGTTTACAGATTTATTTTTTTAAAGCAATTTTAAAATAATAAATGCATTCTTTTTCTGTTGGTAGATAATTCTAGAGCCTTGATTATATTCTTGGTATTCTTGATCATTGTGACTTCAATTGCTTTACTACTGGTTCTGTACAAAATCTATGATCTTCACCAAAAAAAGCTTAGGTAAGCTTCATGTTTATCTCCCTCTCTTACATAAATGGTGGGGGGGAGACTTCTGGTTTTTCCACAAGATTTCACAGTGGGTACTGGCAAAATGTTACAAGTTTGATGATTCATTAATACTGGGAAAAAATAACCTTTTACCTTTAAGTCCTTTTAAAAGAAACTAATTTTTTTGGTGTTTGTCTAATAAAACAAATATAATGAAATAGATTTAAAAATATCTCTGCTCTACCCTTGTTCAAGGCATAGAAAAAAATTACTTGTCCCTAGTTTTGTGAAAAAATGTTCAGAAATATCTGGAAAACATTTCCTTCATTATTTAAATCAAAAGTACTGAAAATAGTCCACACTTTCTTGGAACCCTTTTGAATGTTTGTTCACCCAGAACAATATCTCAGGGAGGTGTTTATTACAGTAATCTCTCGATGGCTCAGCAGTTGTGTAGGACAGAGGATGGCAATAGAAGGATGGCCATTGCCTTCGCTGGTGCCTGTGCCACAGCCCTGCAAAGCCAGGCTGACTGCTGCTCTCCTGAGGGGGCACAGGCTGCTGAGAGAGACACAGGAGTTTGGGCAATTTCTTCTGAAACCTCTCAACCCTCTGGCAACAACAGAACTTGGTGACTCTTCCAGCCCCTTTCCCTTCCCTACTCTTCCCCTTAGGGGGACAGGGAGCTGCTCTTGCTCAGATGCGAACTTTTATGTTTAGGGAAGCCAAACTAATTTCTGCTTGTACAGCTCCAGAGAGTCTGACTTTTCTTGGCTACTTAGCATTTAAACTTAATTTCATTATATTTTATGCATGTGTTAGTTTTCTGTCTCTAGCAAGAGAAGTGAAGATGGTGTGAGCAGCCACTCCAGTGAAGAAATTAAATACGTTTGTTGTAGGTGAGATGGGCAAAATCATGCAGGCAGTAAAGCTTTTTGATGTCCCCCTTGTTTCTCCACCTCAGGGCAGGAGGACAGGAGGACGAGGATCCCAACCACCTGTGCATAATCCCAGGCGTAGCACTCTTGTTTCACAGACAGCTCGTAATGCAGGCTGCTGGCTAACAGCAGCCCTGGTGTTCTCATACAAAAATGATTTTATTTAACTGATTATTGTATATATCTTACTAGTCAAAGCATTTACAGATGCTTCTGCTTCTTACAGCAATTCTTCTGAAGGCGTGAACCTTGTTGCAGGTAAGTATCTTTGTATATTTAGCAAGTGGAAATAAAATTAGTCTCAGGTCTTGCTGTCACCTTTGGATTGTTTGCATTCTAGGTTGCATACATAGATTACAGATATCAACACAATAACACCTTATTTGGAGGGAAAAAATACTTCAGTAAGTACATAGAAGAAATAGTTATACTTGAATGAACTGAAAGTTCATCAATGTTTGAAAAATTCTTAATTATTTCATTGCTAACACAATTTTAGTTATCCCAGATCACGTTTGTGATATGTTTAACACTGATAATAAGTCCAGAATAAAATCCATCTTAAAACAAAATTTCCCTTTCTGTGCACCTTTTCAAAACAAGAGATTGAACATTAGCCAGTTGTTTTTTACTGAAAATTTTTGAAGGCTTTCAAATCCCTAAGAGTGAAACTGAAAATTTTGTGCAACTTTTTGCACAAGATTTCAAAGCCTGTGAAGACAGGGTCAGTCAATACCAGAAGACTTCAAGACAAAAATAATTTAGAACACTAAAACTCACAGAAATTAACTACATTAAATGGGAAGTAATACTGTGTTGAAATCCAAATACATTTGCTTAGATACATGGTTATTAAAAAATACAACTTTTCAATGTAAATGAAAAATTAATATATGTATAGTAAGAGGTGTTAAAGCTTGTTCATCTGTTATTTTATCATTCAAGATGATATTACAGATTATTGCAGTTCAGAACAGAAATTGGAGAAAATTTGTAAAGTTAGGCAATACGTGTTGTTATAGTTTAATCACTGACAATAACTGATCAGTACTGAAGCAGAAGGTGAGGCCCTGTCACTGCAGTGGGCATTGGGGCAGTTGCTGTGCCCTGGACGTGACTGTCACCACACTGTACAAAAGCAGTTCATGTGGTGTCCCTGCATGTAGCCTCCAGAGGTGTCTCCAGTCAGGCAGTAGAGCTGGAAAAGTTCTCTTATTCCCACGGCCTGTTTGCTCACGGCTGGCTCAGGCAACACCAGTTTTATAAAATATAAATGCACCAAGTTAAAATAAAGAGTTTGGTCCTTTTGTTAATTTATCTGGCAGTTTTAGAATCACATTTACTGGAGTGTAATGTACATTTTCATCATCAGTAACAATAAATGTTTGACTTATTTATAGTTAAAGATGATGACAAGCAACTTCTCAACATAGAGCCAATACCCTCAGAGCTATTGCTGGACACATACAAGAGGAAGATTGCAGATGAAGGAAGGCTTTTCTTGGAAGAATTTCAGGTTTGCCTTTTGCTCAAAATATACCACAGCTTTTTATCCAGGTGGTTGGAAGAATTGCATTCAGGAGCATGTTTGAAGTATAGGTACTAATTAGAAATAAATAACTAAATAATCTAGAAAATTGAGTGAATTCTCATCTAAGGTCAAATAGTCCTCAGTTAATTTTGCTACCAATCTCTCCTCATTGTAAGATGACAATAATTTTTTTTCCTGAAGGTGTTCTTCAACAAAAGTATAAAGAACAGTCTAAATACTTCTCATTTAAAAGTACCTTTTAATACATATTTTTTAAACTTTGTCTTACTGCACAGTCATGGGGATATAAATAACATGTAATTCTGGAGTTACATATTATCTATATTAAGAAGAAGAATTTTTTAAACTTTAGATATAAGAAATATATGAAGTAATACCATATGAAGTAGAATGTTACCTTTCAGACTCAGTAATACCAAAATTATTTTCATATGCATTTGACTGTAAGTAAAAGCTATTTTAAATCAAGGCTTAACTAACAAAATACATTTTGTATTTTACAGAGTATTCCTAGAGTTTTCAGTAAATTTGCTATAAAGGAGGCCAAAAAGAGCCATAATCAGAACAAAAACCGTTACATTGATATTCTTCCATGTGAGTATTTGTAATAATTTTGACATGTTTTATAAATGTTTGATTTCTCACTGCCTTAAGATAACATAATTATTTTGGTTTAAATTATTTAAACAGATGACCATAACCGTGTTGAGCTCTCAGAGATGCCAGGAGATCCAGGATCAGACTATATCAATGCAAGTTATATTGATGTGAGTGACTTTTACTTAAAAAAAGTCTTAGACGCTGTGGAAGAAATCCTGTAGTCTGTGCTTGTAAAGCATCAACACCTTTGAGGATTTCCATTGTAATTGTTTTCAACTTTGTAATGTATTTAGTATTATTAAACTGTTGTATATTGAATTTATTTTTAAAGTTGCTAATCTTTTAGATTGTTCATGCTTTCTTTCTAAAAGTTGATAACAATGTACTTTTTTACAGGGCTTCAAAGAACCAAGAAAATACATTGCTGCCCAAGGTAATTTATAACCTTAAAAGAATATGCTTTCTTTATTCACCCATTTTTTGTAGAGTACTGAAATCCTATTAGTAAGCTTAAAGGAAAAATGAAAATCTGACATTTTGAAATTTAATATGACAAAGTTGTCAATGTGTTTTTGCTTAGGGAATTTTGTGAAGATTAATACATTGTACTTCAAAGGCAGATTTTTCATATTGTATAATTTTGCACCAAAAGTTTTCAGATTTCATAGCTATGCACTAAAGATACAGATGAGACTTAAAATATTGTAGCCTAATGACAGCAGCCATAATGAAAGCAAGTGCGTGGCTGTTATTTGCGTGATCTCTGGTTAGCTCTTCAGACTGCATGGCTAAGCATGTCAAGCAGGCAGAGGTTTTTTCATGTGGCTGCACTCTGAAAAAGTCCCTTAAATTATCTCCTTCTAGGCCCCAAGGATGAAACCACAGATGATTTCTGGAGAATGATCTGGGAACAGAAGGCAACAATTATTGTCATGGTGACTCGTTGTGAGGAAGGAAAGAGGGTGAGAAATATCCATCCTTCCCTCCTTTTATCTTTCCATCCTTCTTTTTTCTGAAAACAGAGCGGATTGCTGTGCTGTGCTGAATTTCATATTCTTCTTAGTACTTTTTTCATTCTTTGCTGTTCTCCCATTGTGGCAGAACCTGTGTTGGAAAGCATGCCAAAACAGTGTTGCCTTAAGAATTATCAGTCTTATCAGAAAATATCACTTTAGACACAGCTGTAAGTAGCAGAGGGTGAGCTTCCAAAGTACAGCTAATTAATCCAGAAAAGGGCTCAGGGTAGAACTGTATCTCCTCATAGACCTGTCAGAAAAGGTATGGTTTCTATTTTTCTTCTGTCTATTCTGATATCCTGGCAGAGTCCTCAGTAGATCCTAGAAAGAACATTTTTACTCTGTTGCTTTTATTTAAGTGGAAGGTTGGGTGCTTCTGGCCTGCTTTTGTTACTTATTCCAGGTACAGCAGAAAGAAAGGGAACTGCTGCATTTAAAGGTGTTGACAGCCTTCAGATTTACAGCACACCCAAGCTGATGTTATAGGCAGGCAGGAGCAGCAGCCCTCATTGAAGACTGAAAAAGAAGCCATGGAAGTAGCTGCAAACATTTCTACAGCCAACAGACAACAGCAGCAGGCACTGTTCATTGTTTCAACTAGTGTACAGGATTTCTTTTTTCCCCTCTTTACATCTGAAACTGAATTCCATGACCATGAATTTCAGGTCAGAGGCCTGAGTTGTTGGATATTTGGAATTGAGAAGTACAAAAAGCTATACTGCGTTGCCATCTACTTTAAATTAGGCTTTTTTCTAGCTCTCAGCTCTCTACCTCTTTGCTGTTGTGCTGCTGACTTGACGTCATCTCTTCATAGAACAAATGTGCCCAGTACTGGCCGTCAATGGAGAATGGAACTGCAACGTATGGGGACATCATTGTGAAGATCAATGAAAGTAAAACCTGTCCAGACTATGTTATTCAGAAACTGCACATCACAAATGTAAGTTGACTCAAAAGTGTGAGACTGACTGGAACTGGAGTGTCTATTTGGAGTCTGATTTTAAGAGAGAAGAGTCAGCTATCAATGGAAGATGCTCTGCTGTCTTTCCTAAGCGTGAAATAGCTTAAGGGAGAACTTAGATGTAGGTGTCCTTCCTTGCAAAGTTAGATATATATTTCCCAACTTCAAAAGGTATTTTTCCTTAATCCTCTGGGATCTACATTTAAGATTAAACTATTAATATGCTGCTAAGTGGTAAAAGATTAGTAAATACACCGTGGTTTCCTTATATATTTAGTTTGTTCTTTTAAAACAAAAAAGTTGCTGGTTTGTGTGTATCCCAGTATAACCTTCTGCAACTAAAATCAGCGTGACTCATAGATAACCATTATCTACCCTCGTGATAATTGTGCAGTGGGACGATTACAAATCCTGTAATCTCGAGTGCATTTATAAATGTGTTTTAAAATCACCATTTAGATATGTTTAGGGTCATCAATTGCTCTCTTTCACACATCTGAAGTCACATTAGTTGCCCTATTTGTAATTGAGAACAAAATTTGCCATCAAAGGCTAAATTCTCACTTCAGGCCCTTAGCAAAAATATTTCAATGATGACAAATGGAGCCTAAGTCATAGCTAAAAAGCATTCAGACTCAAAGTGTAAATCTGCTGACAGATCTTCAGCAAAGCAACAGAGTATATCCATCTTGATCCATGATTACAGCTGGAAATTCCTATTCTGCTGTCTCATATTGCATTAAAATTTACTCAGGAAGTGGTCTGATTAAAAGAAAGTTGTAACTTTGTGTGGTCAGTGAGTAGGTCAGGATGTTAAGAATTAACTATTTACAAAGACATTGCTCCGTCACTTGAGGAATTTGACATTAGAAATGAGAGACTGCAGTGGGTTGAGGGCTGATATTTTTAGAGCTGTCTGCTTTTTGTTCAGCTGACATCATATCAGTAAAGATAAAATGGATATTGGTTGTGGAATTTAAGAGTGATCCCTGGCAAGAAAGTGAAGACTTCTGCAGTTGTAGTAGTGTAGTGATGTATAATTACTGAAACAATAGCAATTACTGAAACAACAGGATAATTCAACTCCGAGTAAGAATTTGGGCATTAATTGCTGGGGATGTGCCTGTACAACTATACTAAATCTTGGCCAATAAAAGCATGTCATTGAGGGGTTTTTCTCATTTGGTTTTATAATCAGGGTTGTCAAAACTTAGGTCCTGCCTTTTAGTCTAGCAGCAACATACCAAAGTTGACTCAAGACTTCACATGCTTTGAGCTTTAATCTAGTCACTTCTACTTAAGTATACATACATATACATATACTCATATATATATAGACTGATATGTGTTAAAAACAACACTTCTCTTTTTCTAGGGAAGAGAAAGGACAGCTGGAAGAGATGTCACTCATATCCAGTTCACAAGCTGGCCAGACCATGGAGTCCCTGAGGATCCGCATCTTCTTCTCAAACTCCGACGCAGAGTTAATGCTCTCAGCAACTTTTTTAGTGGTCCAATTGTGGTTCATTGCAGGTAAATATATATTATTCTTTAAAAAAATTGGTAACGTTAAATGACTGAAATGAAGCTATTCAGAAAAGGGAGCTGGCAAAATTGTTTGTCTGATCCCAGATTTTGTGACTTGAACACTTGAAAATGAGGCTGCCAAAGATACACAAGGCCTGTTTTCTGAAGGATGTGAAGGAAATTCAGGTTGATAAAACCTGAGGATACACAGACTTTGGAAAAACAGCCAGATCAATGTTGGGCTGCTCTGGCTATAAACACCATATTTGGCCATGCTGGCCTTGCTTTCACTAAAAGATACTAAAAATGCAAACTCATCATTGTTTGTGTTGCCAATAAATTTACAGCAAGAAGTGTTTTCAGTTACTTTGAATCCTGTTGTTACACTTTTTCAGTTTCACTCTCTCATGCCTGCTCCCCTCAGAGTGGGAGTGGGAGATGCCATTCCCTGTTGATAACCAAATGCCTTTGCGCTTCGCAGTGCCGGTGTTGGGCGCACTGGGACATACATAGGGATTGATGCCATGTTGGAGGGGCTGGATGCAGAAGGCAGAGTGGATGTTTATGGCTACATTGTGAAGCTGCGTCGGCAGCGATGCCTCATGGTCCAAGTAGAGGTATGTCCCTGAAACTCCTGTCACTTACAGCTCTCCTTCACTAGGGCTTCAGCAGTACTTCTCACAAGGGCACTGCTCAGTTCAGTTGAAGCTCATAGAAAATATAGCTCTGAAAGGTACTAAGAGGGAGAAAAACTTCCAACATAATATTTTAATTTTAGAAACTTCAGCTTTTAAAGTTTAGACCTTAGAAGAGGAAGCCAAGGAGATCAGTTTTTTGGCTTACAATTCACAAATGCAAAATTCAGCTTGCAGAGTCAAACTTGATTTTAAAAATTCTAAAATGCATCTGCCTAAGTGCAATTTTCATTTGAGTTGAGTACAAAAAAAGTTATGGACTGATGCAACTCATGTTTTTAATTTATGTCAGCATTTTAGAGTTTTAACCGTTGTATTTAAGACCTGTTTAATGTTAATGCTTAATATTATTAACACTAATGCTGATATCATGGGAGTAATAGCTTCTTATAATGGTTTTTAAAAGTCACATGGTTTTTTTTTTACTCTTTAATAACTTCATGTTTAAACTCTTCAAATGGGAAACACCAGTCACAGTACATCCTTATTCATCAAGCACTGGTGGAATACAATCAGTATGGAGAAACGGAGGTCAGTCTCTCAGAACTGCATTCCTGCCTTAACGGTCTGAAAAGAAAAGACCACCCGAGTGAGCCTTCTCCGCTGGAGGCAGAGTTCCAGGTAAATAAGCTTTGCATTTCAGTTGCCCTTACTTCCCACTTGTATTAGAAAATGCCTTGGACAATAGTCATGACATAGAGATACCAGAGGTAATAGATCATTTAGGTGCTATTTTATTTCTCTGGCACAGAAAGTTTCTTTACCTTCGTGAAAAAATCTGTATGTGAATGAAGTTTTACTTCTGCTTTGGTGTTAATATTTTTAAGAAAGATGGAGCTCACAGAATGATTGTGTCTCTGTTCATGATTTCCTGTGCCATTGTGCATAAGTAGCAGGAATTTTTAAACTGTAGTTCAATGTGGCCAAAGTTTAGAGAATTAAAGTAAGGAGTGAGGCACTGCGAGATGAAGACTGTGTGTGAGTGTCCTGAGGAGACGATGATCTCAGGAACCATTTTAATCAAGCATAATACCAAACATCCTCTTTCTTCAGCGATTGCCTTCCTATAAGGGGTGGCGGACGCAGAACACTGGGAATCGGGAAGAAAATAAGAACAAAAATAGGAACGCCAACATAATTCCTTGTAAGTATTTTCCATTGCCTTATTTTATCCCACCCTGCCTTATTTCATCTGTTATCTTCTAGTAGAAAAATTTTGAAAAAATGAGCAAATCACCTTAAAGAGTAGTATTTGATTAGTATTCTCAACACTGTAAAATTAGAAACTTCTCATAGCGATTGAAAAGAAGAGATGAGTTGTTACCAATGTGAATTATTGGGAGTGTTTATTTCAAACAAGGTGACCTTGGTTCTGCAGTCTGTTGTGAAAGGACTGGCCTTTTCCATTTCCTCCCCTCCACAAATGCCAGGGGTGTTGTGACAGTGACACTTTGTCTCACACAGATGACTTTAACCGAGTGCCCATCAGGCATGAAGACGATTGCAGTAAGGAGAGTGAGCATGATTCAGATGAGTCCTCGGATGAGGACAGCGACTGTGAGGAATCCAGCAAATACATCAATGCTTCCTTCATAACTGTATGTATTTAGAAGAGCCACTATAGGCATTTCACAAGCTTTCAGCTAAAACTCTTGTTCTCTTGTTGGCATCACAGTAGAAAAGAATTTAGTTGAATAAAGGAGAAGGATTTGATGGCTGATTAGCAAATTCATCTATGTTTAAAACCATTAGCCTTCAGACTGGCCTCATGATAACATGGATTTCTATTAGTGGGCATCTGTCTACAGGTTGAACCAGATTAATATTGTTCCTGTTAGTGAAATGTGAGTATAGTTATTCACATGGACCAAACCCTACCAGTGACAATCAGAGCAAACAGTTTTTTGATGTCATTATATATCCAAAGAAGAAAAACAATTATTGGTCACGAATGCAGTAACAGATTTTAATGGAATTACTAGCTAAGTTCCATTTATCTGAATCCTTTGAAATGCTGCACAGTTAGGATACCTATTCAGGGTAAATATATTTTTATTTTTAGGAAGCTCAGTGTGAATTGACTGGTGCACCAACTTTGTGTGGTATAAACACAATTTCTTAGTGGTAAAATTAAATAGCTGTGTAGAACTGAATGTTTTACCCCTTAAAAATATGGTTTGCAAAAAATGGCAGGGTGAGGTCTCACCCACTGCAGCACCTTGTTGTCAATCTGAAGTGATATTTTTCTTGGGAGGATTGAGTTTAGTGTCATTTGGGTAGTAGAATTCCTTTAAGACCATTGCCTACTGTGATAGGCATATTTTCCATGTAAACAAAATGGTTCATTAATTTATTTCACAGGGTATTGCTTAAATGACAACGAGTTCTGTTGTTTGACAATCGCATTTCAAATGAATTGAAGAAAAAAAAAAAATCTTTTATAGGGTTACTGGGGTCCAAAAGCCATGATTGCAACACAGGGACCACTGCAGGAAACTATCTCTGACTTCTGGCACATGGTGTTCCAAAGAAAAGTCAAAGTCATTGTTATGCTGACAGAGCTGAAGGAAGGAGATCAGGTGAGGGCATTGTCTGCACACTGACATATTGCCTATCCTTTATGTTCAAACAAAACACTGCACTGCACTCTCTCATTCCCTCCCTCCACTTAAGTGTTTTCCATAGCATGAGGAATTTGCATTTCCAATACACTTTGCTCTATCATTTACCTACTTAATTTACTTTCTAATGAATTTCTGAGGGAAAAGTGTATGATACGATATTTTAAAGTACAGTGGAACTCCTCCCACTTTAAAGTTACTAAAATCTGTAAGTGCACGTGGAAGGCAAAATCAAGGAGATTTGAATGGTAATCACTGACTTGTACTTTTATCCATTTTAGGAACTCTGTGCACAGTACTGGGGAGAAGGAAAGCAAATGTATGATGGCATAGAAGTTCAAACGGCAGATGTCAACTCTGGTCCTAGCTACACCATACGTGCATTCGATGTTACACATCTGAAGGTAAAAGTTTTTTTGCAAATTCCAAAAGGAGGTTTTCAAGGAGTTTTTAAATTTAAAAACAAATTTATAAACTTAGCCTCAAAAAAGAGAAGAGACAGTTCCCACTGCGGTTACCTCCTGCTCTAAGAAATGGAAATATTTTTCTCTTCCAGACCAGCAGTCAATCCTGAGAAATGCTATAAATTATCTCAAGTTTTCTATTTAGTGATTTGCTGAGACGTTGGGAGGGAGTTTCGGGAGATCAGCTGTCTTTTGTACTTTGAACAAAGCTTGGATGTCTACCTACCTTATATTCATGAGGTAGAACTCTCACCCTGCAGTTCCTCAGGAATATAATTCTTCCTTTGTAAATCAGCAGCAATAGAGTTACTATGTGAATCCATATTTTATCTGAACATTAACCACACCTCCACTGCTGTTTTCCAGACAAAAGAAACTCAGAAGGTGTATCAGTATCAGTACCGTAAGTGGAGTGGCTATGATGTTCCAGAAACCCCCAAAGACTTAGTCAGCATGATTGCCAACATTAAACAAAAGCTTCCAGCCAGACCAGTCACTGAGGACAACAGGAGAACCCGCAGTGTCCCACTCCTTGTCCACTGCTGGTGGGTCTGAATTCAGCACACACATTCACCTAGCTCTAAGTTCTGGGTATACATAGCAACCATAATTTTGGGATGCCTATCTTTTCTCACAAGCCTTTCCATGTGTCTGGACACTCAGCTCCCCCTAGAAGATTCCTTGAATTGCTCAAGCTTGACCTTTTGAATTGTAGTGATGAAAAGCAAGCACACTTCTCTTGTATGTGCAAGTGTTGACACAGAGCAGGTGTTATGAGCAGCTCCTCTTGGCTGGTGCACCTACTTTGTGGGGAAATGCTAGGTCAGAGTGCACTTTCAGGATACACTAGTGAACATCCAGTAGAGTTTTTAGGATCATCTCTTGCTCTAGTATAAAAGTTCACTTTTCTAGGACCATTTCGGGGAATAGCCTTGCATGCCATCCAAACCAGAAAATAATCCTGCTAACAGTGGTTGAGACTGCAAGTTTGACATTTTGAATTTCTCTCTTCCCCTTAAGTGGTACTTGAGATCCAGGTAGTCTCTAGAAAAACTATGTCCTGTGTGAGTCCTCCATATATAGTTAATTGTGACAATTTCAGTTCAGTAAAAAATGCTTTGGAAATGTAAATGGGTATAAAGGCTTTAAAATATATCTAACATTTAGTCAGAAGACTTCTTATTTTACATGGTAAATTTACATGTACATTTTACATCATCTTCTAGTGATGGATCACAGCAGACTGGTGTATTTTGTGCTTTAATGACCCTCTTGGAAAGTGCAGAAATAGAAGAAGTAATAGATGTTTTCCAAGTAGTAAAATCTCTTCGTCGCACCAGGCTGGGAATGGTCTCCACCTTTGTAAGTAAATCTTATGAATTAACAGAAAAAAAGATGAGATTACTTATCAAGGTCACTAATATCCTCATAACCTTGGGCATAATTTCTGTATAGGGAGCACTGATTCTAATCAGAACATTCACACTCACCACCATTGGGGCATTGGCCATTGCTGACAGGAGTGAAGGAGTCTGAGATGTCCAGAGCTGCAATTCTGTACCACCTTTGGAAAAGGGTGTATAGTATAAAATTACAAATTGTGTAAATTGCTGTTCCTGCAGTTGGTGCATGATGTACGTGGCAGTGTCCTTCTGCAGCTGGGAGAATAACTCCATTTGCAGGCTGGCAGCCACGGAGTGTTTTGTTTCCATCACTCCAGAGGAACTGTCTCTGTGGCATATTCACATGAAGTCAGAATAAACCATAGGAGCAGCATTCTCTATGCCAAAAACTGTGGAAGCTGCTTCATATGCAGTCTTGCTTGTCCAACTACATGCTACATGTCTAAAATTTAAGAGAACAGAGAAAGAATGGATTAATTCCTGGGCTCTGAGCTTTCCATTCACACTAACTTATTATCTTTATTTTTAAGGAACAATACCAGTTTCTGTATGACACCATTGCCAGTACCTACCCTGCACAGAATGGACAAATAAAGAAGAACAACCAGCAGGAAGATAAAGTTGAATTTTGCAATGAAGTAGGAAAATCAGATCAGGAAACTGATTTGATCACAACTGATCTTGCCACTCCACTGTCAGAGGAAAAGGAGTCACCTGAAATATGTGATGATTCTAAGGCTGCAGATAGCACTAAGGGAACAGAAAGCTCTACAAATGGCCCCATAACTCCAGTTTTATCTTAGAGCTAGACTGAAAGAAAATGCTTTTTCACATGCGAAAAATCTTAAGCAAAAGAAGAGGTGTAAGATTTCATCCTCTTCCCCCTTTTGTTTTTTTTTTAATGTTTAGTTATTTCAGTTTTTGAAAGGTACAAATTTAAAGGAATACTTGAAACTTGTAGAGAGTGACAAAGAACTGTGTCAATTTAATTTTTGTGTAGATTAGCATTTAATACTTTTCCAGAAACCTTTTCACTATTTTTATACTTTTCCTTTTAAAAATATGTACAGTGTAATACTATGCTGAGCAGTGCGAAGGAAAATTTTTTATTTCTGTAACGAGGGAAAAAGCAACTCAGAACAAGATTGTTGTATTGCAAGAGCAGGTCTGTCCTCAAAACTACTAGCAAGTAAGTGAACCTATTGGTAAGCATATATTCTAGTATTTCAGGAGTAATGAGAGCATTAATAATATTCCTGGGACTTGTAGGACTTTGACAAACAGTTTTAAGAGCTTATCATTTACATCATGTGGCAATTCCAAAGAATTCAGACTTACAAAGGGTGTGTATATCCTCCCATATCAATGTGGAATAGCAATTTTTGCATTTTTCTGACTGTCCGCAAGGTGTCCTTATTGCTCCACGTATATTAATCTGATGTTCCAGAGTTAGACTCCTATAGGAGTTTGGAGAGCGGATTTGAATCACTGCAACAGTTTTGATGGAAAACACATCCTGTTTACTCTTAGAGCTTAAAGTACTGAGTGCTTACACATTTCTTACGCTTACTTTTATTTAAAGGACTACTTCCATAATGCCTCCAACCTTTTCTCAGAATTGGAAAATACTTTGATAATTTTCCTCAAAACTTCTAGATTTAAATTGGTACAGGATTTTTTTTTCATAATGATGTTTTGTATGTTACAATTGTGATATTTTTACTATTTCTTGCTGGATTTTAGCCTATTGTTTTTAGAACAAATAAAAAAGATAATTAATAGTTGAAAAGATGAAAATGACTTTGTTCTCTAGTACTACGCAAACTGATAATTTACTTCTAAATGTATAAAATCTTGCACTGTCCCATACATGGATAAAATTTACAACTGTCGGTAGGAAAACACATCATTTAATTCTTATAAAACTGTGTGTGTACCCAGGTAAGTGTCACGACTCTCTCAGAACACAGGAAAGAGGCTTCATTTTACTTTGCTTGAAGCCATTAAAGGAACAGTCATTCAACAGATTCAGTGCTCCAGGTTTATCACTGCTTATTCCTAATTTCTCATTACAAAACATAATTGAAAATACTTAAAGAGCTGTCTAAACAACATGTACAGTCACACTTGGTTAAAACCCTAATTTAATTGTGCTGTTGGCCTAGATCAAATATTTCATTTACAATTATCAGCTCAGACAAGTGCTTGCTGGCAGTCTTGCTTCAGAAAGTGGCAGAAAGCAGACATAGAGCAGGGGGATTCCCCTTGGCTGTCAGCTGAACTCCCTTTTCAACAAGGACTTGTGTTAGGTGATAAACTAACAAATCTGAAGGGGGTCATTTGTGGAAAGAAAGCTCTAGGGACTACATGGGAAGATAATTTAAAAGATATTGTAGGCCCAAAATCTGTTGGCTAGTTTTAAAGGAACTAAAAACAAAATTGCAGATTTAGCATACCTTGAAGATTAAAAGTGTAAAGAACCTTAGATGCAGATTAGTTCACTGGTGTCCATTGCATGTCAGAGAACAATTAATATATTTTCCTTCTGTTAAGATTTGCCAACTGTAAAGCCTCTCTAGCTAGTTCACGTTGTAAAATAAAGTGGTGAGTGTTGCTGTCTAATCTAAGGCTGTGGAGACAGAGACTAGTCACACTTTTAAGAATAACTGAAAGTGTTTCCCAAATCAAAAATTACACCAAACTTTTCTTGTTTTAAATCTGAGGGCATTCATATACTTCAATTCCTTGAAAAGAGCTTCCTATGGTTTTTAAGCTCCTGCAGCACCTAGGCTGTAAAAACCTTGGGTGATTTGGATTTGTTTACTTATTTTCTAGAATGATTTCAGTGTTTTTTTGCTGGTATTTTTTAAAGAGAAGAATGCGAAGTTAACTCTTGATTTGTGCATGTACTTTGAAAGAGAAGTCCTTAACTGTGTTAAATTTTCCTTCATGCACATCTTCATTATTAGAGTAATTGAGCTTTACACTGAAACTGCCCTCATGTGCCTAGTGTGAACCACTTTTGCAGTAAAGTTCCTTACAGTCACAAGGAGGTAAACTGAGCTCTTGGATTTTAATTATTTTCAAATTAAAGAACATATTGTAGAATTAAACCTCATTAAATCCCAGTATGATGATTGAAGAAGCCTGTCAACACAGTTTAGAAGTTCTGGTTGCTTCCAGCAGCTCTCCATGTGTGTGCCAGGGATGTTTTTTTGCCTTCTCTTCTCTCCATTTCTTTCCAAACATCAATGAGGTGGTGACACAGAGCTTGTAGAAGGTGGTCCTTATGCTGGATGCTCCAGTCACTTGCCTTATTCACTTGTAGAATTAATTTCAGGTTCCCCAGGAACACGGTGAAACATTTTACAGGTGAGACACGAAGCCCAAGCTAGTAAGCTTTGCTAGGAACTGCTTTGGCTCTGTCAGGGCAAGAACAATAGTGGAGCACGCTGGAGACTTGGCATAGCCTTAAAGTTGAGAAACAGTCTCAAACTAAGATGAAAAATGTTTATCTCATCAAGTGCAGCTAAACCACAGAAAGCCTGCTAACCACTGACTCAAGCTGAGCGAGCCACTCTTGGAGCGTGGTTTAGAATCTGAAGTCCAGGATAAAAACAACTAAGTAACAGATGAGCTGAGAGAGGACTTTGAGCAGCAAATGAAGGTAAACAAGTTTTCATGTGACCAGAGTGACTGGATTTCTCCCACAATTTTCTGGGTAGATGCTGACGTAAAGGTGGGTATGTAAAAATTACAGTGCTGTGTTAGTGGAATCCAGTGTGGGAAGATGGGGGAGAGGAAGAACCCCAGAGTCTGCCCAAGATTCTGCTCAGTCAGGTAACTGCAGTGAGGAGTGGACTGTGCATGTTTGCTTTTGTTTAGTTTTGTCCTGTTTCTCATGCTCTGTAATGAACAAGGCAGTTATATTAAAACATTTTCAGAGGCTGTACATTATGATGCAACACAAAACAGGGCCAGCACACAGAGTTCTGGTGGTCGGGGTTCCAGGAGATGGCAGAAGCCCTGCTGCTCTCCACACCCCAGCTCCCACTGCTGGATTTCTGCTCCTGCAGGGTATGTTTGTGCCTGCTCCTTTCCCACCCACATGTGCAGCCAGTGTCCATGAACTCACCCTCTCCACTTGCGAGCCAGCTGGTGCTGCTGGAGCACACGCTCCAGTGGCACTGAGCTCACTCCCACTGGGAAAGGGAGGGCATTCTGCTCCTTGCTCTGAACAGACAGGCTGGGGGGAGCTGGAGACCTTGGCAGGAGCCAAGGGTCTGGACAGCCCTGGAGGGTCCCCACCTGTCCCACCCCTCTGCTCCCTGTTACCCTGAGGACACCTCCTGTGCGGGAGGGCTGCTGGGGCAGTGAGGCAGGCAGTGAGTTCTGGGCTTTGCTGCAAACCAGGAAAGCTGGGTGAAATCTGGTATGAGAGGCACAAACTGCACTGGGGAGTGGGTCTGAGCCACAGGAAGTGTGGGGGCTAAGACTTACAAAGGGAAGAAAAATACTACCATCATGAGCTGTTTGTTTCTGTGAGATAGCAAAGAAAGTAAAGTGAGTAGTGGCTCCAGACAGGTGTTTCATTGAGCAAGCAGTTGTACCCTTTATTTAACATTCTTCAGAAAATCTCTCCAGTAGCAATGCTTATCTCTTTGACAAGGCATCTTGCTTTTGTAAAGGCCCAGGGTTTTTTTGACATGGTACATTCTACAGATTCCCTATAAAAGAATATCAGAAATTCCCTGATGGCTCTACACAGCTGTACCACAGCTATTTTTTCATACATAAAGCAACTGTTTGCCAAGGACCAACATGCTGGTTTTAGACTAGGGAGAACTACAACAGAAGAAAAGGAAGTTTCAGTTACAGAATACAGAACATTTCTATATACATCAGCTCTGCTTCAGAAAAACCTAAAGTCTTCTGATAAATATCATCCAATTACTTGACAGGTACTGCAACAGAGAAAAGTTTTATACAAAAGCTTTCTAAGTCAATCTGTCTTTTCAATGCAAAAGAAAGAAAGGTGACTACAAAAGTACCATGCAAGTTTATGCTCAAAGATCTTTCTAGTGATAAAAAATTATTTAGGAAGGATACTTAGTACAAGTTATAATAAAATATTAGTCTCATTATTTTAGCTTTAAATAGTTATGTCCTCAGACTCAGGACTGCCAGCATCAGGAATGCATAATGATACTAAACTTTTTAAAATTAAGGTAATAAACCTTTTTTCAGAGGAAGAGGTATAGATTTACTTACAGCTGGGGTGTCTCTTCAATCCCACATCTGTGCAGTGCCACGGCTGGCAGTGCTAATGTAGTCATAAGTGTGACTGTCTGACACACAGAGGGAAAAACATAAGGAAGTTTATTTTGGATCAGTTTCAGCACTCAGTTTCAAATTTTTGCCTTTGGAGATGAACCTTCCTGATAGCCTGACCTTGCCTGGCAGTCAGCTGGGAGCCAGAGCTCACACATGTCAGTGCTCCACAGAGTCCTTGGGGAGGCTCTTGTGTATTTTCAGAGCTTCCCGGCAGGCTGTGCTGAAACTCTTCAAACGCCTTTTGCTCACTTCTGAGCCTCCTGCAGTGCATCCAGCTTGCTCCATTTCAGTAACATGGAGCCATTTGAGGTAATGAAGATGGCATTTGTTTATGCAGCACTGGAGAGATTGTGTGTCCCCAGGACCAAGCTCCAGTTCAGATACAGAGCGTGTGCGTGCGTGTGTGTGCGCATGCATCGCTCATTGCCTCAAGTGTGAGATTCCATTCCCGGCCAGAAATCCATGAGCTGATGATTTGGCAGCTGCTTGGCTTCAAGAAAGGAAAATAGGAGAAACAGGGGTGACATGGTGGGCCTGTACTAACTTTTTTTGTGGGGCAGTGCAGCTGGTGGTCTTTATAATAGTGGTTTTCAGAGATGAATTTGCAAAACATCAATTATAGGTGAGGTGCAGGAGACTGCATGGCTACAGAGTGCTGGTGTTGTCACAGACTAAATCAGCACTGGCATCAGTGGCTACCAAATACGTATTTGTCAGCTCTCCTGATGTTGCAATAGAAGTCAGTGTGCATGTTCTTCAACTGCAGAGAAAAATGGTAAAAAAATTACAATCGAAAGTTACCACTGGAAGAGGGTGTTCTTGCCAAATGCAGACATTTGGCAAGAAATGTCAATTTTGGATATTTTTTCTTGAAGAAAAGAATAATGAATAATTTTAATCCTACTTTAGTGATGTTAATATGTCATTTTGAGAATAACAATATCTTGTTCTATGTTTAATACTATAGTTCCTTTTACTCCTGCACTTTCTGAAATACTTAAATATATTATTTTTAATATATCATTATGCCATTGAAACCACTTCAAGACTAAAACAGTTCAGTATCGTTAAGTGTTTCCTTTTTCTAGGCTGCTTTCTTAATATAATTTCTATTCAGCAATAAAATGAAATTCTGACTTCATATATTGATTTAGCATAAATAAAATTCTCACAGAACAGGAATTCAATTTCTTAAATGGCATTAGTAAATTATTCCATAAAGAGTTATGTCTTCTTCCAAAGAGAGCAAGGCATTTCCACTATCAAACACCTTGCTCTGCTCTAGTCACAGTGGAAAGACTCTCAGGGCAGACAAGGCTCACAGCCCCCTTGCAGAAAGCTCTACTCTCATCTGTACAGTCTAATTCGTTGAAGTCTCTGACTCTTCCTTCTGTAGCTTTTGCTTCAGTTACTGAATTCAGATCTCCTTCTATCTGAATAATTTTATCAGCTTCCTAGGTTTTCTTCTTATTTGGAAGCTCCAGCATTTCATTGACTTGAAGGCTGTTTTCCACAACAGCCTTCTGTTTCAATCCAAGCCCAGTCCTATCCCCATGCTCCCTGCCCCTTTCCCCACATCCTGGGTGCCAGAAAGCAGTAAGAGCTGTCTGCCCTGCCAGGGAAGCAGAGCCCAGCTCAAGGGTGAAGCAGGGGAGGGAGAGCAGGGTGAGCAGAGCAGGGCTGTGACAGTGACCAGCTTTAGCTGTGACACAGTGCACGATTCCATGGGCCCTGCTTTACTGCTTCTGAAGAGTGCTAATATTTTAGGTCTTGTATGTGTAGATGACAGAAAAACTACTGATTCCTGTAAAATCAATGCCACAGGTACCAACTGAATATTTGGACTAAAACTCCAAATTTTATTGAGAAAAAGTATTAGTTTGGGATTAACTGTGCAGGTGAGAAAAGCAAGTCAGTTGAATTTATTGGCTTACAGACATGATGCCTGTGGATATTTTCATTCAAGGCCCATTTCCACTCAGAGCTACATCTGCATCTTCTGCATCTGAAGTGAATCCTCCCATCTTCTGGTCAGCTGAGGTTTTATTTTGAGAGTTTGTCTTAGGCAAGATAAGAAAGAAATAGCCACAAAGTAGATATCTTGTCCTCTACATTTCCATCCTGCAGGAACAGCTTTCTGATGGGGTTTTGTGAGAACTACAGCTTCAGGCTTGTTAATTTTGAATTCCTAATTCAGTATTTCTAAAGTCATGAACTGTGCACTGCTGCACGGAAATACATTAACAAGCACCTCATCTCATTTTCTGGCCTTTTTTTGAAGCACAAAGCTATTTAATGTGCTTTATAAATGGTGCTGTTTTCTGAGAGAGCTGTTTCCCTCTTTTTTGCTTTTAACAAATGGGAGAGTTGGGATACCAGTTACTTATCCTTTTTTCCTCATTTATGCCCAAACAGGGAGGAAAAGGTTCCTTGTCCCAACAGATGTATGTATCCAGACAATATCACAACTCATGATAGGCTACACTACAAGCATATGGTTAAGTTAGGGCTACAGTAATTTTTGGTCTCAATCTGTTTTGAGTTTTAAAGGCCTTGAAGCCTAGCTGCTGTTCTAGTCTAATGCAGAGTTGAGAGGCACAACTATGAACTGACAACATGTGTGGAATCATGGTCTCAGCCCTGTTCACACGGGAAAAGTCTGTTCTGCTGTCACGGCAATAGCAAGGAAAATTAAACTGCTTGTCACACCTGTAGCTGAGCACCATGAATGTAGATTGGTTTTGAGGATATCAGGGCCCATTTACGAGGTTGTTTGTACTTGTAGATGTCATCTTTGGTGCATACACCCCATAGCCTTCCTGTAGGCACCTCCTCCTAGTGAGCAGCTTCCTTAAGCCAAAGCAGAGCAGGCCTGAGGCCAGCAGTGGTGCCAGCTGCGTGGCAGGATGCTCCTGGCAGGAGGCACTGTGGGAGAAGCAGTAAGGCAGCTTGGACTGAGGTGGCCCCACACTCACAAAGAAATGCTTAGGAGACATCAGGTGAATGCTATTATCAGCCATTTAAATCTCTTCTCCCTTTTCTCCTCCAGAGTGTTTGGATGGAGCAGGTGGGTATGGTCTTCCCTGTGTTTATGGATTTTTTGTTTTGCTTTAGTTTTTGTCTGCATTGCATTTTTTTTTTTAAATTGCATCTAGCACTCTATTTGAGCTTTTGCTAGTAGGTAAAAATATAAATAAATCAGGAGTTTGTTTAGTTTAATTTCTGGTGCTGTGAGTTTTTGCATCCAACTGTCATTATGAATCAGTTATTTCTTTGCTCAAAACCATCAAGTACAACAGCATCCAAAGTAAATACTTAAATAAATCAAGTTTGATAAATTAAGTAGTTAGAACTTCAGAAATCTAAGATAAATAGGAAGGAGAGAATATTTTTATAAGGTTTATTCAGGTTTCCTTGGCAAGACCTTGATCTACAGTAGACATCCCAGCCAGTACTTTCCCTTGCAACCTGACACTCTTGGCTGAGAGACATCACAAACGCCACCGAGTGACCATGTGATGGTAACTGTTCTGAACAGCTACAACTGTGTGCCGATGGCTCCTCTGAAGTGGTTCACAAGCAGAGATCACATGTAAAGGGCTGCTTGAAGGTAGCCTGGGTAACCCAGCCCAGGAATGACAACAGGATATGCCTCCGTGGCAAGGCAGCATGCAAGAAATAAATGCAGGTGTCCAGCTATTCTGCTGGACTTCTAGATTGGAAAAAAGACACACTAGATTTAGAGAGGAAGACTTCTTTTTTTGGCCAATTATATCATTTTATAGCAGTATTTAAGGGGAAAAATTGCAGTGTGCACTAATTATTTCTATGGCAAATTAAAAAAATCATCTGAAGGAAGGAACATATTCTCTCCCTTTGCTCCCTCCTACTGGTTCCCTACTTGCTGTCCTGTAAAACTGAAGCATAAGTACTCTGTAAGGCTGCCCCTGATCCTCAAAAGATCAAAGCAGCCTCTTTGTAGAGGACTGAACTGTGCAGGGCCAGCAGTACATGCTACAATAAATATCTGAGCATCTATTGTTTATCAAGGACTAAGGAGAGCAGAAGGTTATATTAAAGAAGAAAAGAGCAAATTTTCCTGCTGTGAATACTTTGAGGTAAAGGACAAGCCCAGTATGTCAGAGTTCAGCACTGGAAAGGAGAGCTCTGGAAACAGAGCTCTGTCCAAAGAGGGAATGCTGTGACAGTAAGTGTGTCATCCTAGTCCTCTGTTAAAGAGCATTTTAGATGACGTTAACCAGACTTTGGAGGGCAGCTGTTATGAAGCACAGCTCAAGAAACTCTGCTGCCTCAAGGCCTTGGAGCAGCCTTTTTACTTTTATGTCTTGGTTAATGAATAGGCTGCCCTTTGGCAACTGTTATATAAGTGAGAGCTTTTTAAGCCCAATGCATTTCACATTCTCTTGAAAAACAAAATTTTTGACCCGACAGGATAGTGCGTAAGCAATTCCCTGAGTTATAGCCTTCTCTGCGTTTTCCCAGTGTGGGTTTTTGCTCTATAAAGCACATTGTGAGCATGGGAAACCAGTTCCATGGACAAACTGCTTTTGCAATATTGCTTAGAAGTGTCCAGTCATGTCAATATGATCACAGCATTCTTCTGAGCCAGGACTCTGTCCTATATCAACTGAAATTAGTGGGATCATTTCCATTGATTTTGCTGTGCAGTAAGTTGGGATTTGAATAAGAGAAGCAAGTATGAATAGATTATATTCAATATACTTTTCTCCTCAGTACCAGAGAAACTGATACTCGCAAATACTGCCTCTATGCAGAAAGTTTCCCTTCTGTAATAAACTCTTTCTTCTCCCCAAAACTAAGGGGAAAACAGGTCATCCACATAAAAATGTGCATTTGGTGCACTACTTGCCTTGAAACAATTCAATTCTTGGATTCTACCACCCTGTAAGTTGAGAACAGATCTGGGTACTCTTGTGGTTGACTAGGTAAACATTCATGTTCTGCTTCTTTAAGGAAAAAAAAAAGGTAAAAGTAATAATCTCTTTTAAGTTTTACCTGGAGTCCACTGTTAAATTGGTCCTTGGCCAATGGCAGTCTAAGAATATGCTTTCCTGCTAATTTGGTTCAGCGATAAGGTTCCTTGCCAGCAGTACACAGTGGGGAAAACTGTATGTGGTTAGCCCTGGTTACCTGGCAAACAGGCACGCAATTTGAACAGCCAGTGGGAAATTCCTATTGACCTGCTTATATTGTTTCTCAGTCATACACCTGCTTCTTTTTCAGTGCTCTCTTCCTCTGTATTAGTTGTTTTCTGGGATTATTTTTTGTGCCTGTGAAAGATCAAAGCAAGAGGTAACTAGAATTTGCTCTTAGAAGTAGCTTCTGTTACATTAGGATTGAGTCCAGTAGACTAAAAACTCACACGTAATTAAAAAAATCCCAAGCCCCACCATCACAGATACAATTTCTGGTGCCTCATGGTTTATTTTTGGATAGAGTCAATTATATGAGCATAGTTGGAGGACACACAAGTACCTGTTACAGTGTCAAAAACAGGCAAGTGTAATTAAATGTGCTGTTCTGGTGGGCTTGAAACCTATTTGCAATCAAGCAAACCATTGAGCTTTTCAGCAGATTTGGCTTTCTCCCCTCGGGAGAGGCTGAGCACTGGGACAGCAGCCACGTTTCACTGCTGCTCCTGACTGAGGCACATTGACAGAAACATGTGTGGGAGTTTACACAGGGTCCACTTGAACCAAGCCATGTTCTGGCCAGGATTAATCTCTCATTTTTATGAGCACTAAACTTCACTAACATTCACGCCCAAATTTAAAAAATATCAAAAACGTATTACTAAAGCAAATTTTTTACATAAATAAATATTTATTTAATCTTTGTTGCCATGGATGAGGAGAACATGGTGTTGGTGCCAAACCCTCCACGGCCTCCTGGATGTACCTGATGTTAACTCTTTGAGAGGAAAGGGGAAGCGATGAGTCACCCACTGATTTGCAGTTTCTTTTTACTTCCCATCTAACTCGAGCAAAACTGCCAAAATCTTGAATGTTATTAAGAGTCTGAGAATATTGTATGTGAAATGTGAGATGCAGTATCTGACAGTGTCCTGCAATGCAGCCCAGCACAGGAGCTCCCCAGCTAATGCCGAGCCAGTGTGCTTGGAGCTCAGGAATCGGATGCAGCGTAGCAATGTTATTCCAGCAGCCTCATCAGAATTAATTAGCCTGGCTGAGAGGCAGGACAGATTTTGCCTGGGCAGACTGCACAGGCTAGAGAGCCTGGTACCTGAGCCAGTTTATCTGGAGCAATGCGGAAGTGTTGTCAGTGCTGAGAAAATTGTACTGACTTAAATGGTGCCAGATCACACTGTTTATTAGATCAGTTGTCTCAATGACATATGCAGAAGGCTGTATCTAAAACAGGCTTGCTCCTATACTTCTCCTTTTTGGTGCAGGTTCAAGAGGAGGAGTCTGAGTATCCTGCTTGAAAAGCCATTCTCTGTGAATTCAGCAAAAAAGATTAAGTTGTAGTAAAGCAGTTCCTTCTCCCATCTCATATGCATGTACATCTATTAAGAATGGAAGTAGAAGTATGAACACTAATATGTATTAAAGTATCAAAGTAGAGATCTCCAGGATTGATCCATACACTCACTAATCTATAATAATTCAATTTTACTTATTAGAACCCTTTAAATGAATGCTTGGCAAGCAGTAGGCCTATATTTTATGCCTGAAGTCTACACAGCTAAGTAATAGTTAAGCATATAAACTCACATTCATTAGCCTTCAGGAGAAAGGAATTTGGGAACCTAATCTGATGTTAAGACCTTTCCAGGTAACGTGAGCCTTTCATCTAATGGGGTTCTTGTGTATATGAGCTGTTATTGCCAGGCACAGTAACCCCAGCTATGAGCAAGGACTGCCCTGGAGAGTTATCTGCCCACCAGGGAACACTGGTGGAGGACTCAGCTCCTTCCTCTGCCCTTGTGTTCAGTGTGGTTCTGGGCAAGTCACTGGGAAATAAGATACAAAGGCTATTTGGAAAGTGGGGAATATAATACTTTGAAATAGGGTTAAGTGTTAAGATAAAAAAACATTGAAAGACTGTGAAGTTTTCTTCAGTAACTGGGGAACAAACAAGCATTTTAGAAAAAACCCCACACTGTTATGTGGCTTGTTTTTGTGAGAATCAAAGAGAAAGCAGGACAAAAATGTGAGTACAAGAAAGCATTTTATATACACATAAATATCTATAACTGATGGGATCAGTAAAGAGGCAGTGCTCTGGTAGGCTAACCCCTGACTGTATCCTTCACACTGTACAGCTATTGCTTGATCCTACAACAAAGTCTGTGTTTCACAGGTGAGACTTCTGTATATCTATATATGACACGCAGCTGCTGCTGCTGCTGCATTACTAAGTGCTCAGGGCCAAATGCTTCTGTAGTTTGGTAGAGTGAGTACAGAATAGGAATTAGGACGTTCAGAGTTATCCATTAAATTTACATGTCTGTTTCAATTCAGGTAATGGAATAAAAATCCAAGACTGAAGATCTCAACTAGGAATCCCTGGAGAAATACAAGGCAAGATTTAGGTAGCTCAGAAAGGAGCAGATACTGTCTGCAGTTTTCTGAGCAAAAATGTGCAGTAAAAAGTCTGTGTTACCTAAAAGGGGGGAAAAAAAAAGAACAACCCAGAAAAAGAACAACCCAAACATTTTTATGAGAAGCAGCACTAATGGGGAGACATGTTAACAGGAGTGCTGATTCATATCATTAATGTGGGCAGGCAGTAACCGTGGAGAGTGAAAGATCTGTTGGAACATGCTTTTCTTGAGAACACACTTAATTTAAGAGGCTGTCAGAGACATGTGCTTCACAGTGTTGGCAACCCAGGTGTAACAAATTTCCAAGATGACTATTAGTGAGTACTAACAGCTAAAAAAGCATTTCTAATTTCTTGCTGAGTATGGAGGCTTAACTGAAAGAGGGAACTGCAAGCAGAAGTGAAGGTCAGTCAGGATACACATGCACAGTAATGGCCACTAGCAGGGAACACATAAATGACACAATGGGGTTCAAATCAAGTGATTTGATTTAAGAAAAAGAACCAGGAATGATCAGAGTGGGAAGACCATCTCACACTCTCCTAGTGCAGAACTTTTTGCTTTCTGTGTCAAGCATTTGTCTTTGACACCGGATCTTGGATCCAATTTGTTGTGGCAATTCCTATCTTCCTTTATTTGCTTTTCTTTTGATATGTTTTAGAATAATTATAACTGCCCTGGGAAAAAAATACACATACTCTATTACCACTTTTGCTTTCTGAGTACTATATTTCTTTTAATTTATGGACCAGTTTTTTTACTGCAATGGAACCAAAGACTTGATAGGATTTTATTTCCTGAATGTAACGGATGCCTGAGAAAACTACTTTTCTATTTCAGTAGGGCTGGTTTGAGGAGCAGAAATGAGAATTAAGCATGACTTTCAAGAATTGTGGTCTTCAGCCTCACTAATCTCTCCTTAAAGTTAGTGGCCAATGATCTGCAGTGGTAGAACATTTAAGCACATGACATAAAGGAAAACAGATATTTGCGTATTTTAATAATTTTTACGTATCTTGCTACTAAAACATTCAGTCATTTCACCTTGCTGAACTTTAAGTAAGAGTGGAAGAGAAAAGGTAGAACTTTTGATGCCAAAGATTAAGACAGGGTTCAAGGATGTTTATTTTACCTATTGGCTTATTATTGGCAATATTTAACATGAAAAGCTTAAAGTGACAGTTTGGCTACTTTCTTCTCAACAAGCAACCCCACTCCCAGCTGTACTTATGGCATCTAAAGATGTGACACTGATTCATGATACTGAATACTGAAAAACATTTTCTTGTACCTTAAAGAAGTGTTTTCCTGTTAATTATAAAGTGCTGACACATTCACAAAGCAGGGCATCAAGGCAGGTGAAAATGGTGCAATTCAGACTTCAAAAATGGAAGGTCCCCAGATCACATCTGAAATGCATGAAGTGCTTTTTCTAGAAAGCACTCTGTCAATCACTGGTGCTGGTAGCAAAACTCTGCCAGCCCCACAGATCAGGTAATGTCAGCTCCATGGTAATCTGCCTTGAACAAATGCTGGTGGGCTTTTTTGTTGCTCTTGCTTTTTTTTAACAATCATTCTGTACTCCACACTTGTGTAATTCTACAAGTTCTATTCATTTATGATTTTATTGATTTTATGTATCTGATGTATAGTGTTAATTAACATTGTGTCTGGGAACTGTTTGGAAATGCACCTTATTTAGGAACGGTGTGAAAAATCTCTGAAGGACAAGGGAACATTTATTCCCATGAGTTTTCCATCTGTCTTTCACATGATTGTTTGCAATGTGAAGGGATCTATAGCACTTATTCTGCTTTTTTTTCTGGGGAAGAGAAAGCATCAGAAATTGAATTACAATCCACTGTGTTGCATTGGGTTTGCCTGGAAAAGTTTTGGTAGGGGAAGTGTGGTGTTTCTGAGTTAGCTTCTCTGAAAAGGTGCTGGAAGCTTCTATGGAGCCAATGCCAGCCATCTCCAAGATGGATCTGCTGCTGGCCAAGGCCAAGCCCATCAGCAACAATGGCAGTGCCTCTGAGACAACATATTTGAAAGGGGGAGCAGTGTGCAGTTGCAGATGGAGAGAAGAGAAAGGAGTGAGAATATGTGAGAAAAGCAGCTCTGCAGACACCAAGGAAGGAGGGGCAGGAGGTGCTCCAGGTGCCAGAGCACAGATTCCCCTGCAGCCTGAGGTGCAGCCCATGGTGAGGCAGCTGTGCCCCTGCAGCCCAGGGAGGTCCATGGGGAGCAGAGATCCATCTGCAGCCCATAGACGACCCCACACCAGAGCAGGTGGATGCCCAAAGGAGGCTGTGCCCTCATAGAAAGCCCACACTGGAGCAGGTTCTGGGCAGGACCTGTGGCCCCATGGAGAGAGGAGCCCACATTGGAGCAGGTTTGCTGACAGGAGTTTTGAATCCCCCAGGGACCCATGCTGGAGCAGCCTGTTTCCATGGGACTGCACGCCATGGAATGGACCCACACTGGCACAGGGGAAGAGTGTGAGGAGTCCTCCCCCTGATGAGGATGTAGTAGCCAAGACAATGTGTGATGAACTGAAAGCAGCCCCTGTTCCCCGTTCCCCGGCACTGCTGGCAGGAGGAGGTAGACAAATCAGGAGTGAAGGGAATGAAGAAGGGGTGGGGGAAAGGTGTTTTAAGACTTCTCCTTATCCCATTCCAGTTTGAGTAGTAACAACTTAATTTCCTCAAGTCGAGTCTGTTCTGCCTGTCACAATGCTCGCTGCTGAGTGATCTCTCTCTGTCCTATCTCAACCCCGGAGACTTTTGTTACATTTTCTCTGCCCTGCCCAGCTGGGGAGGGGAGTGGCTGAGTAGCTCTGGTGGGCACCTGGTGCCCAGACAGAGTCAACCCACTGCATGTATGTCTCTGACTAGTTAAAAAGAATTTGTTAATATTTGTCTCAGCTAGATAGACAGTAGAGGACTTCTGGGTCCTAATCTTTCCTCTAGTATACTTTCTAGGTAACATTTGTCATGAGTGACTGTTTCAGGTGTCAATGTCAGGCTCACAGAACCTTATGATCCCGTGTCTATTCTTTTAGATGGACCCACAAATCATGATGTGACAGAATAAACTTATTTTTTGCTGCAGGATACAGTTTTATGCTGAGTCTGCCCTGCCCATCTCACAGAAGCTTTCTTCAAACAAAATGTCGTTGCTGTTCAGGGTGTTTTGACCTTGAACTGCTTCAGTCACAGCAAGAATAAGCACCCGGAGAAGGAGGCAAAAGGCAGGCAGAGAAATGTCTGCAGTGAGCTCCCTCAAGCAGCATGGGCTACCCAAAATGAAGGAAAACCCTCATCTGCCTACAAGCAAGGAAGGCAAAAGTACATGGTTTTTGACAGAAATAAAAGCCTTGCTGATTGGCATTATTTCTGTTGACTGTTTGCCCATGGACCTTACCTCCAGGATTTCTTCCCTCTCCCAAGTAGCTGCAGCAGCCTTTACAACACTCACCTTTACTGCAGGCACAGGCAGTCCAGGAGAGGGCTGGCAGGACAGCCAGCCCCTGCTTCTGGGCAAAAAGGGGTCAGCAGGCAACACCTAAGGCAGGCAGGGGTCAGGAGGTGAGGCGGGATCAAGGCAAAAACTAGGAAAGCTTATGTAGGTTGACTGTGGAGCAAACACCATGCCTGATGTTCTCAGTGTGGATGTGTTTAGAATGCCTTAAGGCTCTGAACTTAAAAGTATTTTAAAGGGATTGCATCATATATCCCTTCTAGTACTTTATGAAGCTATTTATAATAGTAGAAGGCCAGGAGTTTGGGATTTCAAAAAAAAAAAAACCAAAACAAAACAAAACCCCAAAGCAATTCTAGAAGTAGTCTTTCTTTTCTTCAGTCTTGCGGTTTTGTGTCAGATGGATAACACGGAGTAGCCATATTACTATTTCAAATTGGCATGTTCTATTGAAAATGAGTCAGGAGCTACCCTGTATTATCTCCTGAATCCAACAGAGCTAATGCAGATTTACACTAACATTACTGAGAGGAGAAATTGGCCGTTTTTGGACATCAGCGGTTTCTAAGCAAAGGGATATGTTGTATCTCCAATAAGGCTTCCTAACCCCTCATTAATGAGATTTATGAAACTTGAAGAGAAAACAGACTGCTGAGCAGCAACTTTATTCTTTGCAATCTGTGCGAGCTAGTGGAACATACCTTTTATATTTAATAGCAAAATACCTGCCTGGAGCACCTTTTACACTTCAGCTTTTATGCGCATTGTGTCATAGCATTTTATTCCAATTTATATCAGATAACTCTACTGTCTGTATATGTGAAGAGTATTTACAGTGCATAGTAAAGCTCAGAGTCCCTGAGACTGGATTTTTGAGTTCTCAAGTAGGGCATTCTCTGCAATAACTTTCCATCACTGCATCCAACATTCTTTGTCTCCTTTGAAATTCGTGGCTGATTAAAAGTCTAATGCAACAGCTGTTTGTGATCATATGATTGATATGTTTTTGAGACAGATGCTGAGTATTAGATGCAGAAAGACTTTTGCAGCACTCAAGAAATTTGGAATTGATATTTTTTAAAGTCACAGTAGGACAGAGCTGCTAGACAATGTGGATTCTTTACATATGTAATTAAGAGTTGGTGTAACTCAAAAGATTGATCACACCACTCAGAAAAAAGCCCCCATAGGCATGGTTTCAGGAGGTAAAATTATTTTCATGATTCAGAAAGTACTCTGAAAACTTTTAACAACTCATTATGCCCATAGACTACTGTACAATGTTTTTTGGTTTTTTTTTTTTTTTGCTGTTAATATCAGAAGTGAACTCCCCTTGTGAAAAAGCTTACTCGTTAACTCACATTAGCTGGCCACTATGTGAACAGCTGCTCCTAGTGAGACCAGGTGGAGCACAAGTAGGGATATGGCAGCTAAACAGTTTGCAGTATGGGAGACATTAGGTTTTGTAATCAACCTTAAAATATAAAAAAAAAAATCTTTGTGGTCAATCAAGGGCCTGCTGCATAACAGCTACAGCCTGGGGAGGTATCTTAGAGCACAGATGCTCATCCACAGCCATGCCATGAGCCTGGCACTGAGAGAAATGCCTGGGAGAGCCTCACCAGTACCCACTGGGAACACCTGTTGTGGCTCATGGAGTAACTCCTGCAGACCTTGTGGCAGTGCAAAGAAGCTGAAGGAGCTTTAGTGGAGGTTTGCACTGTGGCATGGCCCGAGGGTGAGGCTGCCTGGGCTGAGGGGCTGCACCTGGGACCTGAGGGGCTTCGTCATGACCTGAGGGGCTGCACCTGAGATCTGAGGGGCTGCACCTGAGATCTGAGGGGCTGCATCAGGGCCTAGCCCACCCTCAGGCCCCGGTAGAGGCTCTACCGGCCCAGTCTCCAGGCAGCAGCAAACTCTTTGTGGAGGGTGTCCAGGCGCTGTCCTGTGAAGAGTTGGTACATTCAGGTAGGCTGTTCCTGTTCACTTTTCCCACAGTCCTATTCTGCTGCTGGAGCATCTGTGTGGGTGGTGGGAGCAGGGGAGAGGAAGGTTTCCTTTTGTCTGGAAGTGACTTGGAGTCTGAGGTTTTAAAGGCTCTGGCTTTACATTCAGATAAGGCTGCTGCTGTGTGTGTTTGGGAGAACCTCCCTGGGTAAGCCCAGTCTCTGCTCTCTTGCCCTTAGGATCTTCACTCAACTGCCCTTGCAGTTTGGGGACACTGTGGCTACACATATGTGTGTGACACAGAGAGGAGGCTTGGGCCTTTAAATGGTGTGGATAGGGAAACTAGGAATAGGTTTTGTCAAAGCAAATTGCAGGCTGGGGTGATTCTCGACAAGTGTTTTTGAACGGTGCCCTTATCTCCTGTATGTGCTCTTGGTATCCCTGGTTGTCTCACAAGGATTTGTTTTTCTGACGTGCTGTCACAGAACATGAGCTCAGGTGTGATATTCTTATGCCAAACTGGGCTCAGAAAAGTAGGTGAAGGTGTTTAATGCTTTTTTAAGGAGTAGAAATCTTCAGTGATCTGTCTTTCCTTCTGGAAGATGCGTACTGTTGACAATCTGATTATATATGCACTTTTTCTTGGTACTAGGAAGACTTTTCTTTTTTTTTTCTTTTTTTTTTTTTTTTTTTTTTTTTTTTTCTTTTTTTCCTTGTCAGGTCTGCTTGAGTTAAAAAAAACTTTATCACTTACATCTGCAGCATGGACAAAGAAAGAGACTGTGAATGTGCAATTACTTTTTATCAGCGCTGCACCTGAAACTAGTTAGTGGCAGTTCCTTGGATTGAGGGTGGTGGGGAGGGGAAGCAAGTTTATTCCAAGTTGTGAAGTTAAAGTCTATCTAGGGAATTTTTATGCACTGAGACTAAGGTCAAAATAAAGTTAAGTTTAAGAATATAGTCTTGAAATAATCAAAAGCTTGAATAGGTGGTGTTTATCCACATCTTACTGTTTTTCCAGGAAGATCGCTTCCTCTTGATAGAGGAATTTGGTTACAGAATGAATTAGTAAAGCAAAAGTAACAGGGTAGTTTACTGGCATAGGCAGGGAGCTCTGAGTCTGAGAAAACTGCAATAATTTATGCTCTTGGCTATCAGTGTGTGTATGCTATGGGAGCAAATAACAACCAGCATACCAAACAGAGATTCAAAAAAGGCCTTGTTCTGTGTAATGTGCAAGACAACCTGTGTGTGTTAAATCTGTGGCTCTTTAATGTAGAACTTACAGAAAATATATGTTCTTGGGAATCTACTTCTTTTATTTAATGTTGAGCCCAGTTTGGCAGTTGTGGCTGTAAAAAGACTTTTAAAGAGCCAAATGTAAAACCATATAAATTCTTTTTCTACTTAGCAGAACCTGGTACCTGAAGAGGGACAGAAAAGGGTTCTGAAAATACAGGGGACAGGGACAAAAACCCCCAAATATGAAATGAAGTATTTCTGTATTTGTGAAAGTATGTTTTTGGGATAGAAAAAGCTCTGTTTCCTCTGTAACTATTGTTAGTTTCCCTTCAACTAGAAACTGATTATAAACTCAAACACACAAAATAAGTGCAGGTGAAATGATATGCATTCAGTTTGTGTCAGCATGCATGCCCCTTCTAGAAAATGAGGGTCAAAAATCTTTAACCAGGAAGTTGCACCAATGTATCACCACATACAAAAGTAACCTAAACACAATACCAATGAAACATCACATATTGTTGTTTGCTATAAAGAAAAGCAATAGATTTTGTTCATTTCGGATGATCTCGATTATAAACCAGCAAATGTGTATGAACTACAAGTACCATATATTAATTAGTTCTTGTTATAGCTGTTTATAAGTTGCCTATTTCATTATATAAGTTGGAAATATTTGTACAGGTTCCTAAACTACAAAATATTCTCAAACTTGGGCCTAAGTGGTACTTTAACTGAACTACTTGTAGTAAGCCTAAGCATATGAATCTAAGATTTATTTAGATGATCCATTTTGTGTTTTCTTTAGGTATTTATGCTCGCATTAGGAATGTGCCAAGGTTTTCACTCCATTATATCACATTTATTTTGCCTTTAATACCAGAAACAAAGAAAATGAACAGTTTGGGCTGTGTGACTGGAATAGTGTAATTGTAGTCCCTGTAAAGTCAACAGAGTAGTGCCTATCTTGGGGTTGAGAAACCCCATTGGAGAAAAGGAGGTCAAGCTTTACAAAAACTTACAGAGAGCATAACTTCCCTGAAAAAATTTCAACAACTTTACTTCCTTTTGAATTCTTCTATGCTTCTTGGGATTATTTCTTTTAGGCGTGGATGCAACTGTAATTTTTACAACTTGATGGGATTTCTGTGGGTAGATGAAATACAAGAAGTTTGGGAGTTGTTTTGTATGTGGAGTATCCACTAATTGTAAAATTCTCATAACACAATCAGGGTTGATTAGCTGGTTGATTAGTTATCTGTGAAAGGAGCATGTAAACATCTGGGCAAACAGGTGGTGCCTCTCCTAAATGCATCTGCAAGGAGTGGAAAGCTGCACTGCATGTCTGCCCTGCTGAATCCAGGCACTTTGACTGCCTGTTAGTGCTTTCATGTAGCTGGTCCCAGCTTCTGACTCAGGACTGTGTCCATGTCTGATATTGTAACTCTTTAATATGCCACCTGTGAAAGCTCCAGCAGTTAAAACTTGAAAGGGTCTTCCTAAGAGCTTTCTTAACCTCTAGTGGACTAAATACAACATGATTTAAAGCAGGTATTGGTTTTAGAGTATGGATGGAAAAGCTCAAGACAAACAAGAGATTCACAACTCTGTGGGGTAAATGGCTAAATTGGAATGAAGCATTATATCACAAGGCTTGTGAATGTGCATTTATAGTCTCCAATTTATATATATATATTCTGGTAGTATGGGTGCAGATGGATTCTGCTACACAGTTTTCTTTATTAAGCAAATGTGGGTTTTGTGGGAGACCTAACACTGTGTTCATGAGGACAGCTTTGCTATAAAGCTGACTCTGGGAATTTAGGGCATATGTTTGTTTATTAATAGTGTACTTTGTACTATGTATATAAAGAAAGGTCATCAAAGAGTGCACTTCTGATTTGTAGCTTGAAATGCAGATCTCTGCTAAAGTTTGTTTCTGCTCCAAATATCTGCTCATAAAGATATATGGGTATGTGTGCAGTTTAGATGTTCTGAGATTAAACTCTCAGAGGCAAGCTTGGCTGCTTTGTTTATTAACAGGCAAAAGCACTGTCTGAAAATTTTACAATAGAGGAGTAGTTCTAGACAGACAGCAAGGCACCACTGTGGGGGCTGATTGCTCATTATATTTATAGATAAGCATAGAAGCCATGTGTGAAAGATTGCTTTAACAGCTGAAGTTTTCTAGTATATGATACAAAGTACCAGTGGCTGTTTCTGAGAGCTGTTGAGAATATAGATTTAGAAATGGGACCCTGTTTTTAAAAGCTGCCTAAAGATACCAAGTGAGAATTCTCTTTTCTTAAAGGTCTTTCTTTGAAGTTGTAACATTTCTTGTTGTGTTAGTAAGGACTTTCTTGATTAGCACCTAACTCAGCATGCCTGATGAGGAACCAGTGAGCCCTTAAATAAAGGTTTATCAGCATGCTGCATAATCTAGTATCTGGGGTTGCTAATAATCAGCAGTACTTTGACTTAACCTAATTAATTTTTGATTTACTTTAAATAATGCCCATTTGAATCCTGGTGGGCAATTTGATAAAGAGCTGGCTTGCCACTTGACCAGTTCAACTCACCATGTATTTAGATAATACTTGAAAGCTGGGTGATCAGTATTATATCTGTGTTTTAACAGGGTAATTTTCTGTGCTTGGGAAGTTCTTAGAGTTATCAAAGAGTAGTAATTTATTTTTTAAGAGGAAGCCTTATGTATCATTAAGTATGATTTGAAACTTCAGACTTTAATTTCCATACCCTATTGAACCTAATATGACTAATTCAACATAAAAATTGAACTTTTTTCCTGAAATCTTGCATAGCATTAAAATTACTGTAGCTGACACTTTAAACCCTCCCCCAACTTTACTGTATTTTCTCTTTTCAACTTTGCTTACCATGTATATTTTTCAGCCCCTTCTGTAGAGAAAGACTGTTAGGGACCATCTTTCTCCTCCAATGACCTGTCAAAATATAGGCTTAAGAATAGTGTATGCCACAGTTACTCTGTTTCCAGAATCAGCATTCAGAATTTGCTATTTGCTCTTTTTCAATAGGTCTATTACTTATTTGCGATTCACAGTAACATCTATGTTATACAATTGTGTGGCTTCTGCTTGAAAAGCTTTGGAGACTCTCTAGTCTGGAGTACAAGCTGCTAGCTTTCTCACCCTCGCCTATTGTGGTTTGAGAGCTGACTGGAAGGTTAGCAGCTCCCAAGGTGTTGAGGCACTCGTGGTACTACTGATGGGCTGAAACAGTGGCTCTGTACAACCCTTTCGTGCTTTGTGTGGGAGCTGTTATAGTGCTAAAGGATGCCAGTTAGCAACATCCTGCATCAAGTTCTTTCAGGCTCTCTTTTGTAAGGTCACTGCTTGCTAGCTTCCATAGCGATGCTTTTTTCTTTTTCTTTGCAAATTCATTAAGGTGGCCTAAACAGCAAACATATGTCCTTAGCTTTCCTGGATGGCCCAGGGTGTTTGGGTGCTGGCTTGCTCAGTCAGGGTGAACTTTCAGGTGAAACCAGTGCAGGAACTCTCACTCACGCCTATACTACTCTGAGTCTCAGCCATGAATAAAACCAGTGCTTTAAAGATGTTATTCTATGTCAGTTTGGAGACATTTACAGCTAATTTAATGACTTATTGCACAACAATTATGTGTGAGAAACTCTTCATTTCCACCTGGGTTCGTGTCTGACTTCTGTGCATTGAACTTGTAGGATGTGTTAAGAAACTAAGACTGACTGTTTATTTTCTTGTGAAGCGTTGTGTGTTTTCGTTTGCTGAAGAGTCTGTACCTACAATCTCATGTTCATTGACTCTTCAATCTTAAAAATCCCCTGAAAACACACCAACTTCTTTCCCACCAACTTCTTTCTCTCCAACTTCACACCCCAAAAAAGTGAACTGCAAGTTACAGTAACTAAGATGTAAATTCCAGTCTGGGTTTCTGATGCCAGTCCATGCTCTGTTCTGTATTCTCCAGATTTAGTTATTCTGTGCTTGTATGCACTATCATTTGGCATTTTCATACCAAAAGTATTCAGGTAGAATATTGAATGGGGCATTGCACATAAGGAAAAAACCCTCTTCCAGAAACAGTGATGAAAAGTATTACTTGATCTCATTTCATTTTCTAAATTTAGGGTAAAGGGTAACAGCTTTGGAATGAGACTGAAAAAGGTGGGGTTTTTTCCTTTGTAGTGGAAAGCAAGCATGTCATGCCACCACGTTTTTGGTACCTGAGCAATTACCTTAAAGAAAACAAATACTGGATCCTTGGAGCTAAAATAATGGATTTGATTTATCTAGTTTTCCTTGATTGTATTATTACTACTTGCTCAGTCAGGGCGAACTCTCAAATGATGCAGCTGCCTCAGGTGAAACCAGTGCAGGAACTCTCGCACCTGGGCCCACTCTCAGAGTCTCAGCCATGAATAAAACCAGTGTTTTAAAGATGTTATCCTATGTTAGTCAGAATTTTCAAAGGTGTCTAAGTCATGTATTCAGTTTTCCCTCCTAAAACCCTGGAAATCCAAGCCCAGGCAGTAACTGAAAAAGCTAACAGCAAGTTTTCTGTGTTTCACACAGGCAGTTGAAATTACACTCCAAAATATTTTTTAATTTGCCACAACATTGTATTTCATTCTCTGTCTGACAGAGCTGAACCCTGGTTGCCTGCAAATAGCTTTGTGAGGCATGTTTCTATACTGCTTCTTGTGAATGATAAAAGCTTAGCTCACTCTCCTAAGGACCAACTTTTTAAAATTAGTAAATATAGAAAACAAATTAATTTTGAGCAAAGTACAAGTGAATAAAAATGCTCCTCTGTATCACGTAGTGCCATGCAGCCTCTCCTTAACCTTTAGGTGTTGCAGCACAGTTAAAAGACACTCTGTGTTTTTGATCAGGCTACTCAGATTTTATGTAGATTCCTTCAGGGAGAGACTTGCTCCTCAATAGGCCTGGAAATTTTTGGGAGAGAGAGTTGTAATTAGTGAGAAGAGAGGTGTGACTGAGTGCAATCATTTATAGTCATATCTTCACCTTTCCTGCACACTTTTCTTGGACTCTGTTATGATTAAATACTATTTTTGTGTGCAGACCAAAAAACCATAGATTCTGGTAATGCCTCAGTCTGAAGGAAAGTTGAAACAATGCAGGGAGCTCTTTTTGTGTGGACACTGTCTCTTTCTGCTTGTGCTCCTGTGCTTGTATATAATATTTATAAAGCAAACAGCCATCTATTTCCCTTTCCTCAATTGTAGCCTTTGGATCCAATGAAACACTTTGTAGAATGCAATATTTTGTTTTTCTAAGTGGGGACAGTAGCAGTCAAGCTTATTGGAGTGCAAGGTGTGTAGAGTGACTGAGAAAGTCACTCAGGTCTGTCTGAATTTATAGTACAATAGGTCCCTGAAGTTGGTTTGTCCCCTGTCAAACTTTCTCTTTAGTGGTGTCCACAGAAGATGTACATGGATTCTGCCCCCAGCCTGTCAGTTTGGTGTGTGACCGCTGACAATAGCTAATAAAATCCTAACGAATTTAAAGATCTTCTTTGCAATATAAATACTGCTTAGCAAAAAGCCTTACAGTCCTCCAGTTATACATGTGCATCAAAGCACAGATGTTAAATAAAGCCAGACCTTTACAGTTCAGTGATTGAATTAATGCATTTGAAAGGAGGAGAGGGGAAATGGTTTCAGGACAAACCAAACCAGATGGAAGAAGGTGGGACTTAGCTTTCCTACCAATTTCTTTTGGGTGAACTCAGATACATGGTCTGAAATTAATGTTTTAACTTAAGAAGTATTTTATATTTAATCTGTATTAAAAGAGAGGGCTATTTAGATTAGCATGTTCAATGTATTTGCTGAATGAATAATACTGAATGAAATTAATCTGAGATCCCAATTTTTCCCCGTTTTGATACATTGATGATCCAGTTTAACTGGAAATCACAAAAGACTTGTTCTACTAAATAAATGTATTTTATGGTTAATTCATTATTTTATTGAGGGGGAACAGGACAGGGAAGTCCAGTTATACAAAATGCTTGGACTTTATTGCATGTTTAACTGCTGTTACATGTTCCTCAACATAGAGGATCTGAGAGAAGAATGATTTCTGAACCAGAGTGACACTAAATGTCAGGTCTGTCCTTATAAAACAGTAAAAAAAAATGAACCTGTTGTACAGCTTTTTAAATTTTCTCCAATGTCTCATTGGTGGGAATTGAGTTTTTTGGCTCAATATTCTTTTAAAAAACTTATTGAGATACCAAATTACTGTCTCTTTCCTATATTGTGTACAGTAGTACTAGATTTGGGAGCATTAATTTTTTATTTCAAATAGAATTTTTTATGAGAAAAGAGATGTTAAATCTTTCAGATCAGCAGAAATACCCACTGTAATTCTAATTTTGGAGTCTTGGTTATATGATAAAGGCAATATTCGCACATAAAAGTTGAGGGAGCTATTTTGATCCCAGTCATAAAAAACCCCTCCACAGGCTGCTGCTATATATGACTGTTTACCCAGAGCATGATGTGCGCGGACAGTTGGAAAGGTTACTGCTGTGGTTATGTACTGAATTTTGCATAGGACACTGCAAATAGGGATGTAAAAAAGCTACACAGATTGTTTCGAATAGTGGTGAATACTGTGGTTTTGGCTCAACACATTTATGCCTTTCTAGATGAAAGTAGAACATAGAGTTCATAAAAAAATCTTCTGGCTTCTAGCAAACTTAACAGTCTGGGAAAAAAAGAAGTTGGCTTGAAGAAAAGAGAACTGAGATGAAAAAAATTAACTCCCGGAAAACAGTTTCTGCCACTTGTAAGAAAATCACAAATGCCTGCATTGTTCATGTGTTTCTATGTTTTTGCTGAGTTTTGAGGCAGAAAGCAAAAGCAGTCTGACTATGACTGTCTTAGGACAAAGTAACTTCAAAATAGTATTTCAAGAGGATGAAAGAATTTAGCCAGGTACTGCTGTGACCTGTCTAAAGCCTCCTGCATGAGGCCAATCCTCTTGTGCATACAAAAACAGCGCAAGGTGAAGAGTTGCTATAGCATAAGTATAACATTTCTTAAAACAAAAGAAATGAGAAAATCTTGCTTAACCAAAGTGGGGAACAAAAATTTGACTATTTGTTTTGATATGGCAGTGCAGGCAACTGCATGGTGAGACATGGAATCAGCAGCTGTGCATGGGCATAGCTGTCTGAGCATGCTGGCAGGAATGGGATGATCATCCTCAAAGACTCCACCCAGAGACAAAACATTTCAATAAATAAATAGAGCAATGAAAAGTTTAAGGCTTTTTATCCTGGTCTGGCTACAAAAGGACTAATACTGTTTTGCCAGAATTCACAATGGATTTCTCAGACATTATTATTCTTCAAAACAGCCAACTCCTTCAATTTGAAAAATACCCATAAGTAGGGGAAGAAAACCTGGTAGTTTTACAAGAAAAATGTATTTACATTTTGGATCCTTCTAACTCTCAGTTCCTATTGCAATGCTAGAAATAGGAAAGCTTATTTTGAAAGTGAGCTAGCAAAGATTCTCCTATGAGCTATATCACTAATATCTTATTCAGGGAGCAGGGGGAGCTGATCAGGTGGCTGTAGCTGTGTGTAAGGGTATAAGGCCAGTGACGTGCCAGAATATTGCCAGTCTCTGGTCCAGTATAAACCTACCTTTGAGTAGACTCCAGTCCGGGGTCTGACCTGTAGAGTCACAGACTACGGAGTCAGATTGCTGGCTCAAAAAATGAGGGTCTGGAAAAGATGGATACCTGGGTTCTTAGGGCTGTTGCTGCAGAGGTAAGCCCAACTGGCTGTCACTGCCATCTTTGTCTAAACCAAGGGGGTTAATGATTGCTACAGGCTGGTCGCAAATATGGACGTGAGCAGGACAAGGGGTACGACAGCTGCATGCCGCTTATTGTGTGTCCCTCCATGATCCTTTTTCTGAGACTTATATTGGCCTGTTTTCCCCATTCCTGCAAAATGTCTCAACTCCTTTTGTGGAATTATGTTTTTTAATCTGTGCTGAGACACCATCTGATGCTTCTGTATTCTCTCTTATGGCTTTTTTCCAAGTTTTCATTTCACACAACCTCTCTAAACTCTTTCTCACTGGAATCAGTCTATGATTCTTATCTATCAGTACTACAATTCCTTAATCATAACCATCCCACCTCCTCCTCCCATTCCTGTGTGATCTAATCTGCACCATCATCCACCTGTGCTGTTGGTGTCCACAGTGCCTGGATCACTTGAACACATCCTTGCTGTCCCAAAATATGACTGCCTAGGGACCAGCAAAGATGCCTGCAGGCTTGGCCATGGGACATATCACTTGTTCCATTCCACTATTGGTCTACAGTGAGAAAGCGGGGCATGTATTTCTGTCTACAGGTCTTTCTTCAGTTCTGGTACCTCTGCTCAAGTAATGTTTCTTTTCTACTGCCAAGTGTCCTGTGCTTACAGTGTCAATCATATGTGAAACTCTCTAGTTTCTCTCCCACACTTTTTCCTGAAAAAATGCCTGAGAGGTGTGGTTCCAAGAAAAGGTTGAAAAGCTTAGCGGAGGACCGATGGTGCCTGGAAAGAGGAACAATCTTTTGCATCTCTGCAAAGTGAGAACAGGGCAAGGGGAGTCACAGCACTGTCTGTCTGTTGGCTAAAGTTAAATTCCTTGGATTAATATTGGAATAAATGGTCCAACTTTTAAAAATCTCCAGGGATGTAAGGAGAATGAGTTGTGTTGAGGATTTTTAAGGAGCAAACTGTAAAGTTTCCAGTACAATAGGATAATAGGTGTTGTAGAAAACAGAGAAGCAACAACATAGCCTTGTACTTGTGAGGTTTAAGGCAGTTGTCAGTTATTTGCCCTCAAGATAAAAAGTTATTGAGTGGTGGTGTGCAAGCTTCTGTCCCAAGTCCAGGACTATTCAACAAGTTCACTGAGAAGCTGATGTTGGACTCGAGCATCTTGGTTAACTTTACAATTAAGAGTTAAATTGGGAAAAGGGAGCTGTTAATATGTTGGGGAAACATATTGCCCTTCCCCCATCTTTCGCTGACTAATATTTGGGACAGTCCTATGCAATTGAACGTCAGAAATTTGGTACTGTGCACTTGCATTGTAAAACTATTTCATTTTACATAATCAAAATGCTTATGCCTTTATATGGGCCCATGAAGATCTAGTAAATTTAATTTTCCCAAACTAATATTATGTTCATGGTATTTTTTTTTTCTCTTCTTTAAAGAAAAATCCTAAGAAGTAGTGAGGTGATGTAATGGTTAAAGAGATAGCATAAGAATTGATACTAGTGCTTGTCCCAATAGGAGTACATTTCATATCTGTTATTTATGATGTGAAGCACCACTGGGGAAAGATTCAGTAGCAATGTACATAGTAATACCTTTAATTAGACTAACAGAATAAATATGGCACACAGGCTTTAGGGCTCTCATAAAAGCTCTACCCCTGATGGAGAGGAAATTGGTGCAACTGGAGAATGATAACTGTAAACTGGGAAGATCAATATCTCCTAGCTTCTTGTGCAGCAAGATTCTTGCAGCGCTTATGGGTAAACTTAAGGTCAAACTATGACCTTTCAGACAAAACCTTCCTGTGAACTTGGAAAGCTTAAGAGTAAAATTTACTTGTCAGTCAAATGACAAATGTCAGATGACCTTCTGCTATCACTATGCGTATATGAAGTTTTAAAAAAAGAAAATCAAATCTCTTGTAAGTACTCCAGAGATTAGGTTATTAGAGCAGAAAAATATCTTTACCTGAGACTATGCTGCCTCTCTTCTGGGCTGCACTGCCTGAGGTACAGAGCTGAAGCTTGGAGTATGAGGCTTTGAAGTTAAAGCATAGCAGCCTCTTTGTTTTCTCTGTTTTCCTTGCCATAAAGAGCACATAACTGCAGTGACAGAGTTCAGTGAATAGGCGCTTTGCACGGCTGCCCGGTGCAACACCTGCTGGCCGCTGAGTGTGACACCCCTGCAAACTTCTACCTATGGCACAGGAAGGGACACAGAAACCCCTTGTTTGGCCTCCTGTCTTATAATAGTCAAAAATATACATGTGGTGGGTTGCATTTTCCTCCTTGAAGCCAGTTTTTCCATGTGTTTCAGCCAACACAAGACCTGCAAACAGTAAGAATAGTTTTCCAGTTCAGGAGTTTAGAAGTAACTGTGGCAATGCTACAATTGGATTGTGACATCTTTAGCTTGTGGGGCTGCCTTCAATGTTCATAGTGGTCTGCAGGCTTAGCTGGACAGGGTATTTTAATAATCTGTGGCTGAGGATTGGGCCTTGTAGCTTGTGTCTATCTTGAAATAAAAATCCAATGGTTCAGTCTTCAGAAGAAAAAAAACCCGAAAATGGTATTTTAAAATAGGACATTTTTGCACAGCTGTCACAAATGAACTTTTGTATGAATACTTATTGGGGGTAGGGGATCTAAGGTAACAAAAACTGAATAGCACCTTGTGGATGGGATGAAGAATGTAGACTCAAAACATGGAATACCAAGAGTCTCTGCTGTTGTGGAGGAATAAGTGAAACCACATGAATTACAAGACTGGCTTGAACTTATGCTCTTATTGTTTGCATGCCTTGGTCCATTAACATCACTGCTTAACACACTGATTATCTTCTTTCAGTATCTCTCTAAGTTACTGTCTTTGTGGGTTTGGTTGTTGTTTTGTGTGTTGTTAGTCTTTTGGGGTTTTTTTTATAAAGGTCTGTTTGTCCCTTGAAGAATTATGGGAACTGCTCTTACAAAGAACATGTCTTATAGCACCTACCACATCTTTTTCTGACTTAATAAACATTCATTTCCAAGTGCAAGGTTTTCAAAAGTGGCAAAGCTGTGTATTTTTTACAAAATAGGTGCCTCTGAGCCATGTTTGATATGAAATATTTAATATTCCAATTTTATGTCTTAAGAGTTAATAATTTATCCAGGAAAAATTCCACATAAAGTAAAAATTAGTGTCCCTATTTTGCTGTTTAAAGTTTTATCCCAAACAGCACTAGTGGCTATTTGCCTGAGATGCAGGCTAAAACCTTATTAAAAGCTGAGCCTCTACTGCAATATTTCATTTTCTATTTAGTTTTATTAATAGTTGAGAGCTTTCTTGGTGGGAGATCTTTTGTTAACCATAACATAAGAAAAAATTCTATACGCATATAAATAAAACTTGGTGGTGAAAAGTAGGTCAGTCCTTCAGTATGGCTTTTAGCTACATCTTAAAGATTTTTCTCTGCAGTGATTTGCTGATCCAGTTATTCTTAATATCATAATCCTTAAATTTGTAATCCTCAGTGATAGTTAATGACTGCTAACATGCATAATTTTCCTCATCCAGTGTCATCAGTGCTAGTGATACATTTGGTCATGTGTTTGTAAGTGGCTGTCTGTTTCAGAATCTGGTTTTTTAAAGTGTATCTAATTTAATTACCGAACAGTGAATACACTGCCTGCAAAAGTCACTGACCTAGAATGTTGCCTCTAAGCTTTTGAGCATGGCTGATAGTGGAATGATGTAAAATGACATGAAAGCTGAAGACATAATTGCTCATTGTGAATCTTTTTTTTTCAGTAGCTAACATTATTCCAAAGATGAAAAGTGACAGTTATATATTTTTGGCAACGTTTCCCTTTAGGAAAGAACAGGCAACCTACTTATTTTTCTTACTGTTAGGGCTGACTCAAAACTATATTCATAAGAAGTTTATTTACTGACATTATAGACCGAATTTTTGAGCAGTCTGTACCCAAGTACTAATTTAGGTCTCTTATAGTCTAGGTATGTAGTCATGAAAAATGAGCTGTTGGAGGTTTAGCCACAGAGTATCACAAGATTATTTCTAGGAGCAAATGCTGTGTTTTGAGAGTTTTCAAGAAAATAAAAAAACCCCCAAAATTGAAGCATTCAAAATTCAGATGCTGCTGCTGAATATCTGGCTCTACAAAACTTAAAAATGCCATCTGGTGACAGCTTTACCTTCTCTACAGATTCCATCAGACCGCATGTGTGTTGTTCCCATTGCTTGCAAATTTACACTTGTAGCTGATGGGAATTGTACATATGTGAAAGCTTGGAAAGCAGTTACTGAGCAGCCTTATTTCCAAAAGAGCTGATAAAATGTAGCAGCCAACAGTCTTAAAGTGAACATAGAGCCTTAGCACATATTGCAGTGTTCTGTGCAGGCTCTGTGTTCACTGTAACAGAGGCTGTTACAGCTCCTGATGATGACAAAGGTACATCAGCTGTAGCCAGCTCAGGACCCTAGCTCTGGGTGTGATGCAGAGATACCAACTGCTTTTCTCAGCAAGTTTGGAGGGACTGCCTGTTCAGCTGTGGGTCCTCCTTTTAGAGGAGGATAGTGGCTCCAGCACCCTGTGAGCTCAAGTACAGCAAGCTGCTAATGTGATCTTACTGATTTGGGATACAAGTCAAAATTTCTTTGTAGACTTCATATATATATATATGTATGTATACATATATGTCACTTTATTTGCGGTAGAAAGAAGGCAAAATAATCTGTTTTGATAATTACAAATAGTCTTTAAAACATTCTCTATAATTTGTAGGCACTTTGGTTAAATTAACTTTTACTTTCAGTTCATCAAAGGCCAGTATATCCTCCTGGCAAATAATTCTGTCATGAGTATCCTGAGCTAATCTGATGGTGTCCTCACAGAAAATGAGTAAGGCAGAAAGATTTCTGTTTCAGGAAAATATAATTCTGGTGCCTCATCTAAGTAGAGAGGAGCCACTAGTGCTAGATTTTAAGACTGGAAAGGCACGCACCTAAGTTCGAGCAAAACACTGTTCTGCACAGGTATGCACATCTCAGACTTGGATTGCTCCTGAGCAATGCTCCTGACTAATTAGCAATAGACACAGTAATGCCTTAGAATCTCAATACAAGGTTTAAAGCAGAAGTCATGTTCCCATACAGATAGGAATCTCTATAAGGAGGAAGGAAATGTAATGTTTTGTTTGTTTTATTTTTTTCCTGCAAGTATGAAGTGTCTTAAATGCCTGTCTGCATCCACAAAGGCATTGATGGGATGGGTGGTGTAGCAATGGAGGGATGAAGAAGGGGAGGCTTTTTTTGGTTGGTTGATTTTGTTTCGTTTTTAGAATTTACTCTTAACAGTCAGTTTGTGGTATTCACTTTGAGCAGACCTGTGGTTTGGTTATCTCACTCTTGGTACATGTCAGCTAGTTCCAGAAGGCACTTCCAGTCAGAAGTTACCATCATTTGTACACGTACCTGCATTGCCTAAATTTTGCAGAATATAAACCATGTCTTGTAAAGGCTGATACAAACCTGAAGTCCCTATGTAGCTCTAGGCCAGAGAGGGATGCCAATAGGCACCCAAAATAAAGAGGCCCCTGGGTATTGTGACAGGAGGTATTTTAAAAGATGTGATAATGTTTTGCTTGGTTTTTTTTTTTCTCAAATATAACCAATGAGTGGCTTACTTTGCTAGCTCTGTGTCAAAATAATGGGAAATGATGGAAAGTGCACAATGTGAAGGGAGAGAGAGGAAACAAGCTGGTATTGCTTCAAATATATACACTTGTGCTGTGGGAGCCGTCGTCATCCAAAAATAAGCTGTGAGCTCTTTCCCACCCACATAGTTCAAGCTTCATGAAGTGAAGGAGATTGTCATGTGGTGGCAAAGGCCAGATTATCATAATGTGGGTGAGATGTTTCTGCCCAAAAATACTCTTCTGCCTGTTGTGTTCTGAAACGCAAAGCAGTAATCTGCACCAATGGAGTAGTGAAGTGTCCAAGTGCTGTTTGTGCGGGGCACCCACAGTTTGTCTGTGGGCAGAAATGCTCTCTCTGTAGGTGGAAATGTGTTTTTTTTCAAGTACGTGTTCTTTTGTTTCTCCTCTTCCCCCTCCCCCAAGAGTGACATCTACCTCTGCATTTTCCCCTTCGTGTAGGATGTGTGGGACCATACTTATTTTACAGTTCTCTTGTGTGTTGGCTTACCAAATCCTCAGCTTGTACAACTGGCGTAATTCCACTGAAACTAATAAAAGTATGTTGGCTCCAAAACCAGCAGAGAATCTGATTTCATTAGTTAGCGGACCATGATGCACGTGAACTTCTGGAACAATCTACTGCAATTGTTTTGGGGATGTACAGAGATATTCCTGGAGAGGCTACAAAGATTTCTTTTAAGGTTTTCTGTAGACCACAGCTGGCTGCTGTCTTTAAAGTACTGTCTTTTTTTTTTTGTTTCTCTCATTTTGTCTCCTGACATTCAGTTATATCCTGAATGTCTCTCAAAGTTCCTTTAGTTTTGTTATCCCTCTAGCAGTTTGTGGTCTCTCTAAAGCGTGTTCACTGTCCCTGCCTGTGGGAGAGCCTGCACGCTAATTTCATCATCTCTGTCAGTCTGGTAACCAGCAGCATATTAGTACTGAGTGAACTGGATGGCATTTAAATGTAAATCTATTGTCATGAACTCTAGGCTTATCATGGCTCATTATTGGGAGGCAAACACAGTAATTAGCACGGGGTGTGCTCTGTGATAATTAGGAATTTTTTACACGTCAGATGGTGATGTTGACTTTTGAGGGCAACCACCTGGACCCAGCTCTCACTGGCTATAACTAATATTTTTGTATTACCTTTTGCTTCAGTGTTTCAACATGCCTGTGATAAAATACTTTAATTGTTTAATCACTAAATAATAGATCTATGCAATCAATTAGCTGAATAGTATGATTTATTGGGACAAGTTGCTGGTACCCATAGCAGGGGAACATCATAGCTGAGATACACAGTTTATGTGTATTGTAATTTCTCTTGAGTGCACAGTGAAACTTCCACTATCTGGAAAGCCAGGTGCATGTTGTTTTCCATCTCTCTCCCCTCTTTACCTGACCTGAACACTGGTATCAGATTTGTGGTATCTGGTCCATTTTTGACTTGTTTTTCATCATAGAGATGTAGTATGATATTCTTGGAGAAAATAATGATGATTAAAAAACACCCACAAAAAACCTACCACACGAAACACAACCCAGCAATTTATATCATCAGGTCTCATGATAATCTATTTGTGAACTTGTTAGATTAAAGTGGATTTGTTAAAACATCAAAACTTTTAGGGCTGTCTTGGAAGCAGCTGTATCTCATGAAGTAAAATCAGGAAATACTAGGATATGTATCAGGGACCTATATTCTGTCTGCATAACTAGGGAGTTTATTTCTGATTTACTGTGAAATATAGACAGAGTTTCTGTTCTAACTCATGGCTTGTGTGGATTAGTTTCTGTACCTGAAGCTTTCCCTAAATTTCTGGTGTCAGTTCATATCCAAACCTAGGAGGAGGAGACTATTTTAGTTTCTAGTGGCAATGTGAAGGCAGTCTCATAACCAGAAGATGAAGAAGGTGGGCACTTCTGTCAGTTTTCATAAGAATCATATTTGAAAGCTGTGCAATTTGAAGACTTGCCCTGTTTCCTCCTCAGATCAATAATTGCTAAACTCAAACATAAACCTTCCCTTACATGTGTTTGTCAGATATATTTGTATTCAGTGTGTGATTACTGTTTGTTATGAAGTGAAGGCTCTAACACAGCCATGTAAATACTGAGCTTGTAAATACCCTTTAGGTGCAGACAGCAGGAGGAGTAAGTTAATCATTATGCTTCCATTGCCTCTTTTGTAGTTTGTACTCTTAAAATAATGTGGGGGAAATGCAATGGAAAGTTTAATTTTTTTAAAATTAAATAACCATAGACTTCTGCTTGTATTCAAAATTCATTCCCTATGAATGAACTATGTTACCATGTAATTTCTGCCACTAAGTTTCAAAACACTTGTGATTTTTGGGGGGGAGGGGAAAGAGGAGCTGTATTTTGAAAAAAAATTCTCTAGGTTCAAAAAAATTCCAAGTGTTGCATTTCAAGGGGATGAAATAATCTATTTTAAACTAGGAAAGAACTTGTGGACACTGTATCTATGGAAAAATGTCAGATAAATTTAAATGTGTCCTTTGTGTGGTGCCATTACAATGCTATTTTTGGCTGAAAAGGATCAGTGATTGCTTGTAAAATAGAGAGACTTCAGATTATTTCAGCTAGCCCTGGCTGGGCTCTTTGGAATGTGGTCTGTTTCTGGAATTTGAACTTGAGGAGGATGTATAGTAAGAAAAAAATAGTAAAGGTCAAACAAAATTATACAAACCTAAATAAAAGAGAGGGCAAGATGTAAAAATTCTGTAGTGGGTGTCACCATGCAACTGCTTGGAAAAATAATGGGTTACTATGTAACTCTGGCAAGTAAAAAAGATATACATTAATAGGAAAAAAAAAAGGTGGTTGGCAAGAAAAACAGGTATTTACATGAGGTAAAAGTCAGGATTGCAGGAGCAGTCTCCTTTTTTCCCCAGAAAAACATGGTTGGAGTCTGAAATTGTCTAGATACTGCTTCTATTTCAACTATAAATGACTTCTATATTTAACTCTTTAACTTACTATGTGACTTCACCATCTGTAAAGCAAGAGCTGTTAGTGTGATGGTGTCAGCTGTGCCAAAAAGCAGGTCTATCATATTCATCCTGCCATGGTCCTGAATATCACAGACTATTTCCATCATAGGAATTCTTTGACTTGGAGTTTAAGGTAAAACCGCATGTCTTTCTGTACTTGCTAAACAGAATTTATAGAATTGATGTAGAAGCTGTTGAGTTGGATGTCTTAAATCATCTTATGCTAGAAGCCAGAGACAAAAAAAGAACTTAGAGGTAATTAAAAAACCCAACAACTCCAAACCTCATAACAAGCCCTTAGTTACCACCTCTGTTGTCCTCATGCATGGTGATGTGCACACTGGGGAGCAGCAACTGATCTCTCATGGATGGGAAGTGCATTCCCTCTCCTCTTCCTCCACTGCTGTAACACCAGTGCTCCTATTATGTCAAGGTCCATCGCATTTACTGCAACTTTGATATGCCTGACCTAAAAATATTGCTGTGAGTGAATTATTTACAATGACATGGAGGAGCAATTTTCTAGAATGTTTCTATGGCCTGTGGGCATTGTACTGAGTACATATGTATGATATTAACAAGAAAACATGAAAATTACCATGAAACCTTTCCACAGTATATCACAGTTATCATTACCAAATTGGAATTGTTCTGTGGCTTTACAGTGCAAGGAAAGATGTGTACAAGCCAACATTTCTTGTGGGGTGTGGAATAATGGTGTTGTTTTCCAATGAATATTATTAAATAAATAGTCTGTAGAGGTTGATTTCAAGTTGTATGGAGTACTATATATCTGTACACTAAGAAGACATTTTTCTAGTTCTATATTAAAACATGGTGTAATTAAAATCACTGATAAATTTCCATGCTGAGCAGCATTAAAAAAGACAACTGCTGCAGATTCTCCTCTTCAGAAACCAGTAAAAACTTGCAGTCCAGGTGGAAATATTAGTCTTGTATTTGTAATGAGAGTGGACTATCTGCACCTATGTCAGTGCTGGCTGTGGTTTCTGCACCCCGATCCAGCAGGGTATGAATTCTTCTCTTGCATTAGTAAGTGTATGGAACAAAATTATAATAGAAACAGGAGAGATGAGTATTTTGAAGAAAAGTACTGCCTTAAAAAACAATATGACTTTATCTTCTTGTAGTGGAGTCTGTCCCTCCTCAGCGCTAATCATTTGGGCATTATCAGTTAGCACAGAAAACATATATGCAGAAACCACTCATGTTTCTTCCAATGTTGAGAAATTCCAGATTCTTCTGTTTTGATAAGTATTTTCTCTGTTAAAAACACATAACACATCTATAACTAGCATTAATAAGTGTTTTGCAAAATGAAGACCTGGTTTTTAAGTCTCAGTAATGAACTTTGTTTTGCAGCAAAATAATACTAGCTACAGCTTAATTTGAAAACTTTCCCTTCTAGACAGAACCTATACCTCTGAGTCTTGCTTTTTATATGATCTTTATCTGCTTGCAATATGTAAGTCTGTAGTAATTCAAATTCCCATTTTTGTAGAAATGGGTAAACTAAAGATACAGCCTTATCTCAGAACAGCATTGCTGAGAAATCATTTATCCATAGCAACTCTTTTAATACTTTACTCTTCTGTCTCTGATCATGATAGTATTCAGTGAGCAACAGACCATGTGGGTTCTTCTCCAGTAAATACTGAAATGAAAAAAGATAATCTTCCCAAACACCAACTTTAAATAATGTCCAATTAATTTCAGGATTTATTTTGCTAGTATGGTTATGTTTTTTGAGGAACTGGGGTTTTTTTCTATAAGTATTAGCTTCACATGTGACAGAGGACTGATCTCTTTCATGATTGAAATATATTTTTACCATTTAATTAGACTGATAACAGTTCAAGAAGCAACTACAGATGTATAGTCTCATGATAGCCTTGATACTTGTATGCTGTTCAGTTCCTACACAGTGAAACTTGAATAAAACAAGCAAGTTCAGTACACAAGATAACTTGTGTGACTGATGTGCCGAGAAAACTTTGTAAATAATCAGACTAAGTACTGTTTATAAACACTCCCATAATGAGGAACAATGATATGAATAATATGATTACATGCTGTGAGATTTCCTGATTTTGTAAGCAATTCCCACTGCACAATATTTGAGTTGCACTGAGTCTAAAGGCTGAACTTACCTTGGATGATTGTGTGAAGTGAGAAATGTAGACTGGTCCTTCTGTGTACCTGACTAGGTTTTAATAAATGGTTATAAAGAAATAAGGAAACAACTGTGAGCTTATTTACACTTTATTTTCTTATTGCAAAACTCAGAGTGTGACATAGGTACTCAGTTTACAGTAATTTTACAATTTAACTGCTTTTCCATTATTATTTCTGGATATACATTTCTGTCATCTTTCAGATACCTGAAAAAGGCAAATGCAATAGTATCTGTGTTCTTAAAATCAGTTTCATGTAGAATTAATTAATATTTTTTGATGTAACATTTTTATCCATAACTCTTTAATCCCACTTGTTCCCATTTGCATTTGTCACGACAAGTATAGAATAAAATTTGGAACTATTCAACAATGCCTAGTTAACATGGCAATTAAATATTTTTTCCTCTTATGTCAGAGTCCTTAGGTGTAGATATACAGAGCTTCCTGTCCTGTTATTTTTTCTGCATACATACTAAATAAGAATTTTCACATTTTCAATATTACTGAACCCTGTGAGGACAATATTCCAAAAAAAGGCAGGGGTTTTTCTTTTCTAGTCAGCTACATAAAATACACTCAAAACCAAGTAAGCAAAAAGTGGATACCCCCAACTATTTTTCTGCCCAGAAAATTGTAGCTTATAAGAAGTGTTTGCTTCTCACTACTGCCTTCAGAGCTGCTGCTCCTCTCAATGGCAACTGTACAATGTGGGGCCACAGTTGCATTCATTGTTCAGTGAGCTTGTCCACATAGTTAAACCCACCGACAGCAATGAATGTTGATTGTGACCTTTTTGTAAAGCTTGGCAGGGTGGGGGAGAAACATCATGTGATGGTTAGGTTGCTATCTTCGGTGTTAAGGCCTGAAAGCATGAAGTAAGGAGGAGGATGGTTAGCTGGAGGGTACAATCAACGGTCGATGGTTTTCACTTTAATTCCAAACTCACCGACAGCGTTGAATGTTCACTGAAGCAACCACTACAACAGAATTCCATTGACTTGACTGCATCCTCAAATGTCTGAAAGTAGGGGGGGGAAAAATCAAAATTCACACAATGATTTTAATCATACAGTTGATACAACTTCAATCATTTTTCTCTTACCGACACCAACACCCTTCTCTGCCCACCATGTTTCAGTCTTTGTGCAAGGAGCTGGCAGTTTCCCAGTTTTCTTTCTATGGAAAAAAGATATGTTTCAGTTATTCAGGCTTTAAAAATAAAGGTTAGGGATCCAGGCATGAGTGGATTAATGTTGTCTGTTATTTCATGAAACTGAACTTCACAGTAAAACAAAACATGAGAGCTCATAAATGAACAGAGCTGGCTAAGAGTTTTACAAATTAGTGTTGCCAATTAGAGATTGCTCAACTGAGCAAAATTTCTTCTGCTGACATGGTCCAATTGGATTAAAACTTGTTTAGGATTGATGAAAAATAAATTTTCTTTAAAGAAGGCTTAATTTTTCCATAAACACCTCAGAGAGACAGAAGGCCTTTTTTTCCTTACAAATTTTCACACATGCAGAACCTGTTGTGATTGTTTTTAAGAAGAGACAAGGTGAATGCGTATCAAGGCTTGACCTATATTTATTTTCGTATTTTTTTAATGTGTCAGCATGCTGTGCACATCTAGCTGATCATTACATAGTAAAGTCCTTATTCTTAAAAATTTCCACAATAACACAACATTTTTTCCTAATCTTCTGAGCCTTCCAACTCAATTGTCCTAATCATTAATAAAAATAAATAATAATTAAAAAAAATAAGATTGTAGTTTTTGTGTTTTAGAAGGGTTTTAGAGGCTGGATCAGAAGGCAAAACACGGCAATCCAAAAACTTTACCTCATTTGCATTTTTGAGGAGGGCTCTTATGCAGAAGGTGTTCTTGAAGCTCAGCTTGTCAAAGCTCTTTTTTGCTAGGTCTGCTCTTACTGTGCTGAAATTCTGTGATGGATTCCTTGACTTACATGGACTGCTGTTTGTTTGTTTACCTTATCCTTTGGTAAAGAAGTGCTATACTCTCTCTCATCCAACCGTGATCTATAAGTCTTGATAAATGTTTGGGGCTTTGTCTGTACTTGTATTAAGGGAACCCATACTAAAGGACTGGAGTTCATCAGTGTGCTGCCCATGCCTATTTTGTGAACAAACGCTATGACAAGGATTTTGTCCCGACTGTTTCTTTCAACTAATTGCTCTGCACATAGAGCTATTTATTACATCATTTAACCCAACTGTATTTTCTATCTAATATAACTAAAAGAAAAAGTCATTAATATAGCCTACTGGAGAACTAGACAAGAAAAGAATCAAATAATTTTCTTCTTTATGATAGATTTAGATGTATTTTGCTTATGAAGGCCACTGTGATTATGAATATAGCTAAGTCAAATACATTTTAAATAAATGTGGCAGCCCACCTTCCTTTCCTGATACAGCAGCACAAGATATTTGCTGCCAATACTTTTGCTTTGAAGTTTGATTATTTTTTATTTCTCTATTTATTTGTACTGAAATTTCAAAGGTTTAATTCCAGGGATGTTACGAGAACACCTCTGTACATTGGCATGAGTGATGAGAGTATAAGGCTCTCCAACTCAGTCCTTATGTGCATCTGTTCAACATTGTTATAGCTAAATGAATTGACTTTATGGTTTGGGGTCACTCATGTTTAAGATCAGCCCTATTATGAGCTTGTTTTCTGTATGTCATTATTTTCAGTATTAATTCCTATGCCCTTATTCCCTGCTTCCATCTGTCACTTCACATCTCAATATGGGGGCTTGCCTGGCTGATATCTGGCAATTGGGATGGGGTGCAGGGAAAGAAGAGGACCTGTGTAGAGCTTGTGACTGTGTGGATTACATCTTAGAAAGAATTACTTTCATAGGTTGTTATTAATACCTCCCCACCCACCCCATAATGGAAAACCTCACTATTTCCTTGGTCACCTAGCCTCTGAAATGGGCTGCAACTTCTAAGTACAAAAAGTATTTCTGGGTTCCAGCCCTGATTCCTGATGTGTGCAGGTTATGCAGGGTAAATATGCTTTCATCTTCTTTCATCTGGTTTTCATTTTTTTTTAAATCCCTTACCAGGCTTAGCTAGCTGTTACAAATGCCAGCTTTATTTTAAATTTTATTTCAGATCTGCAGGCTTATGTGAACATTCAGACTGGATGTATTTTTTTTTTTTTTTTAAGGTTAGTAGGTCATAAATAAACCAAATCACTTTCCTTGCTATGAGCAATAGGGTCATGATGTACATGAAATATTGCTTTAAAAAAACTGGAACCTAACGTGAATTGACAGAGGTACATGAGGAAGTAGTTCATCGTGTCGCTGCAAAGGCCATGGGGATTTGGGCTGCTGGAGCTGCATGTCTTAGGAATAGATTAGATATGTTGTCTGATGACCTGTACTTAATTTAAGTGACTGCCTTTGCAAGTCCTTCCAGAGGGCAACTGTGTGAAGTAGAGCATCTCATCTTCAGTCTTCAGTCCTTTTCCTCCTCTTGGTGGTCTGACCTAAATTGAAGAGATGGTTGTTGTGCTGCACAAATAGACAATTACTTTAATACTATGTGAATTGCATCTTCAGTTCTAATTAGTTACCTTTTCCTTTTGACCTTGGTGTGTTGAATCAAAAGACCAACATTCCAACTTTATTGTACTGGCTAATACTGGGCAACTGTTACACAATGTACTCGTGTTAACAACTGCCTTATGTAAAACAGAAGCAAAAGCTCCCTCTCGCTGCTCAGAAATGGTGGAGCTGTCAAGTACTACTCTGCCCTGCTTATTGCCCCACCTTTTCCTTTCTTCTTCCTCTCTCCCCCACACAAATGTTAGATGAGATGTGAAAGATGTCAGCCAGACAGAAGTCTGGCTTGCAGGCCACTTCAAACAGCTGCCTTAGAACTGTTACCAATCTTCCTGCTGGTACAACAGGGAGATTGCTTAGGAGCAAATCCTTACGTGTATGCACAGAACTCAGCCTTGGGGCTCTTATAGCTTTAGGTACTTTTTCTAATGGTGCATTAAAGCAGTCTATCCAGATTGTGTACTGGTTAAAATACCATGTTAACAAATTTGTAAGGTGATACTCCACATGGTTTATAGCATCATTTTTCTTTTGCTGACATGGAATTGTTTGTTAGTGGAAGGTGGAGTTAAAATTTTTTGAAGCCAAATATTTGTTTGTATAAAAGGAAGACAACAGAACAGTGTTCATACTGATACTGCAAAGTTATCTCATGGGTGCAGTTGTTGGCTACTTCCACCTCCTACTTGCCCTCTCCCACAGTCTGTCAACAGACTTCCAGTTATACACTTAGGGACAGGAAGAAATGCAATGTGTGGATGTATTTTTTTAATTGTCTTGCAAAAGTGAATTCCAGTGGCAGTGTCTAAAAATGGCAGTAGCACACTTGGGTTCAGATTCTCAGCTAGAGTAAACTGACACAGCTCCTTTGATGTCAGTGGCATCTGCATTTACACCAGCTGACACCTGGATGCTCATCTGGAAAAAAGTGGATTAGAATGATCAGTTATTGGTTCTTATATTTTCAATTTTTTTGTGTTGTGTTCATCTTTTTTATTAAACCTTTCTAAAATGATACATTTTCATGTTGTTTTGACATTTTACTTTCAATAAATCAGCAGTAATACTAAATCTCAGTAAGTATTGACACTGCTGTGCTTCCACTGAAAGGAATTAAATCCAGTTGACTGTAGTTATTAGAAATTCAATTTGTTCTTTGATGACTTTGAGTTATATGCTGAAAGTAAAAAATCTGCAGCTATCAAGTGGACAAAATGAAAAGTATTTGTTTCTCCTGTGATCTTAAAAACTGCAAGAACATACTCAAATAACAGTCACTGTAGTCTAAGACTCACTGTATTCTACAGACACTGCAGGTGTTTCTGCAGTGTGTTGGAGTATAGCATCAGCTCCTAATTACTCATGCAGTAAATCTAAGGCTAATGTTTTTCAAGAAAGCCAACTAGGCAATCACCATGTTTTCATGTTGCCTTAGACCAATGGAAACATCTCTGTTAACCTCTGCTGGAAAAAAAAATGATGTGGGAGTATTTCACCATTTACTGGAGTACAGCCATCTCTGGGGAAAAGTAGCAGCTGCATAACATCTTGAAGCACTAGTGCATGCCAGCCTGAGACAGGAACAAAGATTTGTTACTGCCTTATTTAAATTCTGCATTCTACAAGACTGCTTTTTTGTACATTCCTGGTTCTTGCTCGTGGAATAAGAGGGCAGGAAAACAGAAAACACTTTGAGGTAAAATATTATCCACAAAAATGGTTTTTAAATGAAATCAAAACTTGTTTGACATGCATAGCCATTACAGAGAGATCTGAAGTTCACTGAGTCTTAACAGAGTTCTGATGGCTCAGAAACTGTGACATCTCCAAATGTGCTGCTTCACGTATTTGTAGGCTTCGACTAAGTTTTTGAGTAAGTTTGCTGTCCAAAAATTGACTGTACTCTTGAAATGAAACCCATCAGCTAATATTACATGTTTACAGCACAGGCTATAAGGTGGGATACTGATTAGCTATGCTAATTTAGGAATAGAAAAGATGTGAGGAGCAGCAATGATATTAGTTCAATCAAATATTTGATTGCACTTCCAGAAATAATTTAATTGCAGAGTTCAAAACTATGCTTTGCCCATTAGAATTTTACCTGAGTAGCATTTTGTTAAATCTTGATATTAAAGAAACTTCCAAGGCCAAATCTAATGTGAAAATATCCCCAGTAATATTGGCTTTTTGCTTACTGCTTTAGATTTATTGTGTCTCAATCCATTTAAATTGTTACTCTTATTTAACAAATCATAGTTGCACTCATGTTCTAAACAGACTTTTATACCTGCCCCATTAAGCCTGACTGCAATTTATTACTTCACGTTGTTAGTCCTGTTTGAAATTATAAGTGCTTTTCCAACATACAGGATTCAGGCCCTGGCTCTATGAGATTTGATTTTTATTTAAAGCCAAGAAATTGGTAAATAAATTCTAATGCTGCTTGCATTTTCCCAGTCTTTTGGATCACAATTCTCCACTCTTTGTTACTGGAACACATTACTATTTATGGAAGATATGCACATTTTTCAGTGTCCACAAATCATATGCAAACATCTGGTCTTTAGATCAGTAGATGGAGTATGGTAACTGGTTCTTACATTAATATCCATGAAGTAATGCTCACCTACTAGTGTTATACTCAAACTCTAATATTTTAGCAAATATTTCAGTAATTTAACTTTTCAGACAGTTAGTCAAAACAGTAGAAATTGCAAGTTGCAGTCTGGCAAGAGTTAGTTCCATGTGGCCTGTACCTGAAAAATGCCAGGTGAAAGTTGTAAGATAGAGAGTAAATATTCATAGCAACAGGATCAACCTGGCTAAAACACAAAAGGTTCTGTTAGTAATTCTCTCTGCAGTCATTGCTGCCTTTGAAGATAATTTCTTTCCCTTCCCCCCCCCCTTCCTGTGATAGCTTTAAACAGGCATCCTTTTCTTATTTGATGAATCTGGACTGTGTGTAGTGGTCTACATTTTTGTCTTAGTGGTATGATCTATTTCCCATGTGATTCTGCAGACAAGGTTCTAAGGCCAATAACGCTGAAGCTGTGCTCTGGAAACATATGGTGTGTGTGGACACCAAGGCCGTGTACAAGTTAAAATGTAAGAGGTGGGAAAGACAGTGCTGTAGGATAGGATGGGCATGGGACAGAAAGGCAGAGGGATAAGAGTTTTCTTATTCTGTCTTCAATCTCAGTGTTAGGATTTTTGGATAAAGTTATTTCAGTCGTAAAGAGAAGAGTCTTGAGGATGTATCCTGTTTAGCATTTATGTCAAGCCTTTATTTGGTTGTCATATGTACTGTGGATACATTGGTTTTTTCAGTGTTTCCTTTGTGTTTGTATTCTTTTTACAGGAATAGAGACTTGATACTTTGAGACTAGAGATATAAATGTCAGCATAGTTGAATTTTCATAGGAAGAAAGTAAGTATAAAAATGGAGAGCAAAAACATTCTATATTTCTAAAAGTACAGTTCTACTGTAGTCAGCTGTAAGACTGTAGTTCTTTTTCTGCAGAAAATGGACTTGCTTTTAAGTTGCCTACAAATGCTCTCAGTATAAAAACTCCCAAACTGCTTCAGAACCCCATTTTAGGATTTCTGGAGTACTTCAGTACCGTTTTCATGTTGTTTTTTATGTTCTTCACAGTGTTATGTGAAATAGATACGTTTAGAAAAACATGCTAGTGGGCTTTCAAAACCTTTTGTTTAATTTTTCTCCTGATTTTTAAAAATGATTTTCTAGAAGTTTGTACAAAAGGTGCCAAGTGTAGATTTGCTCAAGAGATCCTTCCTGTGTCTGTATCTCGCTGCTGGAGCAGAGTGCAACAGCAACTGGCTTTAATATCCCATCCCCCTCTTTGTTCTGTGTTGCCATAGGAATGGTCTGCGAGAATTACCAAATTCAAATAATTGTGGTCCTGCTGCACAAAGTTTCTTTTGATCAAGAGCAAGTCATTTGAACCCTGATGTTTAGTGGGTAATACTTACAGCCTCATAAAAGTGTAGTGATGGCTGATATCTCATAGTGCTTTGAACATGTGAAGTGCTATATAAACAGTATAGGGCTATTGCACACAACTCAAGCTATTAGCATATGAGGCACAGCGCCCCAGGCCCTTGGAGGGGAAGTCACGTCTTCACTGGAAAAGAGGCACCTTTTGAGTTCTGTCTGCTTCCAGATTAGGTATCAGGATCTCTCGAGGTAGCATAGAAATATGGAAACCTTGTTTTCTCAAATACTGTGTCAACTATGCTGCACTGGATTCTAGGTAAAGGCATTTGATTAGAACAGAGATTCTGAAAATGTGAGGATGGTAAATCATTTCCTGGTTGCATTATTTCCTTTGCTGTAATTGTATTTTGGCATTTCTGCATTTTTTTCCTTTGTGAAATTTCTGTACGGAAATCTATTTGTTGCTGACATACTCAGTATTTTTCATGTGTAATTTGAAACAGATGAGAGATTATGCTTAATCTTTGTTCCATACTTTACAGCATTTAGACCACAAATGCAATTTGAGAATGTGTAGAACACTCCATGAGTGTCTGTGTGTAAATGGTGGTAAAATCTTGTTCTTAAGGTAGCAGTACAAGTTAAGAAAATAGTCCAGGGGCATTTGCTACACAGCTGATGTAACATCTGCCTGTTAGAGCTGAATGTACTACTCAGATGGGAACAGTTTACATAGGATTGATGGAATTGCCTGATTTGCTTTGTTTTGACTCTTTTACATGTTTTGTGTGCTCTGATAAATAAGGGCTCCTGCTTAGGACCCACAAGATTTGCCTATCCTTGCAATCACTACAACATGAAGTCTGGGGCAGTAGAAAGGCTCATGACTATCTTCAGGGAGAAGAGGAAATTCCTTGAAGTCTTTTTATGCCAGTCATTGCTCCAGTATAAAAACAAAGCAGTTCTTGGTCCAGAGTTGGCAAAACATTCTTTTTGCTTTTTGATGGTGTAACTTCTTTTCACCAGTAGAGACTATTCTAAAGGATTCAATTTTTCTGCTTGCTTGTTGTGTGGCTTTTTTAACATCTCAAGCTAAGCTTTTAGGCATGTTAAATGGTGTAAACAAGTTTTGGATTTTTGTAACTGTTATCTAGTAACAGCCATTCAAAACAAATATGCTATTGACTCAACTCTAAAAAGCCCTGGATACAGAATAAGCTCAGACTTTGAAGGACTGGGCACACAATTTAAATATTTAGCATAGCAAAACCCATTGCAGTACAATTGCTTGTACAGGATCCAATGATTTACAGCACAAATGCGAAGCATAATCCCATGTATTCAGGGAGCAAATGCCTAGTTAGTTTACTGTTTTCTGGTGGCTCTTTTTTATCAAGACCAACACACACAAACACAAAATACTTTTTTTCTGCTCTGGTAAAGGTATTTTTAAGTAATACGTATTCTTCTAAAGAAAAATACCCCACAATAAATAGATACAAATTACCAGAACTGTTTTAAAGGCCTTATCTTTATTATTGAAAAACAGCATGCTCTTTAATGGTTTGTAATCTGCCTGTGTTTTTGTGGCTTCCTCAACATCCTCCTCCTTGTCCTTGTTGAGCTCAGTTACCCTTTGAAAAGCTCTTTGTGCTCCAGTGACCACTTTAAACTTTCTATTGACAAAATAAAGCTGGAGTCCTAATTTATTTTTCCAACAGAAGGTGTGAGTTGAAAGTGGCCATTGGCCCAAAAACCTATGGTGAGGACAAAGTTGATTTTACTGGGAAGGGGGAGTGATGCCTGGTCTCCTTTTCTATCCTTCAATCCCCACCTCCCAGAGTCCAAAGTAAACTGCAGTTCCTACATGTTTTCCTGGAGTTTCCCTTTCCCAACCTCACGGCAGCACAGTTTCCCTTTTTGCAGCCATTTGCTGCAGCAAGGAAAGGGAGGCCAGGAAATCATCTTTGAGTCCTCAACTGGGATTAGTTTGTGAATCCAAATTCTGTCTCTTAAAACCATGGGAAGACTGACTGGGAGATTGGCAATGAAGTAAATGAATGAATGGGATGAAGGAAAGCATGTACAGCCAAATAATGGGGAGTTGTTAAACCATTCTCTTTTCTTCGTGTGCACTTGTGTAGCTTAAAAATACATGCAAGCACATATGAAGACAGTTTAATGGGAGAAAAGAAAGGGAAATACCTCTTTGTTTTGGCGATTTAAACAGATCAGTACATCTGTAGCACCCAGAAGCCTCAAACATTATCTAAATGCATTTTTACACCACAGGGTCTTCCTTTTCTGCAGTACCCAATACATTTAAATACAAACTCTGTGATGAATTAGTTAGCTTTAGGAGTAAGTGGATGGCATTTTATGCAGTCAGCACTTTCTCTAAAAGTCTCAAGAGATCCCCTATTACCATCTCGGTAACCACTTCTAATCAACAAATCATAACCTGAACAATTATAGGTGATACTGGCTATTCTGAAGAGTTTTGTTTCTGCATCAATACCTCCCTGGATTTATAAACCATTCTTGTGCCAGTACCTGCCTCTTCTTTTGCTAAAGGTAATCAGGGAGTTTGAGGCTCACAGATTAAATTTTCTGTGCTGCTCAAAGGTGTTCTATTTGTATTTTTATTTAGAAATATCTGGATGAAATTCCATTTGGTGGGAGCTTCCATCCCTTAAGTCCTATGGTAACTATGCTCTGAACACCTAAAGCAGAGACATTATGCTGGCTCTTAGCAGATAGGGTGAATTTCATTCTTACTGAATATGACCCAGGTGCTAAAAAGCTGTAGCTGAAAGTGCTGGGTTAAAAGCACAAGTCAGCTAGGTGCATAAATATTACATGGCTATATCTTTAATGGGTTCCTGTCATAGACTTGCTTTTGTTTAAAGATTTCCATAACCCTGCTGATTTATTGCATCTTTTCTAGAAGTATGCTGTTAGCAGGAAACTCAGTTGAAGCACTTTCAATGATGTTGGAGGATCATTATACTTTCACTTGAATAACTAATTAGTTGCAAGAAATTAACCACTGCTGTTTAGCACAGAAACACTTTCAAGAAGGGCTTTCATTTTTGTTGTGGAAAATGACCTCAGGCACTTGGGGCAGAAAGGAGAAATAATGATCCTGCTGTATTTTAATATAACTTTTGTTTTCAATCCCACCTGGTAACTAGCAGGCAGCATAGCTGTCTGAATAGGGCACTGCACTTGGACTTTGGATAACTGTGTTCTGATCCTGGGGATCTGACAGCTCACCTCATCTTATTGATTGAGACTGGCTTAAGGTTCCAAATACTGTCACTGAAGGCTTGGGAGATGGAGTACAAGACCGAGGAAGAAATAAATTAGTGAACAGGATGGAAGGAAGAATAGAATATGGCCAAAGAAGGGATATAACCTGTCTCATGTTTCCAAAACTTAATTTTCTTGTTGTGAATTGCAGATTTTTTTTTTTTTACTTGGCACATGAGGGCCTTGTCTTGAGGGTCTTGCATAAGAGCTCAGTATTATTGTCACATGGTGTTCACAGCACTGCTAATCTAATGTAAAACACAGTGAGGTGAGAGAGGAGAACAAACAGCTCAAATACTTAGTGATTCTCTGTACTTCTGAGGTAAAAACTGGGAGGAATTTGAAGACAAATGGTTTCTGAGATCTAGATTCTTCTCCAATATAAAATTCATTTAACAAGCCAATGAAAGGGACAGATCCTAAACACTTTTTTGTCTAGAACTGAAATTTTGCCTGTTATTGGAGAAATATGCATATGAAATCCAATTTAAATTATAAAATAAAAACATGACAAGATGCACATACAAATCAGTTACCTCCTTTCCGTCTTCTCCTCCCTCTAGGAGGAGAATTCCTCAGGTATTTGATAAAAAAAAGACGTATTGGCCAGTAAGTTGAGGGCAAGGGGGAACAGGGGATTTCTTTGGTATTTTTTGCTCTCCTCTTCCTTCTCTCTAAGCACACTTATAAGATTAGAAAGTTGTCTTTGATATGTGTATCTGAGACATGATATGAAAATGCTGGGAATTATTCAGCGCAAAAAGGGAGTGGGCTGCTCATGACAAACTCCTCCTGAATATAAAACATAAAGGTTCCTATAATGCTTTTAACACTTTTACTGTCTCCTCTGTTCTTTGCCTTCTTTCCAATACTTAAGCACTCATTTTGGGTACCTGTCAAGATCAGAAGCTCATTCAGTTCTTTATGATTATATTGGATTACCCGCATAATGTGTGTCTTCTGAAAATATTTATATAAACACAGTACCTTCTGGTGGCTATGGGCATGACTTTCTTTTTCCTTTTTTTTTTTTGGCTAAGTTTGCAACTTCTTGGTATACGAGGATGGAGGAGACAAAGGTTTGCATGTGCACATATCAGGAAATCTAACTTTCTAGAGAATTCCCTACCAGGCTTTTTAAAACAATACATTACCCTGAAATTGCATGCAGAGAATTTCAAAATGAGCAAAGGATTTTAAAACTTCTCTTTCCTTGACACTTGGAGGAATTGCTGCTAAAAAACCCAGTGTACTTTTTTCTTTTTTTTTTTTTGTGCATCACTGAAGATTGAAATCTGAGTGTAAGAATACCACAGAAATCTGTTAAATTCCTTGCAATATATCTCTCAGGTAAACTCGATGCAATAGCCCAAGATGCTTTAGTTGCATAGATGGTGAGAGCATGGTGCTAATACCAAGGCCGTGTGTCCAATCCCCTATGGTTTGTTCACTAAAATGGGACTTGATGATCCTTGTGGGTCCCTTCCAACTCAGAATATTCAGAGATTTAAAAACTCATGCTTTGTAGCAATTACAGCTGAATAAAGTATAACTGAATATAAACCCAGTAAGAGACATCTGAGTCAGATATTAATGACAAATGTCTCAATTTCCCTTTCCCCTTTATGAACATGTTCTCTGCTTTGCTCCTGTTACCTCATTTTTCTTTGCTTGCTGTTTGATTTTGATCTGGAACTGTTCAGTGAGTTAATGTGTCTTCAAATAACGGGTGCTGACTTTGAGGGTAGTTTCAAACTGGTTTAGTCTTTTGCCTATGGTTCAGATTGGGTTCATTTGAGTTCTTACTTAGATCTAAGTCTTGAGATTCCTTCCCACTTGGATAATCTTATTCATGCCACACCAAATATTGACTTACTAATCTTCAATCATCACATGTCCTTATGTCATGGAAAATATATCTGGTCCTTTTTTAGTCTTGTATAATCAAAAGTAGTGGAAAATGTGGAGTCTAGAAAACCTGCATATCTAGGGAGAAGAGAATGTAAGACTCTTCTTTAAATAAAAAAACTTTGAAATACATTAAAGCACATAGACAGCCATGCCTCCCTTGCATTTACACTTTAGTTATTGGGTGATATCACAAAACCAGAGCTGATCATGAATAAATCAACAGCAGAATAGCCCTAGACCTCTTTACTGAGAAACTACCTTAACTAAATACGTTAAGACCCTGAGGGAAAAAAATATTACTTTAAGTGGATTATAGGAAAAAGCATGTAACTATGCTCCATTTTTTCCATCTAGGAGACTATGTATCACTTGTGTGTAAATGTAGCTAATTTTCTATTTTCAGTAGCTGTGGTCACATGCAGTTGAACAGACGAAGTGAGAAAGTGGGTTGGGTTTGTCACACATTTGAGAATCCTTGCTTTTATTGGGCCTATGCCGAGTGAACCAAATGTGTAGGGATTAGGTCCTAAAGCACATTATAGGTGATTTCAGGCAAATGGAAAGAAAGTTTCGCTGTGGGAATTGGAAAAAGGTTCTGAATTGGAGAGACTGTTCTTGCTTGTCTGGTATAGTCCAGAAATTTTTTTTCCTCCTCCTTTTTTTCTGCCATTTCTTCCTCTACTGAGGATATAAATAAACCTTATTTGTCTTCCTTTCTGGTTTACTAACATGTGAGTCTGTAAACATGTCCTCATGCTGACAAATAAATACGTTTTGGCAAAATTTTACAGAGCACAAGCATCCAAAGGCTGTATATCTCATCAATTAATGCATTTTGACATCCAGCACAAACCATGGCTGCTTTTCTCAAATGGTCAGCAGTTCTCCATACAGATCTGCTGGCAATGAATTGAAATTTCTAGAGTTCAAAACCCCTTAAGTGCAGTGAATGAGTATAAAATCCACTATCTTTATAGTTACAAAGACTCGTTGGAATTTTTCAGTTCTTGAGTGGAATTAGGAATAGTTTCACTGGTCAAAACAAATCTGTTCTTTTCAAATTATACCATGTCTCATGAAAATGAACAGTTAATAGTCTTGCTTGCTTTATGGCTTCTTTGTGTCTAATACTTTCATGTATATTATAGATATTTGACAGAGTTGCATAGTCAGAAGCTGAATGATGAACAGTCTGCATTCTCTTGGCTTTGGTATTCTGCCCAGGATTTTTAACTCACTATCTCTATTAGGAGAAAAAGAAAATATAGTAGGTCTTAAGCCCCAAAACTACTTTATTTCTTATTCTTTCTTGTGCTGTCTTGAGCCTTTGTATAGCACTAGTATCAACTATTCAATCAGTGTCTTTGAAAAGCACCTCCCAGGCTGCCAGATTCCTGTTGCAGAGAAGCTAGATGGTGCCAGAAATCAGTCACTCTGTGCTAAATATTGCTGCTGGCTCCACTCCCTGTCTCTCAGAGCGGGTAGAAGTCTAATCTTCTGTTCTTCAGTGAAAAGATGGCAGGATGTAAAAATGCCATGTGAAGTTGCTGTTATGTAACAAATGTCTTGTCATCCTGCATGGCTAAGGAGTTAAACTGCTCTCTGGTCTCAAAGGGTGGGTATCTTATATTACATGGAATGCTTATATGCTCAGCTGATATGGTATTTGTCATTTAGTTCTTCACTCGCCAGACCTTTAGCTCTGTGAATTTAGAAATTCCTCTGCTTTAAACAAACTGGTTTGCTTCCAGTCAAGTCTAAGCACCACTATCACACTGCCTTGCACATGCACCAAACACCACCCAGCAGAGTTCCTATAAAGCAGTTCAGCTGCCCCCAGCATTCACCACTCAGATGATGATTGTGCACAGTTGCATACTGAGAATTAAAATGGTGTAATATTAAAATTAAACTAGGAAAAAGTAATGCTGAAGGTAAATGTGCAAACAAATCTGTTCATAATTGTAAATGTATCTTCATGGCACTTCCTGTTTTTATAGAATCCAGGGTCTCTTCTAAAAATGCTAAGACCCATTTGTTTGTAAAAGAAGGAATAGAATAAATTTTTCAATCACGCTTAAAATATGCAGATAGTTTTTAGTAGGCATTTAAAACAATCATTGCAAAATTAGCCTAGTGTAAGATTGATCAAGCTGTAGTATTTTTGTTAAATGTGTTCCACAGAGGGGTTAAGGTGCTTAATTAGCACATAGTACCAAAATTCAGAATTGGAATTCCCAAAACAGCCATTCAGTTCTTGTCTCACCATGGAGGAGCCCAAAGCCACTGACCACCAAAATATCTGCCAGACCACTTTTCTCTTGCCAGGCTGGTGCTGAGCCACCCTCTGCAGAAGTGTCTCACTGGCCTCAGTTCAGAGTGTCTTGTACAGCAGGCTGACAGTGAGTGCAGCTCCCTTCCCCTCTGCTTTCTGCTCCGCTGAGCAGGCATCAGAGCAAATCCTAAATATGAGGGAAGATGGTGTCTCGATTACCAAGCTGTAGCCAGGCATATTCTCTATTGCCAACTGAATTATTAAATTGCTCTTTGCTTCTTGAGGAAACGTTTTGGAGCATCCCTCAATCACAATATCTCATTGTAGCTGGGGGTAGGTTTAGGTTTGAAATCCAACGTCTATGCCCTGGGTGGGTAAGCTGTTTCTTTAGAGGAAGGCAGTACAAGTGCCTGCTCCTTTGTCAGTTGGCAGAGAAGTGTTTTCAAGGCCAAATTCCAGGAGAGAATTTCTGGCCATATTGTTGTAAGGCCAGCAGCATTAAATCCAAAATTTAAAGGCTGCAGTTCTAGGCCTGTGGCTCTCATTATTCCCTCATAGTGGACTATTTTCAACCTGCAGACTTCTGAGAGTCTTTTTATGTGTGCAGTTCTTCAGGCAGCTCTGTGTATTGCCTAGATGTAAGTCTCTATGGATATTTTGGCTGTAGATGCTTGGAAGACAACTGTAGCATATAGCTGAAGTGTAAGTCCAGACCTTTGGTTGCTCTAACCTATTTTAAGGATTCTTTCCCTCTGCCTTCTAATTAGGAAATGGATGCAATGATTTGTGGGTTATGGTTGACTCCTCTTGTCCTTGACTAAGAGGCTAATATATTCTTTGCTGGGTGTTCTGCTTTCCTCATAGATCTAAGTTGATTTTGCTCCTTCTGCTCAAGTGACAGCTCCTGGGTGATGTGTGACACTGCACAGCCAAGAAATCTGCATGCAGGATGTGTTTTCTTCAGCTCTATAGTTTTCCAGGGAGAGGTTTAGCAGGTAAACCAGAGCCCCAAAGTCTGTTTCCATTATCAAAAGGCTTAGCTTCAACTGCTAATTCTAGAAATATAAATGTATGAACGCAGTATTTATGCATATGACTTTGCTAGCTGAAAACGTTAGCATACGAATTTGAGGGTCTGAAAAGGATTTTTAGAATGTAAATTAACTTTTTGCTAAATCTTACACTGAAAGTTAAACCTGAGAAGAAAAAAGAAAATAATATTCATATGGAGCAAACTGTAGGGTTTATTACTCTGTCAACAAGCTGTTGGATGGCCCAGACAAAACCAGAAGGCTTGCTATATCTTACAAGCTCTTTTCTGGAGATAAAATGTTGGAGAGCAGCTCTGAGAGAAATTTCTTGTTTACAGATTATTAATATGGAGAATTACTAGTTGGAGCAACCTACAATATTCAAGGCAGTTTTTCTCCTTTGATAACCTTTATTTTGGATGCTATGATCTACCTTCAGTGTAAGAGAGTTTTAGCTTTTCCTATCTGCAAAGTTGAACCTTAAAAAGTGCTATGCAGTTTTCTTCTACTCTGTGTACACCAACTAGAGTTGGCCTAACAAAGGAGTACTTTCCTTTTCAGGTGGGGATTTTTCTGAGAAGGTATTTTCCTTTTAAATTGACTTTGGAAGAAATTAACTGAGTTTTGAGCTTCCTTACTCCTGTTTGACTGCTTTATTACTGCAACTTTAAGCTGATTTTTTTGTTGTTGTTTATTTCTCAGAAGATCAGGTAATTGAAATTAATTTAGTTACTCTTCTCTAGACGCCTTTTGGGGATTCTTGGAAAAACGACTTCTACAAATGTGCTGTAGTATGAATCTTGCTGTCTTTCATTTGATTTTACATAAGCAACCTTTGTTCTCCTTGTCTCAAAGTAACGAATGAAAAATGAGAGCACAGAAATATGGCAAACATGCCTATTCTTGTGAGAGGTGTGGTGTGTAATATCTTACAATGAGGTGCATTTGCAGAGTTATTATGACTATAAAGATGCTGCCTAATACACAGGTCTGGTAGAGCTACTGCTTCTGCTTCTGATTGTATTTTTCCCCTTTACCTTTCCTGTTTCTGCCACCACTGCACCACTGTTCTGCATTTTCCCTTCATGAGGGAGAGAGCTTATAGGGGAAAACTAGCTGGCAACAGAAGCATGCTTCCAGCTGGACTCTAAAGATAAAACTCAAAAATACATTGCAAAATATGCACTGGAAAAAGGGAAATAATAGCCTTGGGAGCTCTCTTTCTGTTGTGAACTGTGGCAGCTGGGCAATTGCATTGCAAGGGGTTATGTGTCTGTGGCTTATGACTAGTTGGTAATTATAAACTGAAGATAATTCAGTGCACTATTTATATAATTTCTTGTTAAACTTGTCATGGATGTTCACTTGTGATTCTATTTGGCATTTTCATCACACTTTACTTGCATAGTTTGCTGCTTTTCTTATGTTTGGGAAAATTATGATCAGAAAGTTTTTCCTACATTAGGTGATGGAGGTTTTTTTTCGGGACCAGAATGCAAGCATAGGTATTTCTGTGGGTTTGGGAAGTCTTTTTGCATTTGGAGTTGGTTTTGGTTTCTTTGCTCTTCAAGTATTCTTTCCATATTTCTTCAAATCAAACATAGGCACTTAATAATGAAAAGTGATAATGTTTCCTCTGCCAGGTATGCAATTAAAAATGTGTGTCCAAACCTGCAGCTTAAAAAGAGATGTCTGGATGAGCTCAGGGAAACAGTTCACAGATTATGCTAATTCACGTTCACTCCAGAGAGTATCTATGGGAAATCACCTGATTATAAAAGCAATTAACTGTTGAACTGATATGCAAACTTTTTCTAGTGTGCTAGCTTAAATTTTACTCAAATTTGGTTTTTATATCATTAAATCTATAACAGTATTTAAAAATCATAGTTATGGTAGGCCTTGCTGCAAGTTTCTCTACAACCCTATGCCTTTGAGTGATGATGAGCAGTGAAAAGTATGGAGAGGAGAAATAGTTTCTACCTCGTGTCACCTTCAGTCCCATCACATGTCCCTGAATACAGGTGCTCACCACTTGACTGTGCAAGGAAGTGATTAAATATGTGTGGCTGGATTTTTGTCTGTAGAAATTAAGTATTCCAGACAGTCGTGCTGTCATTGTATGCAAGTTGAAATTGGAAGACATAGTTGAAGGAGTTTATCTGGAGAAACCAGGGAAATGTCTGAAAAATTTATAACTCATAAATACATAGAAATGTTTTATCAGGAAATTCAAAATTTGGTCACCAAGAAACATGACTGAGTGTAAACTGAGGTCTGAATAAAAGAGGGTCTTTGAGACACATTTGAAATAATAGATTTCTTTGATAGTAAAGAGTAAAAAGACTTTACAGTGTCTGTTTGCTGGGCTTCACAGAACAAAAACTTTCTATGTAGTTGAGAAGAAAATCAAAATATTTTTTATTGGTTTTTTAAAGGCTTATTTCTATCAGCACTCCAACAATAATATCTGCTAGAAAATACACTGACCTAAACATTTAATTTTGTTGTTCTATACAAGTTATTGAAGATCACATGTATTGGAAAAGCAGTAGACCCACTTCTTTTTGATACATCCTAAATGAAATAATAAAATGGTGTTTTCCTATGATTTAAAAAGGAAAAAGACATGAAAATATATAACAAGGTGTAAAGTGGAATGCATGCATTCATTAATATCCCTGATAATCTTGGAAATATGTAGTCTAATGTGAGACTTGAGATATGTAAGAAGGAATGCAGAGGGTTCTCAGCATTCTCGCTTTGGTTTGTGTTCAATTGCAGTCCTCTTCCTATTCTGTTAGGGAATGTTGACCTCATCAATAGGACATATCAGTAAGTTTAAAAATGGACCTGATATCCCAGTTTGGAGCATGGGGTAGAGTAAAAGTTATTCTACTTTTTTCCTGAGTAAGTTCTTTCATTTCATACCTGAAACACAAGTTACAGCCAGCTGATTGTCGAGTACTAATTAAATGTTTGTCAGGAAATACCACATCTTTTCAAGATGTCTGAAGAGAATACCTGTTCTTTTAACCCTTTTTTAAAGGTCAGAGATCAAATTTACTGAATCAACTAAAGGAGGCAAACTCTATGCAGAAGATCTGCAGCTCTTGAGAATTCAAACTTAGTATCTTTTAGTAGAATCTTTTGGGGGGATTATCATATTCACTAATAAAGAGTGAGTTGTTCCAGGGATAGCTCTGGGCTAAACAGTACGTCTTCAAAGCAGGTTTTGAAAAGGGCCTGATGTTACTTTGCTTTGCTCTTAATGAAATTAAATGGAAATTTTTATGCTGACTTTTAAAATTTAGTTTAGGAAAGGATAGTTACTTCTGTGCAAGGAGGCTTTTCTGTTTGAATTGTCAGAACAAACCATCAGTACTTGGAATGAGTCTAGTCCAGACTGACTCCACCAACCCCTTAAGAGCCTTTGAGGCAGTTGTAGTGAACAACATTAGTTTATAAGAAATTAAATATCAGTGGGGCATTGATAAATACAGTCAGATGAAAAAGATTTGAAAACTTAAAATATCTTCAAAGGATCGTCCATATTGAAATTCAGTGATCATTCCAAGTCACTTAATACACCATTACCTAGTGTTCTAGTCTAAACTGAGTGCATTTAGCAATAGTAACTATGGGTAGTGTCTGACATACCACAGTTGTTTCTTTTCACAAAGGAGAATGAATACATGTCGTGAAGAGCAGTTAAATTTTATAGATAAAATATAGATTTCTTTCAATTCAGTCATTGGCTGATATAAGCCTCTATGTATATTTTTTATCAAATAAATACATAAAATTTTGCCTTGTATTATTATTGGCATGTGAGTGGAGGCTGGTATCTTTCATCTTGTTGATACTTCAAATTTGGACAAGTCACCCAGTGCAGGGTAATGCCAGGTTTTTTTCTGGTTTGAGTCAGACACTGGACTTAGGTGAGGGATTGAGGTCCCTTCCAATCTCACTTATTTCCAAAGTGTCTCTGATTTCAGTCATTCTGAGTATGGATTGATAAGTTTTGACTGAACTGCATCAGAGGCCCTTCTGTTGATAGAGATAGTTCAGACAGCACAAGACTTTAAAGTAGATTTACTTTTAAATGTTCATCAGCTGTTTCAGAAGAACTGCTGATTCTGAACTCCTCAGAATCATCTGAATGATACTGAGCTTTCTGTTCTAAAGGTCAGGAATAGTAAGTATATCCTTTTCACTCTTGACACTAAAAAAACCCCAACGTTTGGGATCTTCCTATATATGCATGACTTTCTCCAGTGCCTCTAGTGTGGTGGCCTTTTGCTGTGGTTTGCCTGTGAGAAAGGATGAGTGAAAAGCTGGGTAGAGTTTTTTCATGCTTCCATAGTCCTATGTCCAATGCCAAATCATTGTAACTTTAGATGATGTTGAAAATGGAGTGTGGGAGGAGATAAATCACACTGCATTGCAGGGGAAAACAAAGAAATAAAGAAGCTAGGTCACTAAGATATGAAAAGCTTTTCTCATTTGGAAAAAATTAAAATAATTTCAAGATTTCAAAAGAAAATTGTAGGCTGATTTGTGTTCCCCTGCTCAGTGGAAACAACTTTAAAAGTTTAGTTGAACTGTTAAATATATTCAGTTGCCCTAGATATTCTTGGCAAGTTTAGAACATGCACGAAAGTTTTCATGGATTCCTGATATTTAGCTTTCCTGAATTGAGACTATGCCTTTAATAAGCAAAAGCCACTGCTGTTTTACAATAAAAATATTTTTAAAAATAAGCCAATAGAGAATAAAATTAGCTGACTAATTCAATATTGTGATTTTTTTTTTCTTTTCTTTATGTGAATACTTTGAGGGTCTGAGTGCTTGAGATGATAAATTGCACATGCAGAAAGTAGGAAATCATGGGATCTTGAAAATTGTTCCATATTTAAATCTTTCATCTTAAGTGGAGTTGTCTGTTTGAGGGCTACAAGGAGCAGATCTCCCCCTTCCCACCCCAGGAGTTTTGTGACTTTGAAACAGCTTGCTTAAGGCTTTTGAGATTGAAAAAAAGTTTTAAATGCTGTCTAAAATTCTGAATTTAGTACCTAGCTCTTTAGTGACTTGCTAAGACTAGTTTAGCTTTTTTAGTAGTGTAATTTAGAAAAAGAAGTGTTTCAGATTTAGTAATGAAATCGTTTAGAAATCTCAATATATTTTCTTTTAAGATGCTGTCAAAGAATAAGCTGTTATTTAGTCGATACTTGTCATTGTGAATAACTGTATGTAAAGGTCAATACATACAGTATTATGCTTCTGGGAAACAGTATTTCAGTAAATATGGAATACTTTACTGAAAGTACATACAAAAAATACCAACAAAAAACCACTCAAAATAACCCAAAAGAAACAAAAAATCCCACCTGATGTAGTGTAGAAGTTAGTTTGCTTTGAAGCATATTATTTCTGACCCCCTAACCATATCCTGTATTTTCATTTCAAATTCTCCATGAATCGTTTTTATTCGCCTCTGTGCTATTTGTACGTCTAAAAATTTCATTGCTGTAAACAGGAGACTTGGATATGTGATGAATGAAGTATTGCAGCTGCCTGAGTAAGAAATTTTTCTGGAGCTAAAGATAGACTTGCCTTGTATCTATTCTTTGGCAGAGAAAAAGGGTGATTGAAGAGAAGTGCAGTATATGAAAGTACAGCTAAAACACAGACACACTGACATTATAATACAGTGTCTCATCGGGTGGTGGGGTGTTTTGACTACATGGCTGCAGCAGGTCTATAATTTAAATGCCATTAATGGCACAGAAAACAATAGCATGGAGACAGGAATACTGTAAAATCTCTGGGTCTGTACTTACAATGCAGATGAAATAGCCCTTTGAACTTGTGGTGCCAAATGTTGTCCAAAGTTACCATTCTTCCATGAGGAAAGCAGTTTGTTTTTGTGGTGTTTTATGTCTTCCCCTCCTAGCACAGGCAGACATTTTCTGTTTAGATTGCTTGGCTTGTGTCACTACAACGATCCCAGGCAAAGGGGGGCTGCTTCTATTTTGCCTCACTCATGTCCCGTTCACACATTCAGTACAGAATTCGCTATTGTGAATAGTCGTGACTATGTTTTCTTTGTGCTCGTTGGCCTTTGAATATGCTTCTTTATACTTTTTACTAAAGTCACACACAGAACTAGTTTCACCAGAAGCTCTTGGTGTTTAGCTGTAACAGAGTTACACATAGTCCTGTGACTGGACCCCAGCTATAATATCTCATTTGTTTCCACTTGGCTGTTGTAATGTTTTCTGCCGTTTAGACAACTTGTCCTTTTCCTTGCTCTCTTTCTTCTGTTTTCTTTTTTGCCCCCACTTTAAATTATATCTGACTTTGTTTTGGTTATTGAACTTAGCTGTGTGTAAGTACATGTTTCTGTACCCTCACAGATGCCAAACATTTAATGCACCTTGGTGTAATGTATTCTATAATTATTTGCCAAATTGGAATGAGCCTTTCCAGAAACAGTTCTTGATCTTTGAGAACCTTGCAAAAATGTATACAATATGTTAATTGTGAAGCTTTTTTTAGAACACATTTCAAAGGAGGAGAAGAAATGCTGTGTAAGTGAAACTTGTTTAAAGTGCTCCACCACTTCTAGCAGGAGACTGTTACAATAGTTGCATTATTTCTTTATCCTGATTGAATGCCCTTGTAAATCTCACTTAGGCTTCCCCCCCCCCCCCCCCCCCCCCCCCCCACCACTC